>OY776280.1:64312879-64862879 GCA_963675445.1 Linnaemya vulpina | reverse complement strand
TATATATACATATATATATATATATATATATATATATATATATATATAATATCTGTCTATATATATATACATATATATATATATATATATATATATATATATATATATAATATCTGTCTATATATATATACATATACATATATATATATATATATATATATATATATATATAGAATTATCCACTGTTTGATTTTGGTCAATATGGAGCTCCTTGATTTTTCCCTGTACGGCTCCTAAAATTTTTAATGAGGACTTAATATTCCTGATAATATTTCTTCATTTTTCTTTTTGCTTAACAAGAACGCACTCGATTTGGGAGCGAATCAGGTTTATTTTTCGGTGTCGTCACCCATATTTTACACACAATACGGATGGATTCCATTACGGAAGACTCCCCTGAGAAAGTTATTAAACGATGATTTTTGTCCAATATGAAAGCGTTTGATTTTCAGGGGAAGGGCAGCAACAATTTTCGGTATACTCGGAATTTGTTACCTCGTAAGAATGCTGGCGATTTTCTCAGACGTCTTCAGCGATTTTTAGTAGGATATTTGCTGCTAGGTGTCTGTGTTTATAATCCTTGCCCTTCTTTCATGGGTACAAAAACTGTTTTTCGGCAGATTTTTCCTAGATTTCTTTTTTTTTTCTCCATATGAACGCACTCGGGAGCAGGAGTGCTGTTTGTAGCACGATAGTGCACTTTGCGCCCTAAAACTGTACTGTTTACTACATTTAAAGGTGATTGATTTGCTTACAATATAATTTAATTTCCGTGTATTTTCTAGAGACATAATTGCAATGAAACCAGTGCCATGGATACGTTTAAATGGGTCTATCAATCGCAGAGTGCTGGATAGATGTTTAGGATGTATTCTTTCTGAATGTATTGCGTGCAATGGATGTAGTGCTTATGATATTTGCAAAAGATTTTCTCTCTTTGTACCAGTGGATATTCTGTTTCTTTTAGAAATATTGTCCGATTTGAAGTGTATTACTTTAATACATATTGAAAAAGCAGAAACTGATATATTTTCCAGTTATGAAAATTTGAAAGAGAGTAAGTATTTGAAATATTTATAACTTTAGTTTTCACACAATGTTTTTATTATTTTCAGAACCCGTTTCATTTGTTTACGATGCAGAAAATACGTATATCAAATCGAGTGGCGATGCTACGATGCGGTTGTCTCTATTTATTGGTGATAAAAAGTATACTACCGAATTAATATAAGCATATAATTAATTATACGTTTAAATAAATATATTTGTAATATATAAATAAATAATTGATTACATTAATGAAACTTGAAATATAAAAAAAATATGCGATGAACATAGTCATGTATTAGTAATCACCGAACATGCTCATATATTTTATTTCTTAACAAATGGTAAATGTCAATTGCATTTAAAAAAAGACACAATTTAAATTGTTCATAAATTTATATACTTGTTTCAACTATTTAACATAATTTTAATCGTGCTGATTCTTTTTTTTGCTAAATTACTGTAAAAATTAAAATCGATCATAGAAACGTTTACTCAACATTTCTTTAATAACTAAAGATATTGTTAAACTTCAAATTAAATTTGAAAGTCACAACACGAAATAAATGGTAAATTTTTTTTCTATTTATTTTCTTTATTACTTTACATACGCTGGAAATTTTCACCTGAATTTGGAAAAATATGAAGCATGTTAAAATCATATTCAAGAATTATTGTTCTTCTTGTACGTGAATTGTATAACTAAAATTCACGAAAAAGAAAAATCGAAGAACAAAATAAAATAAATTTATCTCAAACATAAAATAAGACAACCAGCATCGATAAAATTTTGTGAGCACATACAGACAGTGAATGGCTCACAGTCAGAGTGACCCAAGGCTTATATTCAGATAAAATTCTCAATGCATAATGAAAAGAATAATTTATTGACATAAATATTACGATTGTTTTTGCAAAATAAACCCAAACCAGTGTTATTGATAAACGACTACACAAACACATTGCAACATCAACTTATTTCCTTGTTTGCCTCATTTTATATCAACAATTTTTTCTTGGCTCACTTTGACCGTTCCTAATTATGTACAATCATACCCCGGTTAGCGTCGCTAATTGGAACCGGAAAAACGAGACGCAAATTGAAACGACATAAACCGAACCACAGTTTTACATACATTTGCTGTGTTAGTTTTTATTAATTCGTTCCGAGACTCAATTTAATTTTTAAAAAAATGTTATTTTAAAAAAAGAAAACACAAATTTTTTATTATTAGTTGTGTAATAACAGTTTTTATTAAAATAAAAAAATAACAGTTCTCGAAAAACACATATGTACAAATATTAAGACTAAAATTAAAAATAAGAAATTTATAGTATGTACATAAATGAAAATTCAAAAGTCTATACCGAATAGTTAGTTTTTTTAAGATCTTAATTGCTGGTTTTTGTATAAATAAATTCCCTTGTAACAATTTGTAGCATCACTTACATTTCTATAAACTTTTAAATTGTGATTTTCGTTCGGGTCATTATTTAAAAAAATTTCCATTGCTTGCGATGATAACCGCATCGCTTCAGAAATTTTGACAGCAGTAAGACTTTTTCTTCCGTTTCGTCCTCAAGAGGATGTGTTTCATGATTAGGTTCAATTGCAATCAAACCTTTATTATCTAGCAGCCCTTGATCGTATAATAGATCATTAATATCATAATGATCGTTAATATCATATAAAAATTTGCATTTCTAACTACTTCCGCAACTTCTTTACATACTTGTGGAACCTCATTAATATCTTCCACATCTTTGAGAAATTCGGGGACGCCATGTTCCCTTCATGCATGATTCCTTCTTTCCTAGACAGTTTTATATTTTTAAGTCATCATGATATTGGAACTCTTTCAAAAATTAGTCATGGAAGGCAAATTGTAGCCGTCAGTTGCTTTTAGAGATTGATTAAAATTTCGTCGCAGGTTGCATGACTTGAAATTTGATATAACACCTTGATCCATTGCTTGTATTACAGATGTGGTATATGGCGGTATAAACATAACTTTTATATTTTCAGAATAGTCGTATAAAAAAAACTGGATGTTGCATTGTCAAGTAAAAGTAGCACTTTAAACTCAATATTATTTGAAGTTCGCACTTTTCAAAAGCTCTTTTACTTTCAGTAAGCCTATCTTTGCTAGCTTTATAACCAGGCGCAGATTTTTCCGTTTTTGATATATACGTCCTTCCTGGCAAAAGCTTTCAATAAATTTTCAACATTTAAAACCTGTTGTGGAGAATACCCACCTTCTTCTATAATTGCTTTCAACTCAAGCTTAAAACTTTTGTGCGGCTGAAATATCTGCACTGGCAGATTCTCCTTTCAATGAAATGCTATGCGAGTTTGAACGGTTTTTAAAACGTTGAAACCAACCTCTGCTTGCTTCAAAGTGCTCTGTACTTTCGGAACTTGATAATGGATAATTTTATTTCAAATCTTCAAAAATAGTTGAAGCTTTCTTTTGAATTACCATTTGACTCAATGGCATTCTTCGCTGATTTTGATCTTCTATCCAAATGCTTAGAAGTGAATTTTTTTCCATTAAACTGTTTATGTTGTGTCGATGTTGCGGTTTCAGCAAATTTAAATTTTATCTGCGTCTCTGGAACAAATGGGTTTTATTATAGAAGGGGCTAATCCCAGGTTTCTTCCAACATCAACTGGTTTCTCCCCTGATTTAAATCGCTTTAAAATGTCAAAGCTTATTTGCTTTGCTTTTTAATATTTATATTAGACTTCACTTCACCAAATGTAATTTGACACTACCAACGAATTCAAACTTGTAGACAAATTGTCACACAAAAATTTTATAAGACGTCGACAGGAAATCCCCTTTTTTTTATATTTTTGCATTATACGTACAAACAAAAATCGAAATCGAAGCACTAACGACGCAACATCGAAATTACGGAAATTTTGAAAACACTCAAACCAGGGGTATGATTGTAATTACTCGATTTTAAAATCTACTGGAATTGGTTTACATTACGAAATATAAATGTTTTCAATTTCGGTTTAATGTTAGAGTATACATATATTTTTTTTAAATATTTGCTTGCGGGTTAAATACATATGTATCTATGACCATATGCCTGAATTTGGCTCTTGCTTCACTAAATTATCAGTAGACTTCAACCTATTAAAAAAAACCCATAGAACCTTTTAGCTTATACACACCTTCAAAAACAAATTGAGAATTAAATAAGAAAAGTCAAATTACTTGATCCGCCTCCTATTTTTAGTGTCGATAAATTATGTACGAAAAAGAAAGAAATACTTTTACGTTTTTTATTTTTCATTATTACTCAACTAAGTTACAAACATAATTGTACAATTTGTTTTTGAATTCATACACAAACATCTTTTCCGTCTTTAATTAATTTCGATTTAAAGAATACATAAAAGTGTTGTAGTAATCGGTCATGTTTGATTTAGAAGTTTAAATTTAATAATAAAACGTGTAGAAAAATTTATATACAGACATATGATAGAAAGATACCTATGAAAAGTAAGTATTTCAAAGCAGTGCGAAAAATTTCGAAAGTTTTTCAAGTCGCCTTACATATGAATAAAGCATATATTGTGTTAAATTTTTAAAATGCATAATATTCACAACAAACAAATGTTTAATTGTTTATAAAAGAACAAAACTCGTTAAGAAAATTAAATTTCAATTTCAAAATGTACAAGAACCGAAAAGAAGTCATCACATCGGTTCAAAATCATTACGTTTTCAGGGTACCTTTTCATCAAATACCTGGTAATGCTCATCTCAATCATCTTGGATGTTTTAAAAAGACATTTAAAATTAAAATTATCGTTAGACTTAAAAATAAAAATTAATTTGCATTAAAAAGTGACACATGGTCGAAAACGCTCGACGTAACACATTTAACTATGCATATCTGACTGAAAATCGGATGGGGTTTTGGTTGTGCTCACTGAAAAGTATTCAAATTACTAATAGGGTCGTGAGCGGTTTCCTTGGTTATTACGCATGGGCCCACCACCATTATTGTTACCGCCACCATAATCGCGACGACCTCCGCCACCTCCGCGATCGCCACCTCCGCGATCGCCACCTCCTCGACCGCCACCACCACCGAATCTATTTCCACCACCGAAGCCGCCGCCACCACCGCCGCCTCGATTGTCTCTATTATATCCACCGCGGTCTCCGCCTCCTCCATAACCACCACCGCCTCCGCCTCTTCCGCCACCACTTCCACCCTCGTCACCACTCTTGGGTGTTTTACATCGGTTGCATTCATTGCGCCACGCAAAGTTGGTATTGTTACAACTACTACACTTCCAATCGCCATCACGCGGAGCAACATTATTATTTCCTCCGGGTCCACCTCCACCACCACCACCCATACGAGGACGACCACCGCGATCATCACCTCCTCGGTCTCCTCTGCCAGAATCGTAATCTCCACCACCTCCACCGCCACGATCAAAACGAGGACGATCTCCACGGTCTCCACCTGGACCGCCGCCACGTCCACGGCCTCCGCCTCCACCACCGCCGCCGCCTCCGCCGCGGCCACCACCAGGTCCGCCTTTGCTCCAATTATTGGGTCGCTGAGCTAATGATACTTTAATAATACATCCGTTAAAGTCTCGTCCATCAAACCAAGCTATAGCAGATTGAGCCGCATTAGTATCATCATATGTAACTGTAGCTTCACCTTTGGAAACACCAGTATCCTTATGACGATATAACCAAATTTTCGGCTTGGAGGTGCGCTTGTCTTTCTAAAAACGGAGATATACACGAGAGAAAGAGAAAAATCGATGGTGAAATAAAAAAATTTTTTTTTCTTAATGTGATTATGTACGAGTATATGACATTTGTTTCGGGATATTTAGCAAGCTGTATGTGAAATGTGTTTCAGGATATCTAGCAAGGCGCATGTGAAATGTGTTTCAGGATATCTAGCAAGCAATGTGTAAAAGTTGTTTCAGAATATCTAGCAAGTAGAACATGTTTATTCACTTCATTATTTGAATCCGTCAAACAGCTAAATTTTTACAAAATTTATCAAAAGGGTGTTTTTTCTCCTTTTTCAACTTCCTTGTTAGTTGTTCATTTTATTATTTATCTTTAATATACTCCGAAATCGCCACTTCGTTTACAAAATTTATATAGGGAAAGCATTTCCATGATGTTTTTTTTTTTTTCAATTTTGAAATTCTTGGTCGCAAAGACCATACTCTGAAACAGTTACGTTTTTACAAAATTTATATAAAAAATAAAGCTTTTCCGGGATTATTGTTCTCGTTTCTTTCAACCAGTCTGAAATTTATCGAGAAATTTGTATTCAAAGAACGACATCTATTTTTGAATGATTGTTTCATGAATTAGCCGTCCAAATAACTGTGAAGAACATTAGAATTGGATCATATCTGGAACATAATCATTTACTTATATAGTCCTTTTTATTAATTTTCACGGCATTTTTAATGGATTTCATTACTGTCTCAAATTTTTAAATTGCTTGTGTTGATGAAGATCGAAATTGAAGTTGATGAATGCGAAATTTATGTCATATAGCGTATATACTATGAAGAAATGTGCTTGTTTTTATTGAAGGCCTTAACATTATAATCTGCTTATTTATCTCTATCGCTGCCTTCCAAAATATCAACTGGTTTGCATTTGAACATGATACAGTAGCCGTAGTACAACGTAAAAACTTTGAATACAATTTCAAAACATCAAACGGAAATTCTACATAAACTGAGTATAAATTTAATACTCTTGAAAAATCAGTTCCATATTTTTTACTCCTAAATTCGATCAAAATATATCTTTGTTTATTTTTTCCTAACTAGTTATTAGTAAATGTGCAAAAATCCTTTGTTGGTGTGTAAGCTAAAATGTTGTGATTGCTTTTCAAAAATGAGATTGAAGTCTACAACTAGTGTGTTTGATACAACTTATGTTTCTTTTAGTTTTTAATGTGGACAAAAAATATATTTGGCGATTCAAACGGTGAGCTATTAAGTCATATTGTCATATCTCGTTATGTGCAAACAAGTTTTTGCTGTGAGAGAAATGTTTGCGAAGAAACTGATTAAACTAAATTGTAAATAAATTAAAGATTTACATATTCTATAATAAATGTTAGCATATTTGGGTGCCTAGAATTTTTTCAGCCCTAGTCTGTTTTAAATAAAAATATTTTTTATTAAATAACAATAATATAATTCATAACAAAAAAGAATGCTTGTTTTTCTTATCGCCTGACTGATTTTTAAAATAGGATGCGTTATTCAAAGCAGTAAAATTTTTCGTGTTATTTTACTGCATACTTATAACGTTATGACTGCCGTTTGAATCTCCAGAATATTCCGATTAATCGAATAAGATTTTTTAATAAACATACTTAAATAAATCTTTAGTGAAACACAATGACAATGGAAACGATAGATTATAAATATTTAAAATCCTTACCTTGATTATTCCGATTGCTCCGAAATGAGTTTCAATATCCATTTCTGTAGCTTCTGGATCCATACCAGAAACGAATATAGTATCTTCTTGTGTTATTAGATCACCACCACCTCCTCCATAGCTACCGCCTCCTGCGCCTGTAATTTGTAGAACTTTTACAATTTGTTCATAATTTTCAATAATAATTACACTAGAAACTATTTATAAATAATAAAATAAAAAACTAGCGCTGTTTAAAAATTTTTCAAGGAAACTAGTAACGTAAAAAACCTTTAACTTTTTTTTTATTTTTTACATTTCGATGAACTCCTTCAGACGCAGAAGCTTCATACAACATAAGTTTTTAACACACAGAAGTTACACAATTATTTCGGAAAACCTGAATAACGTTATATGTATGTATATGGGCAAACCACAACTTCATTTTCAAATATGTACCTTTTTTACTTTATATAAACACTCAGTACTATGCTTTCATATCTATACACATATTAAGAAAATAGTTGTCCCACCATGCTGGGTTTGTTTTGAGAATATAACAATTAACAATAAAAACACTAAGGTTTAACTCATACAAATAATTTTTTTTTCGTTATTTAAATACTCTTTTTTTTTAAAGACCATTTTGATTACCATTTCTGTAGTCGAAAATAAGCGCCATAATAAATTTTAAATTATAGAAGTCAACTGTTTCCCTTAAAACTATAAACATTGGAAATTGTTTAGATTGCAGGTCCTGTGGTTTAACGTAAACATTTCAAACATAAATATAGTAACCAGTTCAGAATTATACCTTGAAAACAGTAGTAAGAAATATTGATTTTCGTTAGCATATGCACATATGCATTTTGTTACAATTAAACTGATTTTTCATATTACCAAAACCACACAGCGTACTGTTTGAATTTACGTTGTTAAAGATATTTCGTGAACATTTGAAAAGTAGTACCAAAAATATTATGATGAATTAATGCACAGCAGGATCAGTAAAGTAAGCGTTAAGTATAAAAAAAAAATATTGAAGAAAACACCTCAATAGGCTTTGAATTTTGCAGTACATAACAGTATTTCAAAATCGTACGTTATACTTTTTAAGCAATTTAATTTTCAATTATTGCAGCGGTCACAGAAACAGTTGTAGTAAGGTTTGTAAGTAAATTAAATACAATAGTAAAATGGTATTACAAATTGATATACATTACTCTATTTGAAGATTTTGCATAGCAATTTGTTTTATTGCTTGCATTTAGTTTTTACCTTTATTATAGCTGTCCTTGTTGCCTCCTCCGTTTCTAAAATAGGATTGTAATAGTAACGCATCATCATTTAACGGTTTGTACAATATTCAATTAATATGTATTTGTATTAAAATAGTATGTGGAGAATTGTTAAGTAATTTATATATATGTTTCTTTTATAAATTGATGATTGACCTTTCGCCAAAGACCGACCTTTCCTTCCTTTCATCTTGTGAATTGTCAAGTAGACTTTAACAAAAAGTGGTTTCCATTCCTTCATACTTATGTACACCAATAACTCAACAATTTTCTATAACCACAAGTTCACAAATCGTTGGCGTTTATACATTTTATTATTTACCGAATCAACCAAAAGTAGCATTTGTACCAGTACACCCATTGTATAGTAATTAGTTTATATACCTTTTCACGCAGTATCTTGAGTTTTAAACGACACTTTTAAACCATATACACTTTTTGTTAGAAAAAAAAATCTTTAAAATACCATCAAATTTTATATTGATTATTAAAAAAATATAAAAGTCCTTACCCCATTAAAAATTGCTTCCCAAAATATTTTGTTTCCTTAAAAATATTTGAAAGTTTAAACCAAGGAATCCTTTTTAAGTTTGTTAAAAAAAAAAAACAAGCGGACTTTTGTAAAGGAAATATTAATACTACCACCTGAGGTTGTTGACAAGTATTTGATTAATAAAGAACTTACAATGCCCAACATAATTCTTTACGTTTTAAATCAATTAAAATCAGTTTTACAGCAATTATTTAAGATATAATAACGGCTTTTGAAACCTTTAAAATATTCATTTTAGAACAACTCATTAAAGGATATTATATTGGTGGGTATCTTCATATTTTGAATAATGTAATTATGATCCCTAAATCGGGATGTGTTGATGTCGACATGACATTTTATTTCGACAGCTATTTTATCCGGTTTTAAATTTAGTGATAAAAATGTTAATTGTTTTAATAAAGTAAGAGATAATGTTAAAGCTTTAAAGTAAAATAAAGAGACAAAGATCAAGCATTTTAATTTGCCGTACTTTGTAATCAAACAGTTTGCAATTTTTAGTAAACAACGTTACGGTTTTCGCTCAAGGCTCCTTTCAATCAAGTGCTGGGAATGATTTCAAAATTAATGACATAATTTTATTAAACCCAGCACCAAATCGGTTAAAAAACGACGAATACCCTGCAGGTCTTTCATAAATTAAAGTTTACAACAAAGAATTTTTTCTGACCCCACATTTTTGTATAGTGCACAATATACTTTCTGAGCCCCAAACCTATTATGTTTATTAACTTTCGATTTGGACAGATCGAAGATGTTACTGTATATTTAGTTGTGAGAAGATATTTATATATGTATACATTTTAAGTGTATACTGCCATGTGTACGTTAGCGCTGCGAAAAACAAATCCACTTACATTTACGAATGTAAAGCTTATTTAAACAATACCTTCACATAGACCCTGAAGAGCGGAGTATCAAATATATTAGCTCACATGAAGACAAGGCATTATTAAAATTGTTTGTAGAAAGATATTAGGTCTAAAATCCGATTTACAAATTTAGGTTATGGTGTATTACAAACTAATTATTTAATTATCACAATTATTTTCATTTACAGTGCAGAACCGATGATATCATGAACCCCAATTTTTTTCTTTAGATACTTTGCATTCCCGGCAGATACTCCGAATGCTTTCCACCGACAATCTTATTGGCCTTGATAGTTGATTATATTGCACGAAAACAGATGAAAGTGTTATGCTAAATATCCAACAAATGCAAATATTCCTTGCCATAGTGAACAATGTACATAATTATTACCCAACAAATGCGGTCTATAATCACCGATTCTGTAGCTCTTTGTAATAACATCACCTTATAAACTTGTCCGCATTCGCACTTTTCTAAAGGTTTTAAATAATGGAATTCCTTAAACATTATATAATTAAGTACAATTTAATACGAAAACGTCGTCTTTGTCACTACGGAATTAAATCAGTGGGATATTGAATAAGGAAGATCAAGCTTGCAATGGTACGCAGAACCATAAAAAAATTATAAATGGAAAATGCAAACAATGAATACAAACGTATAAATACTAAGTACGTACGTACATATGTAAAAAATTCGTCAACAACCTGTACTATTTATCACAAATATATAAAAAGGTATTGGATTGAATTTTGTGCGATATATAGGTAGATTTATAAATTCTAGATTTTGGATTTCACCAAAAACAAAGTAAACATTAACTGGACTATTAAAAAAAAAATTGTAATAGAATAAGATGCCAACAAAATGGCTACAAAATATACACACTCTGTCCTCAAGCAAATAACTTTTCAAGACATCACGAATACAAAAAATGTAGTTAGAATTCTATAATTGGAACCCAAAGGAACCATTCAAGACTGGTCAGTTTTTACTTCTGCATCTAGCAATTTTCCACTTGAATTTTTAATAAAAATACGTACCCAAATCCGCCGCCACTGCTACCACGTTCTTGCCAACCTCCACGGTTTCCAGAATCATAACCTATCAATGAAAACCATACAATACAATTCCAATACATTGTGAAAAAATAAAACATTTTACCTCCTGGTTTAGAAAATGAGGGTGGCGGTTTACTAAACGGCCCACTATTGCCACTTTCAGACATTTGAAAATTGGGTGGAGGCACAGAAAAGTTATTATTATACCCGCCTCCGCCTTGACTACCACCGTATCCTTTAATTTACAATCAATATTTAATTAATTCATTCTTACTTAGATATTTAACAAACTTACTATCCATATTTTAACAAATTTATTTCAAGAACAAAAACGTGATACACGATGTATTATGCGTCCTACCGAAATCGACCTCTATGAAACAATGGTAAAACACGATTGATACAAATATGTAATATTCTATTACAAAAGGAAAAAATGGCGGCTAACAATATTTCAGTCAACAATGATGCCAGAGATCTCAATAAATCATGGCCACAGCAATATCTATACGCAGAGTATATATTGCATCACATAAATTTATTTTTTTCACGTTCCCTTTTCCTCCGTTCTAATATAATTTCCTTCTTTTACGTTTTTAACGATATCTATAAGTAAGTGCAAGCTCCTGATCCATTTATAACATGATTCATATGATATTGATATGTCGCCACGTAAATCTGATCATGGAATGTTATGATATTACCATAGCATATGATTGCATCTGCACTACCCATAATAGGCTTATATTCTATTGCGAAGTGAGTTATTTTGTCTTGTATGTAACATAAACTTGAATATATATTTTTTATGTGTAAACATTGTTTTATCGAAGTAGTAGCATACATGGCTAGGAATTATAGCAAGAAAAGACATTGAGATGCTGCATAAATGACAATAGCATGCTACACTAGCTTATACATAATTAATATGTTGGTTGTACAGAGCAGCTTGATATCAACGTAGCAAATAGTTTAGCAACCAATAACATTATAAATAATTTCACCATAACTGCATGCATGCAAAAAGCTACTACGTTATGCAACTCTGCAAGAAGTTTAACGGCAGCCCAGAAATTGTTTTTGCCATATTATATTATTTACACACAGTGACCACAAATAAATTAAACAACGTGATTAGTTCAACATAGAAAGAAAATGGATAGTCGTACACCAAAAAATATGCAAGAACTATTAAGGTTTGCTATTAACCAACAACATAATGAACGAAACGAGCCTGTTCACATTGATGAAGATAAAAAGAAGTTTTTGGACCAAGTGCTACAGTCTATGTCAGTAAATGTTATTGAAGAGTTCTTAAAAGCCATTCATGTTCTTGAGCTTGAATCTTCTAGTGATGAGGAGAAACTTAATGCTCTTGATTTGATAAGGGATTATATCGATAATATTGATTTTGCAAATAGTTTTGCTAAAATCGAAGGTGCTGATATTTTAATAAAATGCGTTAAAGACACAAATGCAGCTGTTAGTATTAGCGCTATAAGCATAGTTGCTGAAATGTCTCAAAACCACGAATTCTGTCAAAATTATTTTTCTAAATGTGGAATTATTGACCAACTAATAGACTTTTTAAGCAATGAGAATTTGGAACTCGTTGCTGCTGCTCTATACGCCTTGTCAGCTTTAATACGAAATTATGAACCAGCTTTGATGGAGTTTTTAAAGAAAGATGGTGTTAAACATGTAAACAACTGTTTAAGTATAGAATCTACTCGAGCCTTTTCAAAGGCGTGTTTTTTAATTACATCTATTTCCTCGGAGTATGCCTTGGTTAAAGACGAATTTGTAAAATTAGGGGCAATAAATAAATTAATTAAGAACTTAAGAATAGTAAATGGATATGAAGCTGATATAGAGATGGTTTTAAAAACAATGTCAGTTTTAATTGAAAGCCGCTATAACAAACTTAAAGAGGATGAGTATATATATGTTGCTGACATATTAAAAAGCATCGTTGCAAAAAATAAAGATTTGCCAGAATGCGAGGAAATTGTTTCACATTCCAATTGTATACTACAAGATTTCGAAAGAGCAAATGAGTTGAATAATCAAAAATCATGATTCGATTTATGAAAATACGTTTTCGTTTGAACTACGATAAATGCAACGCACGTCAATTGATGATGCCTTGGATAACTTAAAATTATGTATTTATAAAAGTTTTTAATTAAGCATATTTTTACTTCTAATTTTCATAAACTTTTTATGAAAGTTCAATAAAAACATCCTATATTTAAAAGTATTTTTTTAACTGTTTGCTTTTTTGTAATTTGCATTGAAATCCCGGAGGATCCCAATCTAGAGTAAACACAGCTAAAGAGTTACTGATCGAATCAAAACAGATATTCCCAGTTGCCATTGAAGCCAGTGAGCTGGTTCTTGTTATTAGACACCTGCGCAGTAAACTGATCTGAGCTAAAAAGAACGGTCAGCTCACTGACCCGAAAAGAACAAATCTAACGGTATGTTCAACTCATTAAGCTGAAAACCGCAATTCTAACGGTATGTTCCCTTTTGCGAAATACTTGCTGGCAAAAGTGTAACCACTAACTAGTAAAAAAAATCTTTTAATTCAGACTATTGCTTAATGAATTAAACTGTTACTAATAATTAATATTCGATAAATACATATGTGAATTATAAAAGTTTCTTTACTCTACATTGCACAAAAAGCGCTCCTGTACATCAAAATTGGGTTATGGGAACGATTTTGAGAGTTCAGTAGACTTCATCTTCTTGCACGAATTGGTCCGCACTTTTTATTTGGGGTGCTCTGGGCGAGTAGTTAGGCAATCAGATATTTGAGAAAAAGCCAATAACAAAGGAAAAATTAATTTTTGAATTAAATAATAAAAATGGGAAGTTGCATAAAATTATATTTAAAAGCGTTATTGTTTTCTTATGAATATATATGAGTGTTACATAAAGCCGTATTTGTTTTATATAACGTTTTATAATTGATTATGTGACAATTTTTAAGAAAGAAAGCGACCTAAATATACAAAGCAATTGTAATGATCTATTAATCTACAAAAGTTATATTTTGCGGTAGCATATTTGGTTTTTAGTGTTCTGGTACTTTTGGGCATTTTAGAGAAATTAAAATTTACTCTCACTTCACCGGCCTTTATCCAAAATTAAAGAAACAGACCTTATTTAAAATATTGCAATAAGCAAAATTACACGAATACTGATAATGAAAATGTAGCGGCTATCGAAAATAACGATATTCTGGGTGGTCAAAACAAAAACCCATACTAAATTTTATGCTTTTAACATAGAATTTCGAAATCTCTTTTCTTTCGTATTGAATTTCATAATAACCTCCTGCTCTACTGTGTATGTTGAAAATTTAATTGTTGTTGATTTTCATTTATTTATTAGCATATAATTTTTAATTGATTTTTTAAACAATTTAGTTGCACTTTTAGATAGGAAAACTCAATTATAATGTGCAGGTACATAAAGCCAGAGATATATATGTATGTAAGTACATAAGAATGTGGTTAGTTGATTCTGTAGTTAAATCAAGATTTCTTTACATGAGGATGTACATACATTTGTTGTTTTAGTACACAAGACTGGAACAAATCGTAAATTGATCAGAGAAAAAACATTAATTAATGGTCTACTATTTGTGACTATTAGTATATCTATAACTTGTTTCCTAATACTATTATGGAATGTAGGAATATTCCCCTTACTACAAACTTAAAAAAAGGGGATACAAATAATAAATAAGTAACTAACCTTTGTGGCTGCTCCCAGAGTGTATCCTGATTTGTTCATTACCTCTTTAAGTTGAAAAGTTATCTTTATCGTAGGGTATGCACATACATATGTACATACTCGCATGTGTATGTAAATACATAAAAGTAGGATCATGAGCATTATTCAGTTAAAGCGCTGGACGGCTGCTACTGTTAAATCTTCATTACTACAACGAGAAGTCAGTATAAGGTTAAGCTATTTCTACGTGCAATACATCTGCAGAGCTTACCTTGCACCTGTGGCATTTAACCATTGAATATGTTTCCTTTTGCAAGCGCATGAGTATATACATATGTATATATGACTGCTGGTAACTGTTTCTTCAGCAAGTCGTAGGATACAAATTAAAACATTTAAGACACAGCGGATTTTGTACAGACTAATAATGAACTAAGTATTTTAGAGTTTGCAAATATTTATATTAAACGTGAACAAAAAATTGTCCAAACGAATTGTTTCATATAATAAAATCAGCGTCGGCTTAAACAAGCTATTGCAACATAAGATGATTTTTTTTCGTGGGACCAGCACTCTGGGGACAACACCTAAAATAAAGAGCATTGAGTCGGACGGGTACAGCAAGATGAGAAACCAATTAATTTGTCGCACCAACGACGGTGCTGCAATGCGTGATAGTGCCATTCGTAATCTGTAATGTTATGCCTCCTGCATTGAAACAGGCCGATAACACTTAACACAGCCATGCACTAATGAAGATCGATACCATAGTCTTACACTTTGTAGCCTTCTTGTTAATTACTTCAGCCATTTTAAACTATCTCAATAAAAACAAATAATCCGATCCCGAATGCCTTCTATACAATCAGCTAAACTCATGTTAATCAAATATTCGTTTACTAATATTTCAATTTAGTTTATAAAAATTGATAAGAATCAACTATTTCGGTTTGCAATATATTTTAATTTTTGCGGAAATTTATTAAAGTTTGATTGTTTTCCGATTTCTTCTTGAAGCCATTGTTGTGTACATGGTAATACTAGATTTCTGTACTGAAATAAAATAATTTTAAACAATTTAATGATAAATGCATTTATTTATTTTAGTTTGCTAACTAACGGCCGTATTCATATAATATATTAAACAGCTTTAAAAAATATTGTTAAGTACAATTGTATCTAAAATTATTATTTATATAGAAATAATAAAGTATTTAGGTTTGTAGTTAATTATCTAAACTTGATATTTTTACTTTATTTTATTTAACTTCATGCATTTTTATGAATATAGTAAAAAGGAGTTAATGCAGCATCTTAAACTACAGCTTGAACTTTTGAGTTAGTTATTTTTTATGTTATCGAAGAAATTATTTCTTAGAATTGAATCGAAATGCGTAATAATAAAAATGTCTAAGAAATGATAAGGACAATATATGTATGAATAAAATAAAGGCTTTGGTGATGCAAAGATGTATGCAATTTTAAAATCAAACACGGTACTCAAATATCTATATCCTTGATTCATTTATTCCAATCATTTGATTTCTTCTTAATTCAATATATTTTCGTTATTAAATTTCAAAAGAAATTATGAGCTTTACTAAAATAAATTACTTTTAATAAAAAATAATTAATAAGTATGCGTATATGAACAATCGATGAAATTGCATTTTTTGCACATCATATAGACGTTGAACACAATATTCTTACCAATCAAAAATAAATAAATGAAATGTTAACTAATTTGAAATTTAAATTTGATGAAAAATATGAAATTTATTTGTTGGGTGGTTAAGCAATGTCTATATGCATTTCATTGGCGCTTTTTACAATGACAGTTTGTCAAATAGTTCATTTATTAACAATAAAGTTGATGAAAAATATTTTATGCTATACGGCCGTAAGATATTCTTTTATTTTCATTTATATATATATATATATATATATATATAATATGTCTTTTTTGTTCAGTGTCTGAACCATAATTTTTAAGTAACAATAAACTAATCTTTGCAAAGCAATTATGTATAACTAAGTAGTTTGATATTAAAATAAAAGAAAAACAATGGAAACGCGTGCCAATCAAAATGTGATTACTGCTTAATAGTGTCTGTATAAAAAATAAAAATCGTTGGCATTCGCATTTTACAACTATTTGTGCTATTCGAGGGCAATAGTGTATGCATATTTTTTATGCCTATGATCTGCTGCGTTAATTGAATTGCATTCTTTAATGTTAAACTAACTAAAGGAATTTACAGGGCTTAATCACTCACTACATTATTGGTTGTAAAATCGTTGCAGTTATTTGTTAGTTATGCAATGGAGAATATCAGCGATACCTTTACAAGCTAAGTTAAATCAGAGCGTACCGTACATTCTAAGAAAAAAACTTAAATATGTATCCTGCTGCTAATGCGATGTTTAACGCTCTTGTTTAAGTTGGCAATATTTATATGAAAGAAATTCCCAAAAATTATGTTAGAAAAACTTTTTAACTTCAGAATATTAAAAATATTTCACTGAGGCGGTGCTTGCGTTAGTTATGGCATATGTTATTTATTACTTTTATTCAATACTAAAACTAATTTCTTCATTTATTTATTATGCACTTTATTGATAGTTTTAATATATCGAATATGTATACCAATAGGATGACATAAACATATCGGTATTATTATTTAAAATACAGCAACAGCAGCAACCTCTGCGAAATAAAGTACGATCAAAAAGTTGCTTGTATATTATCTAAGTGTCAAAATCAAGTTTTCAATCGGGAACTAGTGGCAATATAAATATATATATATATATATATATATATATATATATATATATACATATATATATATATATATATATATATATATATATATATATACTGTATTCATTCATTGTTTAGAGATTCTAACAATAGTTAGACCTAAAGAAGAGTTACAACAAAAACCGATGCTTCAGTTAGAATAAACTTGTGAATTCCTTTAATGTTTTGTTTATACATACATAAATGAACGACAATTTACTATAATAACGTCTCAACTCAAAAAATAATTTGCTAGAAAACGAGTTAAAAGATTGAAATTTAAACTTAATGGAAAACTAACATTTATTTTTTCTCTCACGATATGAATGTTAACTCTGTTTCATTAAATCAGAAATCACCTTTTTTGAGTTGTGACACTATTTTAGTAAATGAGCGATATGTACATGCATACATAATTATATGAAATTATACTAGATCTGTTTACTTGCTTATATTAATGGCACAAAGTTTTTCGTCAATGATTTTTTGTTGTATGAAACTGAATTTTTAAGATATTAAATAATTAAATTATATGTACAATTATTATACACATATATTTAAAGTGTAATATTTTTTTTGCATTTACAACATTACTTCTTAGTTCCAGTTAAACAATAAAAGGAGGTTTAATAATTTTTAATTATAGACTAGATTTATAACGACAAAAAGTGTAAATAAAACTTTCAAGTTAAAGAAAATAGTTTGCCTAAACTATAAAAATAAAATATGTAATAGTACACATTTTATATTTAGATATAATTTACAGAGTTGGGGCTAGAATGCAATATTTGCTCTAATACTAAGCACATAGCGCTAGTGCAAAAAATGTGTACTATCACTTGTGTTATGCGACAAAAGTTATGAGGCTCACTAATCATTAGTGATATTAAGTGCAAAAATTTTAGTGAAACTTGAAAAATTAATATTTCGAACTTCTGCAGCATTAAAATTTAACATGAAAATAAATTTTAGTGATATAAACACTGTATATAATTGTAAGTATTTTAATTACTTGGAAAATTATTACTGTCTTACGCCCATCTCTGATAAGTTAATGTCTAATTGGTTCTCGGTTCTTAAATTGTCTTTTATGGAAAATGTTTATACTAGTATTTAAAATATAATATGTGAAAAGAGTTTTACTTAAAAGTTTTAGGATTGACCTAGACCCTAAACAGCAGAAAAATAATTATAAGGAACAATAATCGAAAATTAAATAAATTTTATGAATATAACAAAATATTTTTCTTTTTCAAAAATATTGAAGCAACATTTTATGGTTGATATATGAACTAATATCATCTGTCCATTTTGCTCTAATTCTAAATTATTTTGGAATTCTCTAAATAAAGTCATTAAAATTAATATATTTAATATATCTGAAAAACTCGTCAAAAAAGAAAAAAATATTATTAAGATTTTCTTCCAAATACGTATTTATCTTTTATGCTGGGAATATATCTAGGATGAACGAAGAATTTCACGGAGCTGGTATTCCTGGTCATATATACATTTATTTTGTATATGAATATACACATAATTATGGCGTTGACGAAATTCGAAACACAATGCGAACTATACAATAGACTTATTTCTAGTTCTTACGCCGGCGTACGATAATGAACCATACCATGTTGCGTTTTTGGTTTTTATGGGTCTTTGCACAAAAACGCTCCCTAACTTGAAAATTGGGTAAATGAGAGCGATTTTGAGAGAACAGTATGCTTATTCTTCTCGCACGAACTGGTCCGAAGTGTTTGAGAAATAGCCAATAACAAAGAAAAAATAAATTTATTGCAGCAACTAATATAAATGGGAAATGATATTATAAACGATATATTTTTATTAAATAAAGCTATATTTGTTTCATAAAAAGAAAACGACACAAATATGCTAAGCAAACGCAATGACCTATCAATTGTACAGATATTTTATTTTGCCGTTATATATTTGGTTTTGGCACAGGAACGCTACTTTTGAGCATTTTTGTCCAGGAATTCATGCTGCGAAATTCGTTGTTCGTTCCAGTTTTATTCCTAGTATAAAATCAAATAAAATTGAGAATTTATGCTACTTTCCCTTTTCTAAAAATTATAAATTTTTGAAATTTCTGCATTTTTTGTTTGCTTGTTTCCTATGCATTCGTATGGATGTAAGTTAGTTTAATATCGTTTGTTCAAAATAACCTTCAATAATCTTATGTAGGTTCTATTCCTTATTATAAAGTCGTTAACACCAATAGGGTTGTCTGATGTACATGTATCTTATTTCTTAATTATTATGTCAATATACACTAATATCGATGTAACATTAATTGATTAACGAGATAATATTATATTATTAATGTTCAAGTCAGAAGAGACATGACGGCATTCGATATCAATTAAGATGTCAATACAATTAAAAATTAGATTTTGATGCAATCACTTGCTTATTCTATGGAATAAAATATGGAAATAATATTGTTGTTATTGTACTACATATACAAATATAGATGTAATATTTAGTAAAATAACACATACTTTCCTTTTTATATTAAATCTTCACATTGTATGGTCATATTCATATGTAATATTATTAATCCGTTTAACAAATTGATGGTAACGATAACTGTTATACAGTTCAGTAATTTCATTAATTCTTATTTTCTTAATAATATTTTCAGTTCTTAACAAAACGATGCATGCACGAGTGCGTATAAATATAAATTACAGTCGTACTATTAATATTGTAATTACAAAATTTTGCTATAGTATAACCTAAATTGTGTTAGACTCACTTAGGAGAAGCATGAGATTCACGTATGTACTTACTTACATATGTTGAGATTAACTTTTTAATATTTTAAGTATTGAGTTCTTTGCCTAAAGCGACATTAGTGCCAAAAGTGGCAAGTTGTTGTTGAGTTACATATCCATAAATTGTGTTGTTGTTGTGATTATTATTAGGTTGTTGTGATGTATTCGTTGCTGGAGCAGCTATTCCAATAGGATGTAAAGAGTCCTTATTGTATTCTGTGCTGGGAGATTCTTGTATATCTCTAATAACTGAGGATGTTTGTAGTGATGATAATATATTTGGTGGCACAATTGTGTTAACTCCATTCATTGGAGTTGTATTTATTGTAATTGTATTGGAGACTGGTGAGTTCACAACACTTTGTGAAGATACACTATTATTTACATGTCGCAGTTCTTCTGGTGTTGTGAGTTTAGCCAAAGATTCTATGCAAGTATAGCCATTTAAGGATGTGACAGGTGGCTGATGATGATTTGAGAAAGAGGGCTGAAACTAAAATCAAATAAAAATTTCATTATGTATGTACATATGTATGCATGTATATTAAGACCGTTCTGCAGTTCGTACGGAATTGAAATATTCCGTACATGTATGTGTAAGCAAATCGATTAGATATTGATATTGAAAATTTTCGCAAGTGCTTTTTTTTAAATTAAAAGTTGAACATTTTCAGGGATTGGGGAAGTTATTGCTTTACCCCATTTTGAATAATTGGCTGAGAGCCCGTAAATTTTCCTTCGAGCTACTTTTGGGCAAGAATTAATTAGCTGCTTGATAAATGAACAATAACGAAGAAAAAATATATGTTTGGCGAAAACAAAAAACCAAAGTATTAATATATTTGAAATTTTAATAAAAATATGCACTTGGAACAGACCTAATGCATCAAACTATTTTGAGACTTGAATTCTAAACTGAAGAGAAAGAAAACAACTTACCAACTGCTTGGCGGCGCTAGGCTGTATATAACCATCGTTGCTCATGGTGGGAAATGTTGAATTAAAATGCGTGCTAGGTTGCACATTTTTTTCAGTAGCATTTAAAATTGACGCCAACAATTGTGAATTATGTGTTACATAACCATTACTCTGATGTGATGTTAAATGTGTGGTATTTTCCTCATCGTGTGCTTTACTATGATTTCCATCATTTTCCTCTTCTTCGTCACAGCCTGAGATCGGAATTGTATCGTTGCGTTCATACTCTGATAACCTTGTGATTTGATGATTATCATGGTAGTCGATATTCGAATTTGAAGCGGAGCTGGCGTTTGAACTTAGTTCTTCGTTAGTTGTCTCCAGTGAGGGATGTTCCCTGATGTGTTCCTCATTATGATGCTCTTTAGAGCTGCTATTCGAAGAAAGAGATGATAACGCATTCGTTGATACGTTATGAAAATTCGTTAAGTTCAGATTTTCTTTTTGACCGTACGACACTAGACAGTCATTACTTCCAGACATATCGGAATGAAATTCTTTTTTTGTTGACGATCCTAGATCCGAACCGTTGCCCAAAGTATTTGTGGTAAATTTGTAATTAGAAACTTGTTCTACTAGTCCCTCAGGCAAAATTACCTTTATGTTTTTCATTTTGTAATATTTGTTGCGCAACCAACAACAGAGGTAAGCAGCAAACGCTGTGACAACTATTAATGCTACAGCATATATGGAAGCTTTTGAACTGGCCGAGCAACTATAACTACGCGGAGCCACGATCCAGGGGGAGGCAAAATAAAACTTATTATCATTTCGGAAAATTGATTTAGTGTTTACATCAAAGGAATTGTCCATTTCTTCTTCATCCGATTCACAAAAATTTTGATCAATCGGAGCACCAGCCAATATAACATCTTTATTCATGGGTATAATATCTCGATCTACCTCTTCCATTCCACCCACATTGACTGCTCGAACTTTTAAGGCATATGATTTGTTTGAGTTTAAGCAATCTGGCTGTTGGAAGCGGCAACTGCGTCCTTTAACAATAGAAACCCGATCGTAAATAGCATTAAATTTTTCATCTCTTGTTATTAGAGCGACAATATAAAATAAATGTCTGCCCGATGGCAAATCTGGTTTATCCCAATATATAACAGTATCGTTTTCGTATATGTTCAGGTTACGAGGACTAGATGGAACTGAAAATTAATATACATATAAACAGACAAATGAAAACATGATAAAGGAAAAACAAAATTATGCGCACATACTTCCTATAAGAGTGGTAAAGTTGATACGTCTGCTGGGCACCGACTCTTCAATAGTGTGAGCTGTAACATATACTTCGTAGTTGGAATAGCTATTAAGTCCGGTCAAATTGTAAGATGTTTGATCAATAGATGTTGTATTCTTCTCAAATGTCTGATCAGGATACCTTCGCCTGCAAATTTCAAAATTAGGTTAAAATAAACTATCAGGAGTATAACTATCAATTATTATTATTTTATTTCTTAACACTAGCGCATTCATATAAATTTCGTCATTCACTTTTCATGAAAGTTCAAATCAATTTTTCCAATCATCAAACCTATGTAATTTGATGGAAAATTGTGCAGAAGTAGGTATACAGTGCACTCTCGATAATATGAACTTGTTAAAACCTAGCCTTTACAGATTTGAAAATTTTTCATATTAACAAATGACATCTAAAATCCCTTTAAAACGTTTTTCATATATAAATATTAGTTTGTTATGTAAATCATTTATATAGGGTGTTTTTTTATAGAGTGATACAACTTTAAGTTGGCATCATTGCTTTATTTGACCACCCATTTAACAGCTGACAGTTGTGTTTTGTTTAGTTTGCTTTGCCATTTCATTATGGATCGACTTACACCAGAGCAACGCGTGCATATTGTGGAAATTTTTAATCAAAATAATGTTTCTGGTCGTCAAACTTACCGTGGACTTCGTCCGTTCAAAATTTTATTTTCCTATGAAGCCCATTTTTGGTTGGACGGGTACGTAAATAAACAGAATTTTCGCATTTGGAGTGGGGGGAATCCACAAGCTTTTATCGAAACACCAGGGCATCCACAGAAAATTACTGTTTGGTACGCTTTATTCGCTGGCGGAGTCATTGGCCCATATGTCTTCAAAAACGATGATGGTCAGAATGTTACTGTTTGTGAAAATTGGTGTTCCAGATTGCGCCTTGTACGCGCCAGCTGTGGAGGCCACATGGCCGAAATCATGTTTAAACATTAATGTCATAAAATTGTCTATCCAAAAAAGACCGTTTCATTGATATCAAAATTACATTACTATGTTTTATTATGATTTAAACTTGTATCACTCTATAAAAAACACCCGATATATATTTTGATTGTATTTGAGAAAAACTTGCAATTTACTTTGGAAAAAGATAACTTAATTTAAAATTATTACAGGTTTTCTTTTACTGATTCTTTTCATTTTGTAACATTTCAATATCTCAAAAGTTTCAATACATTCAAATCTCGCTGATCGACCATTTCATCATGGTCCTATTCGAACATACGAACAAAGCAAATTACGGAACCTCTGTAATTTATTTCCTACAATTTAAAAATGCTTCAATAAAGTATAACCCTTTTGTTTGCTCCATGCTTAAATAACTTCCCAGTTTATTTACCAAGTCTATGAAATAAATTGTTTACCTAAAATTTTCAAACAGAAGTGTACATTTAATTGTAATACACTTATTGCCTGCTTTTGTAAATAAAACAAAAATGTTCGTTTCGGAATTTTATTGAAGCAACTATAAAAAAACTAGACTTTCTTTTTGTTTTCAATATAAAGTCTTAAACAATTTTTTTTATCTTCTTAAAAAATTTAATTTCCATCCAATTAAATTTCTAGAGTGAAATGTCTTCTACATTTTAATAACTCAATTGCGTCAGTAATATTTACAAATAGTTCAAGTAATGCAATGTTTTTTGTTTTAATTTTACTGTTTAATTTTTTTTAGACTATACTGGGTTGGACATAAGGGCTATTGTTTAGTTCATATATAATTATTTTTTTAATGTCTCGATTTCTGATTTTATTCCTAAGCCAAACTTTTTTGATTTGAATTTTTTTACTTAAGTAAAAGTGACATTTAATTATTTTATTTCAGAGACAGATCAGGAGATCAGAAGTTGCAGAAACAATTGATAGCTGAATTAATTTTAATTTGTTTTGCAACAAAGAAATTTTATTTCA
Source organism: Linnaemya vulpina (assembly GCA_963675445.1). Taxonomy (NCBI): domain Eukaryota; kingdom Metazoa; phylum Arthropoda; class Insecta; order Diptera; family Tachinidae; genus Linnaemya; species Linnaemya vulpina. The sequence continues at coordinate 64,838,068 of OY776280.1, read as the reverse complement.
ACATAAATAACTTACCAATAAATTGTATAGTGGCTTAAAACTCCATTTTTTACATCCGGTGGATCCCACTGAATTTCGGTTGATTTGCTTGTAATTGTGCTTTTAATGTACTTGATATTTTTCGGTGGTGAGGGAGCTAAAAAATTTTAAAATTAAAAACATTAGAACAGCTTCAATAATTATTAAATAAATGAAATTTTACCGCTCGCTTTTGTTCTAACGCAATTTAAATCGCTGATGCGCCCTTGTTTACTCGTTGAATACATAAACATATATAAACATACGTTAGTATAGGGATGCAAATTGGAAATTGTATAATTTCTATACTCTTGTTTCTCTCGTAAAAGTTCAACTGTAATTGCTGGTTTTACGCACTTGTCGTCAATGGAAGCCTGACAGTATGTCAAGTTATAACCCTTTAGTATTGAGGCACATACGCTTCCCGAACTCCATTTGACCAAGATTGCACTTTCGTTTACTGCATTGATTTCCAATTCCATTTTCATAAGCTCACTTGATATATCACCCGAACATCTAGCCCATTGCATGCCTTTATTATAATTTGGATAATTGGCTGATATGGCCAAATTTAAGCTGCGATCTTTCGGTTCAGTTGTGAAATTCGTAGCAAATTTATCTAAATACTTGTAGGAAATTGGGCCCTGTAATTAAATTATTTATTTATTAAATGTTACAAATACAATTATATATATAATTAACTCAACCTAATTTATTGCCTAATTTATTGGTAATCAGTTAAAGAACTGTTATTTTATATTTTAAATTTTTGTTCTTTTTTATTGTTTATTTAAACAAACATATTTGAAATTTTTATGATATGAAATTACTTTACATTTTCAATTTGTGTTGCCGTTTATTGTATGTGGAAAAACGAACGCAATTTAATAAAGTTCAGTAAAACTTTGTGAAAAAATTTTACGGTACCGAACGTGATTTACGTATTTACGTAACCCACAGAAAATAAAGCATATATTTAACAAACTTCAACCTGGCCAACTATGTCACTCGATATCGTTTAAATTTTTGTTTTTGTATTAAATGTATTATGTCGACAAAACGATATACAGTGACATCGTGGGTCAGGCAGTTAAAAATGAGTCTCCTCAGACGCTTTCCCTTATTTTTAATTTATATATGTACGAGTATAAATTTGTGCGATTTCACCATTTTATACTTCGATCTGTGATATATCAGCAAAGCTAATGATATATGTATCTATTAAATCAAAATCGGGAGGGCAAAAACTGAGTTAATTATTTTATTATTCTTGCGACGGAGTTTATTTGAATTGGAAATGATTTTCTTAGTGAGAAATAAAACACTGAAGATGAAGTAAAATCATTTCCCAAGTATAAAAGGTAATTTAGCTTCACGATTTGGGGAATTATGTATAACGAGTTTTATTTAAGTTAGATTTTCTCATACATACCTTGCACTGATTTGGTAATTCTATTTTTGGCAGACACCAAAACACTGTGTAATTCATTAAATCTGCAATATTCTCAGGTGGCGACCATGACAGGGAATAACTTCTGTTGTGATAAACTTTTGCAATGTTGTTTTCATTGAGTTCATAACGAGAGCTTCTACTACGGTAAACTCGTATGATATTTTGGCCAACGCTTTCTCCAATATCATTGGCACTTTTAATAGTAAAAATTTGCATATTTTCATTTTTCCATGGGAACATTGTTGAGGATTCATTTGTTTTAGTGGTGATCCTGTTCGCGTAAATAGAAAAGTAAATGATACTGATAATTACTGGAGCGAAAAGCGTTTAATAAATAGTACTTACATGACAACATCATGATCATTCATTTCATTTATAAGATAATGGAAGCCAGGACCATTGTGTTCATGTTCGGGCATTTGTTCCCAATACAAACGCAATTGTGTTTCAGTACTATCGATATAAAAACTACCTAGTGGTGTATCAGGAGCTCGTTTTGGTCGTTCCGGTTTAGTGCGAAATGATATAATTGATTCTTCGCTCCAAAAATTATCTTTTTCAACTGCATTCGATTTAACTCTCACTTTGATCCAGTACAACCAAAATGCAAATAAATTACTCACAACTATATTACATGTTCCGTTTTGACAATCTAATTCTCCCATATGAGGAGTTCGCCAATTGCTATTGTTATCCCGTATTTGTATATCGTAAGTTAATCCAATTTTAATATAATAGGAAATTTTTAATTTTTCTAAAGAAAGTGCAATGCTGTTGCTAGTAATATTGCGCTTAACTATATCTACCGAAGAGGGTATAACTGAAATTGGGAAAGGACGAAAGAAATAAATAAGTCAGTTACTTTGGAAAAATTATTATTATTCAATATATTCATAAATCTTTTCCCATTATTCCTATTAAATTCTTTATCACTTATGTCTAATACTCTTCTTTCTAGTCTAAAAAGTTTTTTAAGAAAACTTTATATGTATATATTTTGAATTGTGTTCGTTGCATATTTATCTAATAATTTATACGTAACTGTATCGTTTAAAATATCATTCATTCTTATGTTATAATTATCTCTATTAATTACAATTCTCGTATTGCCCTTATCAGCATCAGTATCGTTGATACTATTTAAAATATATATGTCCCTGTTATTTAGTTTAATTTTGTTCATATTGTTGTCAATAATGATTATTAACAAGACAAATGTAGATATCTTCATAGACATACAGTGGGGCAAAAATGCTCATTACCAGTCAAAAGAGAGGTTTTTCCATTATCAAAGATAATATCCGAAGGAGAAGATTGTATTTAAACAATAAGAGGGAATGAGGAACCATACGAACAAAATTAAACTGGACAACTTTAAATAAAAATAATTTAGAAAATTTTGTTTTGTTTTCAAATAAAATTGCAAGAAAGAAATAAATACAGGGTTAATTAATTGTGATTTTATTGAAATTAGAATTTTCAATTGCTCAAAATTTGTAAATATTGTTTGAAAATTTCGTTTAAGGACACGAAATTATAGGCCAGATAATATTAAATTGCAGATTGAATTCACTGTTAAACTTGATCTTATAATAATATGAGTTAAATCATCAAAATTATTATTTTTCTTTGGTCAAAATTTTTAAATATTTTTCGAAAAATCATCACATAACTAAATGATTTAATTGAGAAACTACTTTTAATAATAACGTTTTTATTAAAACTTTTGGGACATATTTTCTGCAAACACAGTAAAAGTTGTGGCTAAAATTATTAAAAGAATTATTAAAGTTATTATCATATAAAAAAATTCTTTGCAAATTTTTCATAAATTATTACTAAATATTGAATAATTAAAAACCATACTTTTATTAACTGAATATAATTTTCATCGAAAACAGAAATATATAGAACATGTTTCAATTTACTAAGACTTTATATTAAAAAAAAATAGCTTATTCAATTACAAAAACTCTATTAGCGGCAATTAAAAACAAGGTAATTAAAAACTATATTGAAAATTTAATATTTTGTATACGTTACCAATTTTGTGGTTGTTTATTGTAAATTTTTGTACATTTTCTCCAACATCGTTTGTGCCTTTTAACGTGAATAAATATGTTTCTCTCATGGGCAAATAATCGGTTACGTTGCATTTCAGTTTATAATTTTCCACATCGTGGCAATAGCATTTATATATGGAATTCTAGAATATTACAAAAACAAATGATTTCATATTAAAAATAATATGCACATAAAACATGTAACACTTACATCTTTCGGTAGTCTATATTCCAAATCAAATCTTGTTAAGACCATATTTTTGGGTCTCGTAAAACTGCACTCCATATATTCATAATCATAAGATATACAAGAGAAATCCGTTACATTTAGAGGTTTTGTGCCTGTAAATAAAATTTTTATCAATTATTTTTATTTTAACTTTTATTCCCTAAAAACTTAATTTTATATAAAAAAATATTTTTTTACACAGCGTGGAATACACAGCGTGACCAATGCTTCGCTGCTGTAGCTGATGTGAGAACTCCTCACATAAGAAATAAAACATTTTTTTCTTGTGATGCTATTTATTCCAGTGCGATCTATAGAATAATATGTTGATTATTGTAAAGATCAAATGAAAGAAAAATAGAAAAATATAAAGATATATATTCTGACTCATCCTGTCTTTCGCAGAATAAGGCAAATATCCGAAAAATTTTCGCTGCTAATTTAGCACCAACATAAAAGCTAAAAATGGATATTCATACTGTGTGCTATTTACTTCATACTGTCATAAAGTCATAACAATATTTTAGATCAGTTTTAAGAAATTTTCACGTACATATGCTTTTTCAACTTCTTGATTTTATACAGTTTTGAAAAAATCAAGTTCTCATCCGATCTTCACGTTTTAAGGTCCTGCTAAACTTCTGAGACTAATTTTAAGATACCGTCACTATGTCTGTATGTATGTGTGTGCTTATAACTTTCAAACGGCTGAATCGAATTAAATCGAATTCTTAAACTTAAATTTCTTGTGAATTTGAACCGATTCGAAAAATTCGAAAATCACTATTTTCGAATTTTTTCGTTCACGTTATCACCGGAACGAATTACACAATTTTGATCGGGGTAGGTAAAAGCAATAACTTTCGGATTTTTAAAAATTTTTTATTTTATTAAGATTATTTAAAAATTTATTTTTAATCTTTTATTTCGATTTTCTTAAAAAGAGTTCTATATTTATTACTGTAGACCACTTCCTCGAAGTAGCCTGTACTGGTACATTTAATGTAATATAAGTTATCGCTTTCGATCTCCTACGAAGAAGTGAATTTGTTTACGCTGCATAACTTTTATTTAAATAAAATTTATTTTTCATTTATTATATTTCTGCATAAAATATTACGAAATACTCTTTCTATTTCATTATGAATATATTGCAAATCTTACCCACATAGAGTTCGGACTCTCCGATGGCATAATCACCGACTTTGCATTGATATCGACTGTTCTGTTCTTCAGCATTACGTATCATTAATACAGCCGTATGTTGATCGATATTCTGAAATATATTAAGAAAATTAAATATTATATGCGATAATCAATTCTAGAGAATGTAGTCGATTAACAAGCCGTTGCCATTTTTTTATTTATAGGTTTATAGCCAACTTGACTGAATGGAAAAGATCAAATATATTGTTACGTTTTTAGAGCTTTTCGTAAAAACGGTTTTATTACTTATCCTTCAAGGATTCGTTTTATTGCATCAAATTAAAACACGGACAAATTAATTTTAGAAATATAATGCGGCAACACTTTATTTACTACTTTATTAACACGAGTATTTGTACTACTCAATACTTAGCGATGTTAACACGTCTATATTTGAAATCACACTCCGACCAAGGAAGGAATTTCGAGTCTGCCATAGTCAGGGAAATGTGCGAGTTATATGGGATAAAGAAAACCAGAACGACGCCGTTGCATCCACAGTCTGATGGCATGGTAGAAAGGTTCAATCGTACCTACGAAAAGTTGCAAGCAACCATCAGAGGGATTGGGACGAGCACATTCCCAAATTTTTGATGGCATATAGGTCAGCTGTACACGACTCAACATCGAGAACGCTAGCCAAAATTATCTTCGGGACGGAATTAAAACTACCTGGTGATTTGGAACTTGGTGTTAAGTAAACTGTAGAAGAAGGACCTATTACGTCCCAAGAGAAGGAAGACTTAAACGAACTGCGTAATAGAATCAAGATGGTCAGTGACAAGATGAAGGCTAGGCAGCAAATTCGGACCGCGCAGCAAATTCGGAGGGATTTATGGAAGGACAATTGGTTCTACTTTATAACCCACAACGGAAGAAAGGATTGTCCCCAAAATTACAGACTCACTGGGATGGCCCGTATAAAGTGATTAATAGAGTGAATGACGTTGTATACCGGATACAGAAACATATAGCCACATTGTCGTTTTATTTAAATCTATTTCTAATCTTTGTAAAAATATGTATATATGTACACCTAATTCTGTTTTTACGCGATAGATACGTTCCTCGAAAGCTCACGTAAAAAAAACCGTCTAAGCCAGATAGAGTACCCGTATTATATGGAGGAATTGGATCCAACCCAAATTCATGTTGCTTATACACAAACGTATTTTTTTATTTAAACAAAAAACAATAGAACAGTTCATTAGAAAATTAATCACAAACATCATAAATGGGAAATTCCCATTTTAATTGCGTCGTTTTTCGTACCAGGCGATTTCTAGTGCTGCCAACTAATCCCCTAATTCATAAACGATTATTAAAATTAAAGTGGCCTTAAAGATTTCGTATGGCTAAAGATCCCTTAAAGCATTTATTAACTTTAACAATCGTTTATGAATTAAGGAGTAAGTATTTAATTTAAAATCCCCCAAATGCAGTGCAAGCAACGTTCCAATTCACACGATGAATTTTATGACGAGCAATATTCTTAAATCTCTTTTAAAATCGCTTTCAAAAATGCTATGCTTTCATACAACGAATTCGGTTATCATTTTTTTTATTTGTTGTTATTGTTTCACATGCATGTGGTTTCAAAATAAAAAGTACATGGAAAGCGGTTGATCTGAAAGGACATCCCTGTAACTTCCCGCTAATTTTAAACGCAAAGTTAGCGCAACTGATTTTTGTGCTATTCTATGGTTTTAAACTCTTCGAGCTAAAACACTATTATATTAATTTTCAAATCAACCGATTCACATGTGATAAGTTTTCGGTCACTATAAAAGAATCGATAACGCTAACTGATCAGATATATAATTTCTGAGCCTTTAAAAAATCATTTTCTTCGTTCACGATATCGCAACGGATTAACCGATTTTGGTACGGTTTGCAGTGATCGGCATGATTTTTAAATGTCAAGAGCTGAATAGGTTGTCGAATCGATTGGTGGAGCGGTTAAAAAGCTATTTTAAATAAGCCAATTTGAAAAATGCTTTTTTCTAAGTTTTTTTTTAAATCCTAATTCTACTGGTTCGACTCGGTTCAAATTCACAGGAAATTTATGTTCCAGGAGAGTTTAGCTATTCAAAACTTATACGCGGATCACATTCTTACACAAGCGTACACGTACACGTACACGCATACATACGGACATAGTGCCATGCTTTCAGAATTAGTCCTGGGGGTTTCTTAGGATCTCAAAACGTGCAGATTTGATGAGAAGTCAAGTTTTTCGAAATAGGCGGAAACCAATAATTTTCTGATTGTTTAAAATTTAAAATTTTCCTAGCGGTAAGTTAAAAACAAAAGAAAACAGAAATACAAGAATAAAGAGATAATAACACAGCTTTAGAAATTTTAAATCTGAAAAAAATTCGGACCTCCTGAACATGAAAAACGCTGTAATTTTTTTTTCTTAAGTACAGTTTTTTAGATAACGGTACTTTTGTGTTTTTCGGTGTATGGTCCCCATCAAACCCTTGTGGAGCCTAACCGTAAAGTCCGATCGAAACGAATCGCATATCGTTGAAGAGGTAATTGAATGCGTTTTCCGTCGATATACTATCTATGATAGTATACTGAACACATTTTATTTTTTGCACGTACTAAGCCAAACTGAAAAGTATTTACTGTGATAGATATAGAGCAAAATGTTATATTTCGTCAACCAGGGCTATCTAGATTACGGAAATTCAAATTTCCTTTTTTTAAGTACGTTAAAACTGGTGGACGTCGAATATACATAGTATGTGAGCAATGAAAATGAAAATATTGTCGTTCCAGAAAATCCTTAATAGAAACTTTATTTTTCATCCGTTTATTTTCAAATTAGTGTTAAAATATTGGTAACTAAATAAACTATCTGGTAAAATAATAAAACATTCCAGACTTTTACTATAACGTAGAAAAAAACGAAATAAAAACGAAAAATTTTGAAAAAAAAACTAAAAAAATAGGAACATTTTGAACTTTGAGGGGACATAACTCACCCATTTCTTATCTCATAGAAATTTTAAGTATATCGACGGAAAAGGCATTCAATTACCTCTTCAACGATATGCGATTCGTTTCGATCGGACTTTACGGTTAGGCTCCACAAGGGTTTGATAGGGACCATACACCGAAAAACACAAAAGTACCGTTATCTAAAAAACTGTACTTAAGAAAAAAAAATTACAGCGTTTTTCGTGTTCAGGAGGTCCCAATTAACTTATCTAGACATGTGGCGTTCTTGGTATTTTTTGGCTGTAAACCAGTGTAATAGAAATAACGATGAAGCCCTTCGCTTGCTTTACCAACCGATTTTTTTTTTGTGCTAACAAACAAAATGTGACGCAAAAAAGTAGACGTCATAAAATTCATCGTGTGAATTGGCTGCTGATAGTTAAATATTTATACATAAATATTTTTTTATTTATTCAATTTATATTTATATTTTAATTAAAGAACCAAATGTACCACTTTTTTAAATTTTGTGTTGGCCATTTCTAAAATTACTAGTTGTTTATTTATGTTTCAGTTGGATTTCATTGGGTTTTTACCCAATTCTTCAAATCAATTAGGCCGAATCTTATTGATATTTTCATATCTCGAACTGTCTTACAGTAATTGCATGCTGTAGAAGTTCCTTGAGTACGTGATTAACTATTATTATTTTCAAACAATTGTAAGAAACAGCAAATATGGAAAGCTCAAAGTATATAGACATACTTACAAGTTTTATTTATGTATAAAATTCTACGTAAGTATAAGATTGATTCGAAATAACGCCACAGTGCATTGTCGCAAATCATTCAAAATGTTTGACAAATGACGTTGTTGTTGCAAACAAAATGAAAATGGCATGAGTAGAAGAAGAAGCAAAATGCTTCATTTTTTTTTTTGCCGCTTTAAAAAGATGTCAGTTTGGCCTGTAACAAACAACCGAGTTTGCACGAATATTTACATCAGCTTAATGTCAGATAGTTCACAAGAATTGTTACTTTATTTGTGGTACTATTTCACAAGAACATATCTACGAACGAGTATGTATGTACGAGTGTGTACGCATTTAAAATGTACACGCATGTGTGTACAAACATGCAACAGCTAGAAGTGAATAACTATTATTAACTCAAGTTTAGAGGCCATTTTCATTGCAAATAGAAGCAAAGTGCAGATGTACTTCATAGAGTATTCAATAGATAAAAACGTTGTCCTATTAATCGGAGAGTTTTTATCTATTAATTCAACAAATAATAGTTGAAGATTTGAGTTTCTATTAAAAAAATGAACTAATATTTTTAAGCTTAAGGTCTTTATTTTTATATTTATTAAATTATAAATAGTTTTTCGATATTTCGTCACTCCTTTGTGTGACTTCTTCAGGAAATTTATTTTGTATTTGATATGAAAAAGTTATTTTTGTGAAATATCGAAAAACTATTTATAATTTAATAAATATAAAAATAAATACCTGAAGCTTAAAAATATTAGTTCATTTTATTAATAAAAGAAGAGGTCAAAAAACTAGAATAGAACAAAAAAGTTTCTATTAAAGATGTATTAAAAAAATTATTAAAGATTAAAATTATTTACTAAATTCTTTTGGTTTTTAACAACTATTTAAAAATATCTGTGACTGATTTTTTTTTCTTATCAATAAAACTTTTTGCTACAGTTCTCTCTTAGATCTGACTTATTGATTTGTTATCTAGTGAAAAATATATTGCAAGATTTATATAAAATAAATTGATATACACAAACTACTAATAATTATTTCAATATATGGGCGCTCTTTGGCGGAAGACTTCAGTTGATTTAATATATATAAAACTTACACGGAAATGTCGATTGTGTCCCCGAACCTTCAGGGGTAGGCGACTTTTATTAACACGAGTATATTTAAAAAAATCAATAAAAACTACATATAGGAATCATCACATCAGAAAAATGACTTCGGATTCATTGAAAAGGTGACATTGGCTTGCAACGACAGCCAATTGTAAAGAGCATTACAAAAGATCCAGGTTTTCAATATTTCGGGATCATAAGTTTAGGATCTCAATGACTTCTAAGTCTTTTTTTTTTACTAGATACTTATAAAATATGCCATCTTCTGAAAAAAAAGTTTCATAGATATTTTATATGTGAAACTTGGGTCTGTTCCAGGTTCACAAGAAAACTGTCTGGACTTATGACAGGAAAAAAAATTACTTTCTGAACGCGAAAAAGTTGCACAAAAACGCTGAAATGCAAAAATCCATAACGCTGCTTACTTTTTAAATTAAATTCCACTTCAGCAATTTTATAATCTTTTCACACTGACATGGTTTTAATAAATTCTAGGTTTAACGTGAAAACTAATTGTTAAAGCCTAGTTAAGCATACGAAATGACTTTGTTGAGACCAACTTAAAACCATTTTTGAATTGGTTTTAATTGGGTTTTGTGATATGCAACACTGCTTTTGTTTGCTGTTGGAAGTGCTAAGTTGAGTGCTGCCAAGTTATATATTGGAAATATCTGATAATGTGTGAAGAATGTACAAAAAAATGCACCACCCCTGCATATATTCCGTTAGAGTTTGCATGTTCTCTGTATTAGTATATCCATATTTCTATTCTATTAATTTGCAAAATATGGAACAATAACTATTTTAGACTGGAAACTTATTTTTTTTGAAATTTTTTTTATACAAACAAAAACTGCTGCAGTGCAGTTTATATATTAAGTGCTATAAAGAAGAAGCAAAGAAGAAAAACCAACAACAATTGCATCTATTTCTATGAGAGATTTTATGTATTGCCATTAAATTTATTAGATAAAATGAACTGATTTTATTAAATCTCCAGTGTGAACGTAAAATTACTTATTTATGGTTTTCAAACATTTTTCAGAATTGTCGTTTAAGCCTCTTTAATATAAATTTCGTGATGATTCTTTTTTCCCAAAATTTTATTAAAAAATTCAAATTCAATATGTTTATGGTTTTGATGCTAAAACCAGGTTTTAACTTTCAGTGTGAACACATATATTACCTAATCAGAATAAAAAATCAACTGCATTATTATTTAATAAAATGAAACTTTATATGAAACAAATAGATATTTTCATTGGCCCCAGAATAGATTAATCTCATTAGATCAAAAAGTTTTACAATTGGATACTCTAGCAGTTACTAAGCATTTAAATGTATCTGTTATACATAACTACACTTATATACACACACACGCGCCCATAAATATTTATGTATTTATGCTAAAAAAAGCTCGACATAAATACCTACTTATTACCCAGTATTCCACTGTCTGTGCGTTTAGTGAAATGGTTAGTAGTGCTGCATACACATTCCAAACGAAATGGAAAAATGTATGGATTGAAAATTAGTATTTCGAGGGGTTTCCATATGAATCGCCCATTTACTCAAAAAAAAAACCTTGTAAGTGAAAATATGTAATTTTTACTATATTAATATTTATATAGGCTAAATTGCTCTAACTTAGTTAAAATCTCAGAAAGACATGATGATAAATATTCCTAGGCACACAGAAAAGTCAACATCAATTTTATTCAACTTACACAGCAGAGCAGAACAGCTGTTTTCGACAGTCGCTACACTTTCATCTTCAGTGCTCATGTGTATATTGTGTTTATCACCACTGTTTAGGTGGCTCAGTTGAATGTGATAACAGTTTTCTATTTACACAAATTTTATTGTGAAAAACAATCCCAGAACTGTATCAACCTGATGTTAAGACTTGTGTGTTATAATACCTGTGTTACCATTTGATTATTTTCTTCATGTCCCATTTTTCTGAATTTTTTGTTCCATTATACATTAAGTCAAACTTTTTTGGTTTGAATTTTATACTTAAGTATATGTGAACGTTTTTCCAATTTTCATTGGTCTTTCTGAGATTTTAACCAAGTTAGAAAAATTTAGCCTATATAAATATTAATATAGCAAAATAAAAAATGTTCAATAAAAATAAAATCACATATGTAATTTTTGTTTACTCAGCTTTTTGGAAAAAATTTTATTTTCTTTTTCCATTAGTTAGGGTGTCAATAGAAAACTTTAAACCAACCAGTTTTTTTTAATTTTCAGCTAGGAAAATTTAATAAACTTGGAAAGTTATTGTTTTTACCCCGTTTTACAAATATTGAGTTTTCATCAGATCTCGATGTTTTGATGCATGTGTAAGTGTGTGTGTGTGTGTGTAACCCGATTATATCTTTTAAATGGCTGAACTGTTCTGGAGAGTGATCCTTAACATGTGGATTTCAACATATCTCAAAGTGATGTTTTATAACAACTTTCGATCCCATAAACTAAACGCCATTTAAAAGCCACGTCGATTAGCGTAATCCATGTCAAACGGTTGGCCTTCACCTCCACTAGTACGTGCCTTTAAAACGTGGAGATCTGATGAGAACTCAATTTTTATAAAATGGCGTAAAAGCTTTCCGTTAATGTTTAATGGTTACTTAATGTTATCCTCAGAACACGTCGGAGTTATACTACGACTCTCTCTATTATTCTTTATACATATATCATCGGCCGTGTTCTGGAAAAATCATGTCGCTCGGAATTTGCGATTGCGATCAAAAACGCCAAATAGATGTTCTGACAAAGGCAATGCTTGAAACTTGGCCTTTTAAAGCCGTTATTATATACTAAAGCGATGTGGTTCATTTCGCTTATACTTCGGCATAAAGAAAAAAGTTCAATGATCAACAATATAATTTTAATAGATTTTCTTTTTTTTTTAACTATTTTCAAGATTTCAAATAAACAACTGCAGTTCAAAAATTTGCTTCGAGTTTTGAAAATCACAGAGCAAATTCGATATCACTTAGATATTTAGAGTTTGGAAGGGAATGCTAAACACAACGATATAGTAAAAAATTATTGTGTGTACTTGCGATGTCACAAAAAGTCATATTGTGTTATCAGCTTAAATCTGTAACTGCATGCAAATACGGTAGTCAGATAAGTCCACAAGTAAATTGACAGCAGGAATTCAAAAAGTTTTATTATGTTTTATGTCCCCATTTTTTTTCGGTTATTCTGCTTACAAAACGTGCAAAAGGCCGAGAACATGCCACGGTATTTTGCGACATCGCATTTGTTTTGAAAATACTTAGCAAATAAATTTGCGAAATATCGGTGCACAGATAACGACGGGTGACTATGGCCACATGTCGGCGATATTTTTCATCTCTATTTGTGTCCATTTTTGTAACTGACTGTACACGACTTATGCCTTCACATAAGAAATGGCAACGGGTCTTCGGAAGACCCGTATACCTCTACAGTTGTATGAGATGTTTGAAGTTAACTAGTGCGAGTGAGACGCAAAACTCCCGAAAGAGAGTAAATGATTAGTGATTTGGCTGCATTTAAAAAAGTAATTGCCAACGAGGCTTGACATTGACTGACTCAGAGAAGAGAATGCCACACAAGAAAATGTTCAGATATTAAAATTGATGTCTCTAGTACACACTATTGCGTCTGTTTGCTGTGGTACACAAAGCTAGAGCGTGGTCTCGGCATTGTTGTGAGGAATGAGAGATAAAAATATCTTAAAAATATGTTCTATTTCGTAATTGCTTTCTCAGACAAACGTTTATGCCAAATCAGATGGAAAAGGCACATTTCTATTCAAAATTTCACAGCATTTACAAACAATATCTTGTTAAACAAAACAAGAGTTTTATTACTTGCGGGCATTTGATTTAAACAATTACAAGAAATTGGTAACTTGTGGGTGTCTATTTATTTCGTTTAAACTGGCACTTCTCGAACTAGCGGGTAATTGCTGCTATAAAGTCAAGTAAAATCACTGACAGTAACACAAGGAATCAACAAAAAATAAATAAAACAAACACTATAAAAAAACATAATTTCTACTTCTTTGGTTTATTGCAACTGTTACGATTTAAATCAATCATGAATTAAGAATACAAATTCGTGAAATTCGTACAATCGCTTCATGTAAAGAAAACGCAAAACTGAAGAAAAATTTATGTATTTATTTCACGCATTAAATAAAAAACATAAAAAACTTCCAAGCACATGCATTTTAGAGAGAAACTGAATATTTAACTGACTCGAATTAATACTTTGCCGGCAGCTACTCAAATGTTAAACATGGTAAAATTATAAGGTCACTTTTCTAACTTGCAGTGAATATATTCAGAGAAAATTGAAGGGGATTTTGGCTTAAAATAATAATTGTCATTTAAACGTTGTTCACGTGTCGATCACAATGAAACCAGCCATTTATTTGCGTTCTATTTATAAAATTCCAAAAATATGCATCTTAAAAAACGTTGATAAGAAAATTGTTTTTGTTATTTCAATTCAATTCTCTGTAAAGGTTTTTTTTGTGCTTTTAGAAATAATATAAACATGTTATCATAAATACAAACGCCTAGTGGAAACAAATATACATCTCTGACTCGGTCTACACGCCAGATATGTTAATTGGGGACATTATCCCAACAAACACATCTTTTGCAAGCAATCTTGCAAATTATAAATCGATTAGCTTTTAATATCTATCCATATTAAAGTCTTTGCATACTGACTTGGTTTTATGAAACTCTGGTTTTAACGTTAAACGCAACTAGTAAGACCAAGTTAAGTGCTGCCAAGTTATATATGGGAAACATCTGATAATTTTTGAAAGACGTACAAAAAAAACCACCACATCTGCATTTAAATCAACTTAAAACCCATTCAAAAATAATTTGATTTTAACAAAATCATTTTGTATTTTTAAAGCAGGTTTTAAGGTTAAAGTCAGAATTTATTACAACCATGTCAGTGTGAAAGCACTAAAGTTCCATGTTAATCTTCTTCTTATTCCATTTCGAAGTTCTAAATTTGTAGAAAATTAGTGGAAAAGGTTTGACTCTGAAGTCCATACCCTGATTTATGTGTTATTCTATGCTTTTGGGCTCTTCGATCTAAAACGCTATTATTTTAATTTTTAACGAAGAATTCAAGAACACTAAGTAATCAAAAATATATAATTTCAAAGTTTTTAGAATATAAAATAAATTTTCTCGATTTTTTTCGAATTTTCATGAACGGATTAACCGATTTTGAGCCCGTTTAAACTGATAGACGTGGTATTTTATGTTAAAAGTTGATTACTTTGTGAAACGGATCGATGCAGCAATTTAAAAATTATTCTAAGAAACCACTTTGAAAAAGGCTTGTATTCTAAATTTTTTTTTTAGATATTTTGGAGCTACCGATTCGAATCGGTTCAAACTTGCAGAGTTTAAGAAGGCGCTTCAGAGCGCTGCCACTTTCGTTTCATTCGTTTAAGACGTGTCATACAGACAGCTACGGACTCTCAGAATTTTTCAGGGAAGCTTCCTGGGACCTCAATACGGGGAGATCTGATGAAAACTCAAAACGGGGTAAAACGAATCACTTCCCGATGTTGGACAATTTTTAATATTTATAATAATATTTCCTAGCCAGAAGTCAGAAAAGTACATACATAGATACCGCTCATTTATTTCATTAGTGTCATAACTCCAAAAAAAAAAAAAACTTTTGCAGAAAACGATATGTGAAAAAGTTCTGCGTCATTATTTCTAAAAATTCATTTTATTGCAGTAAATAAGCGACATGTAAATGCAAATCGAGAAATAAGTATGTATGTGGTCACGTTTACACGCTTAGCCAAACACAATAGAAGTTGTAATTTTAGTTGTAAATATTATAAAGAGACAAGTTTGCAAAGATTTTCCTATAATCTAGTAATTTAGAAAATAAAAATAAAAATGATGGCAAACAACTACACAATCGATACAATATTTAAGCCACATCATTTTAATAAATAATTTATTTAATTTCTTTCGTTTTATCATTTAATTTTACGAATTCCCTAGAAACATCCAATAAGTTACATTTTAGTCATCTAAAAAGTTTGATATTCAACATTTTCCACTGTCACGGTCTAGTCTACTTTCATGGTACACTTAGTTGGGAACTTTGGACAACATGTTGACCACATACTAAACAGATACTAACAATAGTTACAGTAAAAAAAAAAGGAAAGAAAGAACACGATTGAGCATGCATACATGCATGTGTATGTATGTATGTATGTATGTGTGCATGTATGTAAATATTGTATATTCTAGTAAATTCGTTGAAAGTTTTCATTGGAAAGTTAAAAGAGCACATAACAGTCGGCAATAAATTTCTAATTGTTGACAGTTGCAACAAGTTAATACAAACGCAAATAATAAATAAAACTACTTGTAGTATACAACACGACAGTGTGTGTGATGATTGCAATTGTTGCAACAAGCCCAAATTACTAGTAACGTGGGAATTGTTGAATTCGTGTCGCATATTCGTAAATCTACTTGGTTGATGCGAAAAGAATTATTTCTGAGAAATGTTTATGGCCAATTTCCATACGGTTTGTATTACAGCAAATGTAGATGGAGCAAGATCATTGTACAATCCATAAGGACTATTCCATTAGTGACTTCCGAGTGTTTTCACATGTGCCGAATTCGTTGCCAATTATTGACAAACTTAAGATGATAACAATTCAAATTAGTTCGAATGTATTCCGAAAAAGTAATTGTTTTGTGTGGATTGTAGCTGGCAGGGCAACTGTCCATATTTTTTTTTTGGAGAGCGACGTTGGCCGAGTGGCACCACGACAAGTGTTATAGGTCGATCAATAGTAACTTTTTTTGGCTTGAATCGGATGATCTGGACAGGACGTCACAGAGTTGTTAGATGTGACGTTTTTACGTCATTTTGACACTTTTTCCCCGACGCGATAATTAAAGGTTAAAAAAAACTCTACTTTGATCTGTTTCTTGTAGAAGTCTACAACTCTATTATATCTAAGAGTAAACAATTGGAAGTAATTCATGGGGAACTAGTCTTTCTTTACTTCCAATCATTTAATTAGTTTGTATTTTTGGCTTATAAGGAAGCGATTATTAACAATATCCAGACAATTATAAAACACTGTTATTTTTATTTTCAAATCAATCGATTCCCACGTGGCATGGCGTGATTGAGGTATTTCGCGATTACTATAAAAGAATCGAGGGCAATAACTGATCAAATATATAATTTGTTCCGAACTTTTTTCGTTCAAGATATCTAACGAACGAATTAACCAATTTTGAACCGGTTTACGGTGATCTACATGGTTTTTAAGCATCAAGAGGTGATTCTTAGTCTGTAAAATCGATTGATAAAGTCTTTTCAAAATTATTCTAAGAAAAACAGTTTGAAAAATAAAAAATTTTTTTTATATACTGAAATCTACCGGTTCGAATCGGTTCAAAGAAATGCAGAATGAAGAACGGAATGAAAACCAGTGCAATGAATAAGTGTTAGTTTAACACTTTAATATCTACTTTACAAACCCCCTTTCACTTATCGCAGATATTCTAGAAGTCGGAAGCAATCAATAGTAGAGAATATCGAATAACGTAGTCCTTTTCTTGGTTTTATCTAAGCCTATAAAATCCTCTCTTAAACCACTCGATTCCTCCTATGATTTTTCAAGTTCTCAAAACTTGCAATACATACTTTCGACTGATTCTTTTAAAAGTTTTAATTAGTCGTTAGTGTAAATTGTCAATTTTAAATTAATCGGATAGTTATTAATCAGTCCACCGATTGAATACCCTACAACTTGTACTGTAAGGCAGAAAACACACTGGCATTTACAACATCGTAAGGACACACAAACGCGTGTTTAGTGGCATCATTTTCCAATTTCGCTATGTGGCAGCACAAAATACATACATATTATTTTTTAATATTTTATATAAATTTTATATTAAATAAATAATGCGAAAAGCAGGATAAATATGAGACAAATATGAGAATAGGCCATGGGCCTGCATTTTAAGACATGACGTTTTTTTATCGCGAAAATACATTCATTTTCGACGCTGGGTTCATCAATTTATAAGGGTTTCAAAAATATAAACACAGTTGTATCGAGCTATTTCTTTATGGAGCCATTTTGTTACTAATTTCGATTGTTTTGTTTAAAAGTTTCTACATTAAAACTTGATAAATTAAGATATAATGCTACAGGTTAACCTAAACCACAACATACATATATAATTTATTATTTCATATCATACCTTAACTACGAAGTTAATTCGCATACATGTGAAATAAAAAAATTATTTATAATTTACTTATTATTTCTCTTTGTACTGCCAACTTATCAAGAGTGAGGCATTACCTGCCGTCTCGTGATATCTGTTTATATTTCGTGATAGCTTTAAGGTTTTACCCGCAAAAGCACGTTTTTCATTTTCTCCACAAATATTAGTTTATCTTCAATAATTCAAATAAAAATACTGACTTAGTACAACTAGTTTGACAAGTTTTATTTTGAATTAAAATTTATTGGATGTTTGTTAAATGGCAACAGGTTGTTAAGCATTCATTCAGTGTGCAAATTATCATGTTAACCCGGCATGTTAAGTGTAAAATTGTTTGAAATTGTTAAATAAATATTTACCTTTATTATATCGGATGGTTGTTTAATTGGCCTTTTCGATTTTTCCTCTACGAACCATATATCCAGGCTATTGGGCTTTGAAAGGCGGCAGGTTATGTTGGCATCACTTCCAATAAGAATGGATAAGGACTTTGGATCCATTTCTAAATTTTAAAATATATTAATAAATAAAATAAGATAAATAAGTCAAATATTAAAAACAATAAATATTAAGAGCTAAAATCTAATTTGTTTTCCCTACAGTTTATGTTGTACAATTTTTGCATTCAACAACAATTCTTAAGCATTAAGTTTATTTACAACTGCTCAACTGCTGCCTCAACAATGAGGCCTAATGAATTAAAAAAAAAAAAATAAGTCACTACTTATATTAGGAACAAGTTTATGTTCATATGTCTACAAGATTGTTGTTGTTTTGATTCAACTTACCGCCTGGAGATTTTACAGACGCCGCTGATGTCATTAATCCTGTACAACCTAAACGTGATGTCAATGTCCATGTCTGAATAGCAATAAGATATGCTACGATGTATGAAAAACAGCCGAAACTGAAAATAGAAAAATTATGAATAATATATCACACATATTAATTATGTAAGAGTATATGTGTAAATAAACAAATACATACATATATATCTACATGGCATACATAAATAATAACCTTCATTTGTAACCACTAACAAATATTTACACATGCACTTGCAAGTACGTGTGCACATTGGGACCACAGTTGCCACTGTGGTACAATTGAACCGAAAATGGTTTTTTTACGTTTGGTTCGCTGGTTCATGTTTTTTCTTTTATGAAAGTTTTATCATGCCTGTAAAGATGTATTTACGAAAATTATTACTCTTTACATAAAGTAAAAGATTTGATTCGTTTAACTTGATTGTAATCGATTATTACCTACCCACAGTATTATATCAAAACGCTATATTGGCAACACTAATCGATTGTTACTTTTGTTTACAAGTCGGAAATTGACAATTTGACTTCAGTGTAAAAAGTATTGTATTATGCTGGTATGCAAATAAATTTGAAAAAATTGGTTCTCCTTTTTCATTTTGGTTCTTTTTTTATGGATTTTGGTCCCGAAGAAAAATTTAGAGTTTTTAGATGTTTATTAATATATTTATACAACATTTTTGAAAAAAAAAAACACACGACTTCAGTACAAAATAGCAAAGAGACACAATTAGGGGTAAGTTTAGTAGAAGATATAATTCATTTCTATTTTTATTTTACTCTCATAGTGTTTTCACACGGAAATGGTTTTAATAAATTCTGGTTTTAATGTTAAAGCCAACTGTTGAAACCTGTACAAAACTTATTTTATTAAAACCTGTTTTTAGTTGATTTTAAGTAGATTATATGAAATGTAACGTTCTTTTAGCCTGTTGAGTGCTGCCAAGTTATATGTATATGGGAAATATCTGATAGTGTTTGAAGAATACACTCAAAAATCTACCACATCCGCATTATTTCTTTTATAAATTGCAAGATTTTAGATAAAACTTTCATTAAATAATTAAAATAATTTTAAACAAATTCTTTACCATTTTTACAGACACCATTTTATATTTCTTGTTTGACAACTGAGCTGTCGCGGCCACCTGTTATAAAGTCGCCTTGAAAGTATGGAATTCTTTTAAGCTTAACCCATAAATAAATATTTTAGAAATGTATCCTTATCTCATAAGAACATTTAATAAACCATGGCAAACAATTCGAGGGAATACCCACAATGGAATTATTTCGAAAGCAAACTGATTAAAATAAATTTATATTTAATACACATAATTGAAATTAAAATGACATTTCTAGTAACCTCTTCTGCTGAACTTTATTTCAAAGTGCATTAAAAAATTACATGGAAATTTAAGCATCAAAATTAATGGCAATTGATAAGAATATTTATTATTTAATATTTTTCTTAATTATTTTGAATAACTTGATAAGGCAATCCAAATAACAAACGGCGTCTATATAAGCACGTCCATATCTATACATATGCAAAGAGTCTCAATATCAATTATTTATGTATGTGTAGGTAAGAGCACAATGACAAATTTTTTTTTAATTTTTTCTTGGACGTAGTGTCAAAATTTGTTTATATTTCTAGGGCGCCATACATGGTGTAACAATATGATGTGACAGAGCCAGACCAACACATACGTATTTCGGATGTTATTGGGAAACTTTAAGAAAACGTCTTTCTTAAACAGTCGCAAGTCTCATTTGTAATTATTACAGCCAAAATAATTAATTACTCACTATTGAAAAGTTCTGTTAATTTTTTCAACAATTTCATAACATTTATATTGAACTTTAAAAAATTTTTTTTATACACAAAATGAGGAGTTATTCCACATAAAAATTAAAAAATATAGACAAACAATAGTTGAGCAAACAGATTGCCATCTTGCCGTAGCACTGGTAACTGATAGTGTTACACCATGTGTGGTATCATTTTTGACAGATATACCGGGTGGGCTATCTATCGGTTTCAATTTGAACCACAGGTTATTTCAAATCTGACAACACTAATATCATTATATTCCGCCACTAAACTCAGTATATTATCTCCACTGAACGAAATAAATCGGTTGGTTATCGTTAGGATTTATTGGAAATGTATTTTGTAAACAGAGACAATTGGCCGGATATTACATACAATTTGGGCGACGAGATGGACCCGGTATACCCAAGTTTATTGCTAAAGTTTGTGGGTCTCGTTTCATTTTTGATGCGCCAAGAATTGAGCGTTCCCGTACAGTGCGTGCACACAGAAATATCGAGGCTGTGGTGGAGCGTATGCGTGAGAATTAACCAACATTAACTTGTCGTCTTTCTTAAGAAATTAACATTTCAAAAGTGCTCGAAAATTAGTTCGATGGAATGGGGTAGTGCGAGGCCACCCGCTGTAGCCATATGAATAAAATAACATTCCATCTCTAACCGGGACAACAAATGTTTTTTAATGTTAAAAGCAGTGGAATCAGTCATTTAGGAGTTATTCAAAACCCTTCCAAAATATATTTTTTTAAGTGTTTGAGATTTCTTGAACTCTACTACCGGTTCGAATCGGTTGAAATTCTAAGGAAAGCTAAGTTTGAGTACATTTTTTAGAACAACACCAATTTGGTTTGATTTGGTACAAAATTTATAGCGGGTCATATACACACACACCCTCACAAACATACATATATACATACAAACATACTGACACACTCTCAAAGTTAGTCAGGAAGGTACTCAAAACGATATAATGAAAGGCTGACTTTTTCAAAGCCGGATAAGACTTTATAATAATAACTTACCGATTTTAAAAAAATGTTTAATTTTCCTAGCGGGCTGTTGAAAACAGAGCAGCAGAGCTCTTGCACAGACTTTATATAGATATACTTTGCGTGTATGTTTTCGTATGTAGTAAATTTTTAATTCTTTAATTCTTTAATATTTTTAAATTCTTCTTTAATGTTTTTCTTACTAATTCACACTTGTGCACATACATGAATACATACGCGTTATGTACAGCTAAGACTACCTGAAAGTTTTACATTAATATTTTGTAGCATTTTATTGATGTATTTACTATATGCACGGGCGGATACAGGAGTGGGGGAAGAGGGAAACATTTCCACTCTTGGATTTTTACTATCAGTTGTACATGAAGAGATATTTGTATTTAACAAATTTTGCTCTACAGTTATAGTGGAAGTGCTCCATGCTTAACCCTTTGCAAACTTATTGGCAAATTTTTCAAGATAATCCAATATAACTACAGAATGTTCAGTAAGTTTTTGCACAAAAACTACACAAAAAGTGTATAAAACACACTTCACACTTTTTCCATGGGCACCCGGTTACTACTTATTTAAGGCCTTGTTTCCACTTACACAAGAGTTAAGTTAAATGGATTCGGGTAATATTCACGGACCAGGCTTGAAAAAGTTGGTACAGTGGCACTGTTTTTTAGTACAATTCTAGAAACAAAAGTACAATCGTACACCGATTACTCATTCGGTATAATTTACAAACATTCCCAACTGAGGTTTTTTATGGAACTCCTCGAGTCCATCGTTCTAGTTCATTTACGGTGCTAATTCGTCTTTAATATCACATCTGTGCGATTTATCAGTTTGTCTGTATTCGCCTCATTATATTCAAACAACTACAAATAAGTCCACTTGGTTTTTTAGTTTTGATTTATTATAATTTGAAATATTTTTACAGTTCGGTTAAAAAATAAACTATTATTGCATAATAAATAAAACAATTTATATTCAAATGTTTTCAGGTCCATTAAAAACAAAATTTATTCATAGAGGCTCATAAAATAATTTTGTTATCAAAATTTGTTTTATTAACCTGCTATAAATCGAAACAGTTTTTATATATCAGGACTATAATTATAAAAATGGAATCTGATATATTAACAAAACTTTTTTATTTTTTGAAGCTCTGGTAATTACAGAAAATTAAAAATTATCCCAAAGAAAATTTCTTTTGTTATAATTTGTGTCCAAAGAGTACCATTTTATGAGCCTTTTGGTACAATTTGAATGGCCTGAATTTCCAATCCTGTATATGCCGCTCTACTGTGCGTCTAGATTTTCTATTATTTATTTTTTAAACAAATAATTCACAGAAATTCTTATCTATCACTGGTTAGACTTAATAATAATTTTATATAAAAATTTCAATTATTTGCAGTTCAAATAATAATTAAAGTTTCAATAGAAATAAAAAAGGAAACAATTATTATCTACTGATTTTTTATTAAATTTTTTTCGTTGCAAGAAATGAAAGTGCATTTATCAAATGTAGCTAAACATTTTTTTATTAAAGAAATAATGACAACAAAATTATTAATTCCAATTCGTGATTAATACAATGAAATTTCCGCCCTAAAATTTAAGTCAGAAATAAAAAATTCCTTTTAACAAGCAGCTGATAAAATTAAAATCAGAATATAACAACTATAATTTTATTTTTCTGATAAATTTGATAACTATAACGGCTTCTGATTGGCATAACGCTGTTCCTGAAAAAAATTCTGGCGCCAAATTAGCGTATTTAATATCGATCGAATTTTCCATTCATTTTAAATGCAAATTTCGTTCGATTTCGAACGGCGTAATTTGCTTCCTGTTTACTCTATTCGATATGAAAACTGCTCGTAAAGAAATATTATCGTCGTTTTTAACTTCGCGCTTAGAAAATTGAAAATTAAAAAAAAAATCGGGAAGTTACTGGTTTTACCCCGTTTTGAGAAAATCCCATTCTCATCAGATCTTTACGTTTTGAGGTCTTAGGAAGCTTCCCTGACTAATACTGAAAACCCGTCACTATGTCTGTGTATATGTGTGTATGCATGTGTGTTAGTAAGTATGTCACCGCTTATAACTTCGGAACAGCTTGACCGATTTCAACCAAACTGATAACTTTCTAAAGGGTTCTGCCGAACTTGGATTTCTTGTGAATTTAAATTTGAAAAAAATTGGAGAAAACATAATTTTTTTTAATAACTCTTAAACGGTCCGATCGATTCCCGAAACTAATCAGCTCTCAATTTTAAAAAACCAGGAAAAAAATTCGAAAAAGTGATTTTTTTTATATATCCCATCTGTTGGTGTTCTGGATCCTTTTATAGGATTCGAAAAACTATGTAATCTACATTAATCACGGGAAAATCGGTTTATTAACTCGAAAGTTATAACATTTTGAAAATTAAATTAGTGTTAATAATTAAAAAAAAATCTATACTGGAATATTAACTCTTTTTGGTCCAAAAGCGTAAATGACTAAAATTGTTATTCTTTTTTTATAAATATTTGATATATTTGAATGAAATTAATTAGTAATAAATATTAGAAAAACTAAAAGGCTATAGAGATGGATAATTTATTTATAATGTTTCGACAGCTTACGTCCCTAGAAAATCCTTAGGTATCAAATTCGATTCCGCACTCAGTCATTAATATACTATCGATCTGCATTAATGCAGGGTTGTGATAATTGTTGCCGGCTTGTCTCAATACCAATCTGAAGATAGCCGGCAGCGATTAACGACCGTAGTCGGTACATGTAAGAATATATATTCACCGGCGAAGTAAAATTGCTATAATTTTCTATAAAATTCTCTATCATCTACTTTTTTTTTTGGTTATGAGGTTACTAAGCCTTAAGAACATATCGCCTAGTCGGTTTTGTTATTGTGTAAAAATTTTTAATAACTTAAAATGTTTTCACACTGGCATAGTCTTAAAAAAATTCTGGTTTTAATGTTAAAACCATCTGGTAAAGCCTGGTTTGACCATATAAAACGATTTTGTTAAAAACACTTAAAACCATTTTTCAATTGTTGTCCCCTTTCACACACATCAAGTTCATTTCATCAAGTCTTGAGTTTATAGAAGAAAGGGGAGAAGAGAATGGAAAGAGGTACAAACCTGACTGTACCATCAAGTTTAACTGAACTTCACACATGAAGTTGGCTGTAGAATATCAAAAAGCATATAAAGTTGAAAGCAGAGACAATGAAACTTGATGAAACAAAATGTTCGTGTATGAACGTAAATGCAGGTTCAAAAGAAAATTGAATAAAAACTGATCAAGAAAACCTGATGTGTGTAAAAGGGGACTTTTTAAGTAGATTTTCTGAAATGCACTGTTGTTTTTGCCTGCCTTTGTTTGGGATAAGTTTAGTGCTGCCAAGTCATATGTATACACGAAACATTTGGTAATATTAGACGAATACACAGAAAGAAACTCCACCACATTTTCTTTTAGAATTTGTAAAGATTTTATGTGAAATAATGACAGCTTTAAAATATAAATTTGCAAAATATAAAATAATTGTTATTTAAAATTCAATTCCTATTTAAAAAACAAATTCAGCTACAGCACAGTTTGTGAATTATGTATTATAAAATCTAGAGGAAAACACTACAACAAATACAACAGTTTCTTTAAGAGATTTAATTTATTGTGGTTAAATCTATTGGAGAATTTGTGCGTTAACACCTGAAATTATTAAATACAATAAAGTGTGAACGCAAAATCACATGTTTATGGCTTTAATGCAAAAGGCAAACTTTATTTCGAGAAAAAAACATTAATTTTTAGATTTACATTAACTTGTTAGTAAATCAAAACTTTAAAGGCCTTTTTAGTTATAATACTATTGCAGTATATGAGCGATAGATGTTACTATGTTTTGAGATTCTCTTAAGATATTTCATTCTGGAAAGCAATGGGTAACACAGTTCCACAAAATAATACAAATTGACACATAAGTGTATTTAATTTTTTTATTTTTATTTACATTCCAGCCTTAATACTTATTAACTTATTTAGACACAATTTAATGGAGTGCAAAAGTTTTTATATAAATATCAGTGGAAATGTGTGATTCAAATATATTCCATTTTACGCAAAATATGTTAACAAAACAAATGGAGTGTGAAAAAACAACGTTTTTCTTATTAAAAACAGCGAATTAGAATCGAGTTAAACATCTCTAATAAATAATATCAGTTTTCAACAATAACCAGAAACGATCAATTCTTTAAAGCGTTCTATAAACGATGTGTCCATGCTCATGGACACATCGTTGGTACGAGTAGTGATACAAACACACATTGAAGTGTGTGTGTGTGAATGTGGATATGCCTGCACATATGGAGGATATCCATTTGAAATATTTCCATTTAAGCACACAATTTGCAAGGCAAAAAAGAAGTTTGATTTAAAATCAAAAAAAATAAATAAATAAATAGGGAGTAATTATACGAGGCCAAGTCAATAAAGTTTGCTGGAGAATAAATCATTTTATATTTTCAAAGGTTTTTAGAATATGATTTAACAAACATAATTGTCATGAACTGCAAGAGCTCTGTGGTAACCCCATCCTCATGTTCTTTTCTTTTCTAGAAAAACAAAATTCTACATATTTTACACTCTTCATTAGGAAAAAGGAGCAATATTATGTGATTTGAAATTACTGAATTGATGAGAAATTAATACAACTGTTGGAAAATAATTGAAAAAATTTAACATGCTTTCCAGAAAAGGAAACGTCATTAGTCTACATCATGGTACAGTTATTTACTAGGTACCACCCGCAAGAATACAACTAATCAACAAACTCAAACAGCGAGCGTTTTATTGTTGTATTCAAGTATAAGAAAGAGTTACAAAATGAGACCATAAGTATTGTAGCAACAAACTCATAAGATTGTACTTTTTCGAAGAAAAATATGTTGGTACAAATTTGGTTTTCTCTGCTTAAATAAATAACATAAATTATTAGTTCATCGGACTCTATTTCTTAATTGTAAAATTTTTTTCCGATTTATAACAGGTTAATAAAACAAATTTAGTTACAAAAATTTATTTTATGAGCTTCAAATCAAAAACTTTTCTTTTGATTAGACTGTGAACATTCTGTTCTGTAGTCGTTTTTATGTAAAGTGATGGCACTTCGAGACTACCTAGTAATTAATTGCACCATTGTGTCTACATTTGCAAATAGATTTGATTCATTGGAAGGAGAGGATTTGTTCAGACACGTCATATTTCAGAATATTTGCAAATACAGTCACATTTTGAAAAGTTAATAAAAATATTCGTAGAAGAAAAAAATTAACCACTGGGATATTTTAAAAACGCATACTGAAATAGTTTTCAACAAAAAGATAAATATTTATAAGTCTGTAGAAACCTATTTTGTTGGCTATTGTTTTAAAGCTTCTGGTTTTATAAGAACTCATTGCCAACCACCCCTCGTACACAATCATGACTGTCTGATTTGACGTTTAGATGGTTGGTTCATACAATTCCAAAAAAGAAACCTTCTCTTCTCTATCATTTAGATTTTAGCACGAAATGATATAAAGTCGCGCAAAATGTGCAAAATTATGTATAAAAACAAACGTACATAATTTAAATCATTTCAGAATTGGCAATCGTGTGTATGCGAGTGCAGTACATGCTATTAGAATAAGGGTAACATATTTAACATATAACCACAGTTGCCACTGTGGTACAATTGAACAAAAATTGTTGTTTTTTTTTACGTTTGGTTCTCTGGTTCATTTTTTTTTCTTTTATGAAAAGTTAACGATTATAATATAAATAAATTTTGAAAGTTTTATCAATGTATTTACGAAAATTATTACTCTTCACATAAAGTAAAAGATTTGATTCGTTTAACTTGATTGTAATCGATTATTACCTACTCACAGTAGTAAATCAAAAAGCTATATTGGCAACACTGATCGATTGTTACTTTTGTTTACAAGTCGGAAATTGACAATTTGACTTCAGTGTAAAAAGTATTGTATTATGCTGGTATGCAAATAAATTTGAAAAAATTGGTTCTCCTTTTTCATTTTGGTTCTTTTTTTATGGATTTTGGTCCCGAAGAAAAATTTAGAGTGGCAACCGTGCATATAACATAGTTTTTTTTCTAACACCAAATACAAATAAATAGCCAATAAAATTTGTATCAAAGAAATTCAATGAATTGGATAACTATTGTGTAGATGGAAACCTGCGAAGAAATTTGTAAATTCAAGCAGAAATACTTAAATTGAAAGCAGATTGTTTTTGGGGGAAAACAAATTATGATATTGTGCTGGAAAATCTGCAATTTTTTTTGTTTCTCGATTACAGGGATTTTCGTCAGAAATTCCGAAAAAGCTATCAATAATTGCAAAATGCACATTTAATTATGTGTATAATGAATGGCTGAATAAATATATTCAAAAAGAAAAGAAACATTACAAGTGATAATAAATAAAAATACACATGAGTACTGATGATGAAAGTGCAGCGGCTTTCGAAAACAGCCGTTCTGCTCTGTTGCGTAAGTTGAATATATAATAAGTGATGTTGATTTTCCTTTGTATTTTGGAATCATGTCTTTCTGAATCAAAAACATTTTTCCAACAATTAGCCCATAACTTTAAAATTCAATGGAGATATTAATATTTAATAGAGAATTAATAAAGCTTTTGAAATTGCTATTGAAGATAGCAAAAAGCAAAGATTTTGACAGAAATCGATTATATGTTAATATTATAGACTGATTGATCGAAAAGTGATTTTAATTCAGAAAATGATAAATATTACAAAGCACAAGACATTATTATTATGTCTTTCTGGATTTGTTTATCAAAAATAAAAACTTTTCCAAACAATTATCCTATAATATTTAAATTGAATGTAATGCAACAAACAGTTGGGTATCAAATACACCTAATCCTGTTCTTACACGAAAATAGATTTAAAGCGTTTCCATATAAATATTTCACTCTGATTTTGCGTGACTTGATGTGATTTAACGCGATCTAAAAATGTATTTCTTCTTACCAGAAACACGTTGTTTGCCCTGGATTTGGAGGCTTTTAAATTAAACATATGGTTGACAGTAATAGAAATCGTCTGGTATGAAAAACAACACTATCAAAACCGGGTATTTCCCTAGTTCATTTCAAAAGTAAATTTAGTTGAAAGTGTGATAATGATTAAAATATATATTATTATGTATTTACAATGGGAATTTTTTTTAGAAAATATCATGTTTATCTTCAAATATATTTGAAAATTTAGCAGGCAGGAGAACACGATACATATTAAAATAAATCTTGAAGTAGTGGCTGTAGGCTCCGAAATATGTTTTTCCCACTTTAATGAAAAATCCCACTATATTAAAATGAGTAATTAAATTCTAAAATATATACAAAAGCAAAAAAGAATAATTAGTGATGTACAGGCTTATACAAATTGGTGCAATTGCACTTTTTTTTGGTACTATTCTACACTGAAGAGCTCAATGAGACATTAGATGCTCATTTTGTACAACTTTCGAATTTTCCCAGTTATTGTGCCTCATGGAATTTCCAGAGTCTAAATATTGTGTTTTAGTTCTTCTGTATTCAATATATACATTTTTATAAATATTTATTTTATTAACCTGTTATAAATCGGAAAAAAATATTTTAAATTAGGCAGCAATAATTAAAAAAATGGAATCTGGTGAACTAACAAATATTTTTTTATTATTTAGCTCAATCAAGCAGAGAAAATAAAAAATTGTACTAAAATTTTTTTTGGTACAATTGAAACCAAAAAAAGTACGATTTCAAGAACTTGTTGATTCGAATTTAATAGTCTAGTTTTGCATCCCTGATGATGTATATACAACCATAAATAAAAAGAAAATCGTTATTCGAATACCTTCTTCCTACGTAACCAAAAATATTTATTAATTTAAGGCCGGGGCACAATAGAATCCGTCATACGTTGTGCGTCAACTTATTCAACTGACAGCTAAGTTGAAATACACGTTCTTTTATGAGCTTGATCAAATACAATACTTCTCCGTCAACGCAAACGACAAAGTTGGGCAACTTTTAACTTTTCACGTACGTTGAGTACTTTGACAATCTCTCTCACTCTCTCTAAAAAAACATATATGTATAAAAACAACTGATTTTCAATACGTCAACAAAGTACTCATTGTGCCAACCATATCCGTCAATCCTTTGCTATCAGTTGAAAAAGCTGACGCACAACGTATGACGGATTCTATGTGCCCGGCCTTTAGTTTTTCAGTTGACTTAGGTTTTTGTTTTTACCTCAGAAAAATATTTTAAAGAAAGAAAATTATAAAAAATATATTTAAGAAATAGTTAATATAATTGAAAACAATGCAATTGTATTCACATATTCGAATATTCGTATAAATTTATATTCGCTGTATTGTATCGTTAACCATAAAAAGCGTGTGGAGTTGCCATATTCGAAATTTAAAATTCTAAAAACACTAAACAGCTGATGTGAGTTTCTGAATATGATTTCCTAATAAACGTTTGAGGGCGTTAAAGGATTCCATAGCTATTGCGTATTTAAGCATGCAATCAGTCAGTGGTTTGTCGTTTGTTCACGTAAGAACGGTTTTTTAAAAGTCCCCAGAGAAAATAATCCTGCGGCGTTAAATCACAAGAACGAGGTGGCCAAGTGACTTCGCCAAATAGAGAAATTAAGCCACCGGAAAATTTTTCATGCTATAACTGAGTTGTTTGACTGGCGGTTGTGGCTGGTGGCGACGTCTTGCTAAAACAAAAGTTCACCGATGTCAACGTTAGCCAATTGTGACCACAAAAAAAAATCTGTTATAATGGTTTCACAGCTCATTGCACTTTCTTCTGGATGCAATAGTTTACCAAATAGTTACAGTAATTCTCAGCTCTATATGTGACAATTTTGTTCTTTACATAAACGCCTAATTGAAAATGGGCCTCATCACTAGAGGTGATTTTCTTGAAAGATCCGTTATTTTCGTTAATCTCTTTCAAATATCCAATTCACAAACCTTCGACTTAAGCGATGGTCGATCGGTTTTAATTTTTGCAACAGTTAAACTTTATAAGCGTGAAGATGAAGATTTTTACGCACCAAGTGCCTCTAGTGATGCCCAATTGTTGCGAGCGTCGACGCGATAATGTTCTAGGCTCACTCCCAACACTTTGCTATGCAGCACCAATGATTGCATCACTACGGCCATTATGAGCGTTTTGGCTTTGGTCTATTGCCAGCAACAGTAACGTGGGCCTCGAATTTGGCGATTAAATTACGCTTAGCGATCTTAGGAGAAGAATGATTACAAGGAAAAGCTGCTTAAATTTTACGAAGTGAAACCATTTTGATAGCAAATTTTCGCAACAAAAATGTTTTTTGTCATTGTTCAAATTTCTCAACTTTTACTTAAATAAATGTCAAAATATGACGGTGTCATTTTTTGACTTTTCATCAATTGACTGCCAATTTACTTTCTAACTTTAAAGTTTACCGACCCTGTATAAGATGTGAATAATAAGCCAAATTACTGTGGAATAGCAAGAAATAATGGCAACACATATTCTAATTCACCGTTGGTAATCAAATTAAATTTTGCGCTTCGCTGATACCACGAAAAAAAAAGCAATCTTGCCTGAAAGAGGCAATTTTTATTTTTTTTCAATAATAATTTCTCGTTTTAATTTAAGATGATTATTTAATTGACTGTTAAAAACTTCAGTGGTATACGGACTTCAATCAGCTAACAAAATTAATAAAAAAAACACTCTGTCGATTCAAGAAAATTAGTTTGAATTTATTTAAATCATCATTTTAGCTATTTGGACTGATCAACAGAAAAAAAAATGTTGAAAAAACATGAATAAAATTATAAATAACAATATAACAATTCCCAGATATCTTTATTTTTCCCAGTAATCTCCTTCCGGCAGACAAAAATAAAAGAGAAGTTTAAAAAAATACTCCTGCAACAATAATGCCATCAAAGGCAAAAGCCTACCTGCAGACGTCCATTGTCACAATTGCAGAAAAAACAGCAAAAAAAAATTTAACGAACAGACAAAGAGACGCATTGAACAATCGTGCATACTCTTAATACCACATCGCATGAGTAACAACTTTAAACGGAATCCAAATACAATGAAATTGTTACTTTTTTTTTTAACGGGATGCCTCTAACACATGAACTAAATTTAGAAGTTAAACAGCGAAATATATTCATGTTGTTAAATTTTTAACTTTTTATGTTTTTGAAAACAAAAAGAAAAGGTTTACAAAAATAACACTAAAATACATAAAAAACGGTGCACCCTAAGGGCCATCCCTGTCACTTCCCGCTAATTTTAACCGCAAAACTAGAGTAGCCAGGGTTTTGTGCTATTCTATGATTTTCCGCTCGTTTTAGTTTTCAAATCAACCGAGTACCCTGTGATAAGAGGTGATTGATGTAGTTTCCGGTTACTTGGAAAAATAAAAATCGAGAAGACTAAATGATTGGATGTATAACTTCGGATTTAAAAAAAAAATATATTCACTTCTTTTAAATTTTTTTCGTTTACGTTATCTCACGAACGGAGTAACCGATTTCGACCCGATTTGCATTGACCGACATGGTTTTTAAATCTTGAGAGCTGATTTCTGGAAACCACTTCAAAATATGTTTTCAAGTTTTTTTAATTTCTTACAGCCCACCGGTTCGAAACAGTTCCAATTCACAGGATATCTAATTTCAGTAGAACCCTTTACAACGTTGAAATCGATCCATCCGTTGCAAAGTAATAAACGGGTTACATACTTACACACACGCACACACACACAGTGACTGGTTCTCAGAATTAGTAAGGGAAGCTTTGTAGGACCTCAAAACGTCGAGATGTGATGAGAGAGAGCTCGATTTCTTAAAAATAGGGTAAAACCAATAACTTCCCGATTTGTGAAAATTTTAAATTGTCGTAGCGGGAAGTTAAAAAGTTCCCCAAATTTTGTAGTATAAAAATAAAAATTCCTATAACAATTTCCTGTTACAACACAAGGTAATTACAAAGGGTTTGATCCTTGACTCTTGTCTAGCAAATGAAGGAGTTCCACTCAAGTGCAGTGAAATGCAACGTGATGATTTCATGCTATTTAAGGCACAACATTTTTAAACATGCTGATCTTTAGTAAAAAAAAAATTAATGCTGCAGTTGTTTAATATAATTTGCTCCTTACAAACTGTTTAAAATTTTACAAAAATTTGTTTTGCCATTCAGCAAAAATTTCTCTATAATAAAATAAAATATTTGAGATAACTTTTTTGATAACTTTCTAAAGGGTTCTGCCGAACTTAGACTTCTTGTGAATTTAAATTTGAAAAAACATAATTTTTTTTAATAACTCTTAAACGGTCCGATCGATTCCCGAAACTAATCAGCTCTCAATTTTAAAAAACCAGGAAAAAAATTCGAAAAAGTGATTTTTTTTTATATATCCCATCTGTTGGTGTTCTGGATCCTTTTATAGGATTCGAAAAACTACGTAATCTACATTAATCACGGGAAAATCGGTTTATTAACTCGAAAGTTATAACATTTTGAAAATTAAATTAGTGTTAATAATTTAAAAAAAAATCTATACTGGAATATTAACTCTTTTTGGTCCAAAAGCGTAAATGAATAAAATTGTTATTCTTTTTTTATAAATATTTGATATATTTGAATGAAATTAATTAGTAATAAATATTAGAAAAACTAATAGGCTATAGAGATGGATAATCCAGAAAAATCAATTTTATTCCTTCTTGTTTTATAGTTAACCAGAAATAGGCAACATTGCACAAAAGGAATGTCAATATTTTATGTGTATATCCGCATTGACCCCAGTATCGGTGAAGGATGTAAGAAGCAGATTTATTACTCTTCTCTGACTTTTACAGTATGAGACAAAACAAATTAAACGTCTTTTTTTGTGTGTGCCAATTTAAGCAGAAGAATGTGGTTTTTATTTAAAAAAAAAAAACAAATAAAAAATTGAGAGAAGAAAAAGATCGTTGCAACTGATGAAATGAAGTGTGTGCCTTCAAATTCTTGTTATAGGCTCCTGGTGATTTCAGCAAAACTAACTTGTAGTGCACCGTGTTGTTGGCAGCGATATTGTTTTTAGTTGGCATTTATTGTTAAAAATGTAAAATTATGATTTCTCGGAATTGGCACACATAAACTCAAACTAAACGCAAAAAAAAGCGCAAAACTCACAGAAAACTCGTTCATTTAAATTGCGAAAATATAAAAAAGTCACACAAAAAACAAACCAACTGCAAAGATTGGCCAAAGAATGAATAAAAAACATAAACGCAGATACAGTAGGGTGATATTTTTAGAGGCTGTAAACTAACAATATAAATTATATTTCACACAAGAAAATATTTTTAATATCCATTTCGCAGTAAATCAGGTTAAATTTTCCTAATTAAATACTGAACATTGAAATCGAAGTGCAAAATTGTTGCTGGTTTAGCGGCGTTATAATTCGACTTGATCAGGAATTTTTTTAAATAATTAAATTCTCTTTTTCTTCAGCCATCTCAGGGTTCAGAGTTTTTTTTTATGAAACCCGATTTTAAGAGCCACGATTTTTTACCCACGATAACATATTATACGGAAGGTTTATAAATGTGTGTTTGCGTGTCCAACGAAAGCAAATTTAGATCACTTTTAAACAAGTTTTAAGTTAAACATTTAAGAACTTTATTTATATTGTGCACATCTATACGAAAATGCCTTTCAAGCCGTATACGTTTCATCAACTTCTATGGGCAGTGAGATATTAAAAAGTGCACCACAAAAATCATAAAAGACGTTCTCTCTTTTTTTGCCGCAAAAGGTTCTTTACTTTTATGAAAGACATTGCAAGAGCAACGTATATGCACAGATGCTTTTAAATCGATTGCCACTAAATTTTTCCTTATGAATTTCATACTAGTTGGCGTCATTACAAGTCAAATTGTGTCCTTAAAGGAACATGTTTCAGTTATGGGTAATTTTCAGAGTCCTCTACTCGCATAAAATTTTTTAATTGTACCATTTTTATTTATCTTTTTCTTAAATTTTTTTCCTTTCCTTGTGTGTATTTAAATTCATTGTTTTTTTTACAAGTGGCAACGCTGCAATTTGTCAGCTGTGATAAAATAGTGCCACCTGCAGCAACAGTTTCCAGAAAAAAATTATCCAAAGAAATTCTGATGTCAATAGGCCATCAAGATGATGAGATTTATGGACTATAGAATTCTTTTGACTTTAAAAAATCGGAAAGCTATTCAGATCTCAACGTTTTGAGTCCGCAAGAAGCTTTCGTGACTAATTTTGATAGGGCGTCACTATGACGTTATGTATGTATGTGTAAGTATGTGACCCTCTTATAAATTTGGAAACTTTATTTTTAGAATAACTTTTGAACGGCTCAATCGCTCGATTCCACAAACCTCGTCGATTACCAGTGAATTGAAATCGATTAATCTAATCGTGAGCTATTCGCCCATATTATGAATGACGACATCGACAGCAAACAGTTTTCACTTGTCTAGGTTTTGTCGAAGAAAATTGACTTCTGGTGACATGCTCTATTAATATTATACGCCTTAGGGAATACTAAACGATTGTTGATAATAATTTTATTTTGTCGACAATTAGATGGGAATTTAAAATATTTTGCTGTCGTGTTACATTGACGTCGACGACATCATTCATAATATGGGCGATTGTAAACGAAAAAATTCCAAAAAAAACGATTTATTTATTTTTAATTTTTTTATATATTTCTTTAAGCTCCGATATTATATATCTGATCACTTAAGTGTTTTCGATTTTTTTTGGTAATTGAAAACTACATCCATCACGGCTTTTTTTTTAATTAGCTTGAAGAGCTCAAAAACATAAAATAGCACATAAACCGCAAATTAAAATTAGGGAGAAGTTACAGGGATCACCTTCAGGTGCAACTGCTTTCCATAATTTTTTTCTTTGGGCTTTTATGAAATTTCGTGATTATGCGAATAAAACACAAACAGTTCCATCATCGATGACATACTGAAATATCTTTGAGAAAAACTAGGGGAAAATTTCACGAAAAGAGTACCAGGTTGTCATAACCACAGTGGTTTCCATTTAAAGACTATTTTATTCCATACTTAATAGGAAAATGTTTTCTTTAAAATCCAATGAAATAAAATCGCATTTATGTCAAAAGACACGTGTTTTTAATTTAAAATGAAAAAGTGCTTTCCTACTCGTGCATCTGAGTTACATGTTGCAATAACTGATATCGCTTTCTTTTCTAGAAAAGAATGCTACATTTTTTACACTTTTCAATAGAAAATGTCAACATTCTGTCAATTCAAAATAACGAATTTATTATTGATTAATTCAACATCCCTTACAAAGAACTATTTCTGTTTTAAGACTCCTTCAAAATACCTCTTATTAAGAAAAGAAGTGAAAAAATGTGACATATTCTCTAGAAAAGAAAACGCCATGAGAATCAAAGAGTAGAAATAAAATAAAATATGTATTTTTATTTATTGTCTTTAGAAATTATATTTAAATATATATTTACATTAATTTAATATATATTTGAATGAAAAAAATTTACATTTATAATTATACTTATTATTTTGAACGTATTTTTTTCAATCGCCGATTTTACAGTGCGCAATTCTTTTTATTCCCACACTAACAACAAGTATTACCGGAATTTGCACATACAAGTTAGTAGAGAAGTGCAAATGTCGTGTTTTCTTCTTGTCACACGTGATTTAAGCGAGCATAAGCATACATGCGAAAGTTTCAAGTTTTACGATCGTGAGCTTAATTTTACTCACGCGCACATCTCTAGTAGTTAATATTTGTGTTTTTAACAAAATGCGCAATCTTTGGCTAAGTGAGTTTAAAGCTTTGAATTTTTCAGCACATGACTGTTGATATATTTATTTTGATCTATAAATTTTTGTCAGTGTAAAGCAAACAGAATTTTTTGGATATATTAAATACATATTAAAGGCTTGTGAATTTTCATCACTCCAGCTGCTGAAATGGCCATAAAACTACAACTGAGACGTTTCTTTTTTTTAACATAAAGTTTTACATTCTACATACGTTTCTCAAGACTTTTAGCGACGACTGTCAAATCGAATGGCGCATTATACGTTTGCTAGCAAAGATTTCCACCTCTAAAATTAACACTCAACACATAAAAAATGTTTTATTTATGTCTATTAACGTGCAATAATAACAGAGATGGAATTAGAATCAAATTTCAGGCCTGTTTTTGGTACTTTTATTATGAAGGAGGAGGATTTGTACAAACAAAAATTCTGAATGTATGTACGAAATATTTTTTATGCTTGTTTTTCTCAAAGCGATAGCGAGAAATTATATAATATACGAGGTCTGTTGAAAAATAACATGAATTTGAAAATTCTGATACACTCGCCTCCAACAGGCAAACACAAGGTTGCATTTCATAAAATTTACTTAAAACAATTCAGAGATGTTTTTAAGTCAGTGAAATATTTACAAGTGATAGATGGTCGAAGAGGATATATTATGTAAATGACGCAGCTTGTGCTGCACGCTGCAGTACATCAAGAGCCGATAACAATGTAGAGAGAGTAAAGAAGAGTATGACTGCAAGTATAGGGTGTTTTTTATAGAGTGATACAAGTTTAAATCATAATAAAACATTATTGGATTGAAAATTTTATGACATTAATGTTTAAATATGATTTCGGCCATGTGGCCGCCACGGCTGGCGCATACAAGGCGCAGTCTGGAACACCAATTGTCACAAAACAGTAACATTCTGACCATCATCGTTTTTGAAGACATATGGGCCAATGACTCTGCCAGCCCATAAGTCGCACCAAACAGTAATTTTCTATGGATGGAAATGGTGTTTCGGCAAAAGCTTGTGGATTCTCCTCGTTCCAAATGCGACAATTCAACCAAAAATGGGCTTCATCGGAAAATGAAATATTGAATGGACGAAGTGCACGATAAGTTTGACGAACAGAACCATTATTTTGATTAAAAATTTCCACAATTTGCACGCGTTGCTCTGGTGTAAGTCGATCGATCCATAATGAAATGTCAAAGCAAACTCAACAAAAAGCCACTATCAGCTGTAAAATGGGTGATCAAATAAAGCAGTGATGCCAACTTAAAGTTGTATCACTCTATAAGAAACACCCTAAATGCGTGCGCCTCTTATAACTTTTGAACGGAGTGACCGAATCGAATCAAACTACTAGTGTTCCAAACCGAACTTAAGTTTTCTGTGAGTCGGTATCAATTTCGGAATAATGGGTTTCGAAAATTAAATAAAATTTTTTTTTAGATTTATTCTCTTAGTAACTTTTGAACGGTTTTACCATTGAACTCTGCAGAGTAACCAGCTTTTGACCATAAAAAAACTAGTCGACAACCTTTAATCGGGCTGATTCGTTCGAGCGATAACGTGAATAAAATAACCCTAAAAAATTTAGTTCTTTAAAAACTCCTACATTATATATCTGATCAAAATCAAAATTATATATCTGATTAGTTAGTGTTCTCGATTTTTTTATAGGACATCAATTACCGCCTATCACGTGAGAACCGTTTGAGTCATTCATAAGTTATAGCAGTTTGAAAATTAAAATAATAGCTTTTTGTCAAATTCTCTTTAGACTTTTCAGTTCAAAAGCATTAAGCAGCGCAATTTATCACGTTGCAATAGCTTTGCTGTTAAAATTAGTTTCAGGTATGGATGGCTTTTAAGGTCAACCGTCCCATAAGAGTCAAAAAAGCTTAAGCAACCAAACGTCAGTTTTACAACAGATGTATTTTTTGAATTATCTTTATTTAAACTCGGAATAAGGGCTTAATATTGGATAGAGCGGATTGTAATGCACTGTTACTTTTTTTTGTTCCTTGTAAATTTTTATATTTTCCGGTTCAATTCTGTTTGAATAATTTTTATGATATTAAAATGTGAGTCCATGTTTTTATTTTTATTTTGTATCATATACGGCAAAACAATAAATTTATCTCAAACGTCTTATTATTTTAAGACATGAACCAATTTTTGAACTGTCTTTAGATATTTAAGACGTTATGACAATACCACAAAATAGCACACTGTGTGAATATCCCAAATATGTATGCAGTGAGTTAAAGCTCACTGAAAATAGCACAAGTATTACAGAATATAAAAATATAAACGGTTCACTGACGTTTATATGTATTCTTATTATTGTTGTAACCATCATACATTTTGACAGCTGAATTTGTTCGATTGTGAAAATAATCGAAAGATGTTGAACGAAACAAGATGAGAGTAGAGCATTTTCTGAATATACTGAACACTGAATAATACGATTTCGATAGAAAACTGTTCGAACAGAATTTCACAATACAATTCTTATGGGAACACGTTATCATTTTGGCAAATTAATGGAAGATAAAATATGTTAGCAAGTTTAAAATGGCTTATAAATCAGCAAAAAAAAGATATACATTTAATTAGAAACCATATTTTTCGAATATAATATTAACACAATAAGCCAGTTTTAGCTTCTTTCAACACAAATACAAAGAAATAAATTTACATATCGATGGCTTAATATAAAAAAGGCCTAATTCAATTTTTTTCTTAATTTACAGGAGAAAGAAGAAACTGTATAAAATCCGTAAAATTTATAATACAAAAACAGTTTTGATAGCTTTTTAATAAAATATTTTGCATCTTTTTTTTAAATAATTGCGTCAACATCGTTCTTGTGTCAGAAGTTTTACGAGTTCTATTAAGTTTTTTCCTTCTCCTGTTAAGTAACAAAAAATCGAGTTGATACAGTTCTCGGATTGTTTTTCACAATAAAATTTGTGTAAATAGAAAACTGTTATCACATTCAACTGAGCCACCTAAACAGTGGTGATAAACACAAAATATACACATGAGCACTGAAGATGAAAGTGTAGCGACTTTCGAAAACAGCTGTTCTGCTCTGCTGTGTAAGTTGAATAAAACTGGTGTTGACTTTCCTGTGTGCCTAGGAATATTTATCATCATGTCTTTCTGAGATTTTAACAAAGTTAGAAACATTAGCCTATATAAATATTAATATAATCGAGTTAGGCCTTTTTTATATCAAGCCATCGATATTTAAAATACAAAATACAAAACACAATTTAGTTTATTAAAAATTCAAAAATCGTTATTACAACAAATCAAAATACTTTTTTTTGGCCTTAATCATCATGGCAAGACACCAAAAATGGGTTATTTCAGCTTTTTTGATTGCTGTATTCAAAAAGAAAATATTTTGAATTCGAAATCGCTTTAAGTAGTTAAAACATATTTAAATGTACAAAAGTTTTCAGCCAAATATGACAATTGTGCTAAAAGGAAATTAAAAATATAGAACCGAATTTTTCAAATTTCATGTTGTTTTCTTCCCTACTTTTGAAAATGTTTTATTTTGAAAAATTTTGCCAAAAAGGCATTGATTTGTTACCAAATTTTAAATCTTAACTTTTTATCTTATCTTTTTATCTGATGAAAAAATAATGGCGATTTCTTTTCTACAAAATAATGCAACATTTTTCACACTTTTTAACAGAAAATGGCAACATTTTGCCATTTCAAAATAAAGATTTTATTAGAAATGAATCCAACATCGAAACCAAAATAAATTTCTGTTTTAAAACTTTTCCAAACCGCCACTTCTTAAAAAATGAATGAAAAGGTTTTACATGTTTTCCAGAAACGAAAACGCGGTAAGCTTCTCTGCTTTTGAAAATGATTTATTTTGGAAATTGCCGGCAAAAGGGAGGGTGCTAATAAATATTTAGTATTTTTTAAAATTTTTTCAAATAAAATCGATTTCCAAAATTTCAGTTTTAATTTTTTTCTAGTAAATTAAAAAAAAAAATAAGTGTATGATTTTGAAAATTAATTATTTTGGAAATTATTGGCAAGAGAGAGTGCGCTAACAAAAATTTTGACTTTTCTGACAAAATTTTTTAAATTACTTTTTTTGAAAAGAGAAACCCTTCACCAAATTTTTAGACAAGAACTTGTATCTTATAAAATAAAAAAAAACAAGCTTCTCTGATTTTGAAAATTAATTATTTTGGAAATTATTGGCAAGAAAGTGTGCGCTAACAAAAATTGAGCCTATTTTAAAAAGCCGGGTTTTTGGCAAATTTTAAATTTTGGATTTTTTGCTTATAAAATAATAAAAAAAGATTCTCTATTTTTTAAAATACTGAGAAAAAGGAAGAATCTAACATAAGATTAGCCTTTTCTTTTATTTAAAAAGTGTGAAGGATTTTATATTTTTATATTCAGCGATTGGAAACAATTCATGAAAATGTTGAAAAAATTATAATTTCCATTCGATCAGGGCAGGAGAGAATTTTATAGGAGCCTAAGCAAACTCCTGATGGCTGAATATTTTAGAACAGATAAAAAAGTTATTGTTGTGCTGCGTACAAAATTATAACACTTTTATCGTTTTATATTAAAATAGAAATCTGATTCGAACGGCTGAAACGGTTTTAATGTGTTTTGGCCGCCGCTATTTTTTATAGAGTGATACAACTTTGAGTTGACATCACTGCTTTATTTGACCACCCATTTAACAGCTGATAGTTGCTTTTTGTTTAGTTTACTTTGACATTTCATTATAGACCGTCTTACACCAGAGCAACGCGTGCAAATTGTGGAAATTTTTAATCAAAATAATGGTTCTGTTCGTCAAACTTGTTGTGCACTTCGTCCATTCAAAATTTTATTTTCCGATGAAGCCCATTTTTGGTTGAATTGTCGCATTTGGAACGAAGAGAATCCACAAGCTTTTGTCGAAACACCATTTCCATCCACAGAAAATTACTATTTGGTGCGCTTTATGGGCTGGCGGAGTCATTACCCCATATGTCTTCAAAAACGATGATGGTCAGAATGTTACTGTTTGTGAAAATTGATGTTCCAGATTGCGCCTTGTACGCGCCAGCCGTCGTGGCCACAGGACCGAAATCATATTTAAACATTAATGCCATAAAATTTTCTATACAATAAAAATTTTCTATAAAAAAAAAGTTTCATTGATATCAAATATATATTATTATGTTTTATTATGATTTAAACTTGTATCACTCTATCAAAAACACCCTTTAATTCTCAGATAAAGTTCTATTTTCTTATCAGCTGACAATATTGTGAGGAGTTGTGTACTTAAGCTATACTTTTTTTGTCCTATTGGGCCTTATAGCGATTGTGATACGCGTAGTTGAAATAAAACGACTCCAATGTTGAACACATGACAAGCGTTGCCACATATTATCGATTTCCTCAGAACTACGACAACCATAATAAAGCTGATTATTTTAAGACATATGAAAGTTCAAAACTTAGATATATTCTAATATTTTCTTTATTCTTTAGCATTTTGTATTCAATTCCACTTTTGAAGTAACAATAGCAAAGCAGAAAATTGTACAGAACAACTACACGTTTCTGCAACATCCTTGTATCTAGTGTGGCAACTGCAATGCAATTTGAAGAGATTTTTCAAGACTTCTGCTAGATTAAGTTGCGAACGCATAACCTATTCGATACCTTGCAAATGAAATAAATGTATAAAATTTTAAATTGTTCCTAAGAGAACAAAAAGTACGTGGTATATGGCAACAAAAGAAAAAAAGTACCACTCAAGTCTGATGCGTGCAAAACTGAAAAGAAACAAAACTCGTTTAGGAAAAAAAAGAGAAATATGCTTCAAAGGATAACAAAGCAATTGTTGAGCAGGCTTAATTTGAACCGGCTTCAAAAGGTAAACCAACTGTTTGACAGACAAAAAACGAATGTATTTTAGACAAGACAAGACAGGCCAAGTTTAATCATGATCGTCATTATTATGATTCACAGCACAATATGTACCAAATAAAGGAAAAATACAAAAAGAAAAGGAAAACAAAAACCAAAATACTACTAACAATCTTTAAATTCAAGCAAATTAAAGTTAACAAAATAATGAGGAAAAAAAAATCGATAAAACTTTTTTTTTTATTATAAATTTGCACATCCATATGTTTGTATGTATGTGTTTATGTATAAATTTACACACACACACACACACACACACATGTTGCGAGTTAGGAAATAAAGCAGTTACCATCGGTAGGGTAGTCAAGCGTTCAGCATTATGGGCTTTCGGTTTAATTTATTAAAAAAAAAAAATTGTGTTGCTTGCTGCAACTGCACAATAGTTATAGAAAGCTTTAATACTATCAAACGTTTATTAGGAAATCGTATTCATAAACACATATTTTGTGTTTTATAAAACTTTACATATTGAATATGGCAACTCCACATCTTTTTATGGTTAATGGTGCAATACAGCGAATATAAATTTATACGAATATTCGAATATAAGAATAAAATTGCGTTGTTTTCAACTATATTAAAAATTTTTGAAGTTATTTTTATAATTTTCTTTCCACCTTCAGTCTTTGAAATGTTTTTATGAAGCAAAAACAAAAAGGTAAGTCGATTGAAAAAAATAAATTAATAGAAAATGTTGGTTGCGTAGAAAGAAGGTATTCCAATAGCGATTATTATTATTATTATTATTATTATTATTATTATTATATATTTTTTTTGTCATGGTTAGATATTAGAATTGGATCAAACTTCATTTAACGCTTAGTTTTGCCAAAAACCTTTGGTCAAACCCATTTAAATTATATGGGTTTGAGCAGAGGTTTTTGGCAAAACTGAGCGTTTGATGAAGTTTGACCAAACTCTATTACATATACATTTCCAAGGCTGCAAAATGAGACCTTCAAATTCAAACCAACAAGTTACTAAAATTGTACTTTTTCGGCACTAATTGTACCAAAAAGGAATTTGTTAGTACAATTTTTGATTTGTCCGGCTTGATTGAACCAAAAGAAATAATAAAAAATTTCTTTTAGTTCTTCAGATTCCATCTTGTTAATTATTGTGGTCCAATTTATAAGGTTTTTCTGATTTATAACAGGTTAATAAAGCAAATATTTTTAAACAAATTTATTTTACGAGTCTCTATGAATCAAATTTGCTTTAATAAGGCTGTACAAATTGCAAAACAGATTGTTTTATTAAAAGCCCTTCACAGTGTCAATGATTCTATTCTGGTACGAGTTTTTCAAAAAAAAAAAAAAAACCGTGAAAAATAACTCTGTAATCATGTCTCAAACATCGCGTTCAACAGATTTGCGGCCTTTGTGGCCTTTAACTATTCTGAAATGAAGGAACGTTGTTTTGTGATGGTAAAAACCCAATCGCTGCGAGAGCTCAACAGGGTAGCCCAAAAAAGATTGGTATTTTGCTTGATTTTAAATGGTATTTTGCTCTAAATAACTCTAGTGAGTTTTATTAATTTCAGCAATAATATTATTTATTAATTTAGGAAAAAATAAACAGCAAATATAATTCTAAGATATATAAAAGAATAACACAAATCATATATTCATGTATTTACGTATACGCCCACTGGCCTATACGTATTGAGGTTTTCGTTATTCCTTGTGGGTTTTTCCTAATTTATTGTTAAAAATAATACTGTATTGCGATTTATAATTATTTTCTTTCC
The DNA here is from genome assembly GCA_963675445.1 of Linnaemya vulpina. Lineage (NCBI taxonomy): Eukaryota > Metazoa > Arthropoda > Insecta > Diptera > Tachinidae > Linnaemya > Linnaemya vulpina. The sequence continues at coordinate 64,793,554 of OY776280.1, read as the reverse complement.
TGATTTAAAACAGTGTAACAAAGTAAATTTGTACACAAAAATTTATTTCATAAGACTTACGAATTAAATTTATTTTTTTTTTAAATTAGACTGTAAACATAGAATATACAAAGAGCTTGAAAAAATTTTATCAATTATTTATATTTTGTTACTGATTTCATGAAAACAACTTTTACGTTTCAGTTTAATAGAGTTTTCTGTGCGCACTACTCCATTCCATTTCTCTGCAACTTTACGACCACTTCCTCCAGGCATTGCACTTAAATATTTATTTTCCAAGTCGTTTACAAGAAATCAAATATTAAATAAATTTCCTCTGAATTAAGATTTTGAATATTAAAAACATATTTTTACGCACAGTTGAACATTTGTAAGGGGATGCAGTACATTTGCCACAATTTTGTTTACTGTTACTTGTAGTGCTAAATGGTACGGTTGCCATAAAATCTCTGTTCCTAAACGAACATAAAGTTGACAGCACTGCACAGATAATTTATTTCATTAAATAAAAAAATCAGTGGCAAAATAGTCAGTCAACATCAAGCCTCCTTGGTAATTATATTTCCAGTGCAGCCAGGCCACTGATCGTTCTCTCTCTTTCGAGAGTTTTGTGTCTCACTCTCACTAGTTTGTTAACTTCAACACCTCAGATAACTGTATAAGATAACGGTTTTTTTGAGGAATTTTCCGTAGTTAACTAGTGTAACAACTTGCTAATTCAACAAGAACACAGTAATGTTTATTTTCAGAAATTAACCAATTTACTTTTTATTAATTAAATTAATTGTTTAACACAAACTCGACAATTTCACAAATAAAACTGTCACATAACTAACTGCCCAATATAACCGCGTTGCCAGAACTCCAAAATCGCATGACTAGCTAACAGTGTTGCCAGGTCTCCACAACTAGGTTGCCACTTTTTATGTGAAGGCATGAAGTGGTGTACAGTCAGTCACAGAAATGCTTAAAATACGGATTAACAATATCGCCGACATGCGGCCATAGTGACCCGTGGGCATCTGTGCACCGATATTTTGCAAATTTATTTGCTAAGTATTTTCAATACCAAAACAAAAAAAATCCAATTTTGGGGTTTTTAAAACTGGATTTTTTCCAATTGTGAAGCTCAAGGTTATACGAAAAATACCCTGGCACAATTTTAGTATATGTGGTTGGGACTACTTTGAAGGGCACAAAATAGGGGCTGATGAATTAATAAATATTTTTAGAGGAAAATAAAAAAAAATCTACCCAATTTTTTTGACAGGCCACGTATCCAGTATTTTTATATATTAAATACTGCTATAGGTCATACTTATATATTATGACCAGCCTACTTTATAAAAAAATAATATTCATAAGAAAATTATAAAATACTTTTTTATATGAAAATTTGTATTATTAACCTGTTATAAATCAGAAATAATTTTTATACGCTTTTTAATAGTTTCACTATTAATAAGCGTGATACAATGTTTGTATCACACTTTCCTTTTGTGCTTTCACGCTTATACTTAATATTATTAATAATGTTACTCATACATCACATTGCACTCATGCAAAGTTGTTGGTGTCGTTCATGTTCTTATCTTCTTATAATGTGCAAGTTTTTTTACACTCTTTCGCAGCACCTTAAACTTAAAAACAAATAGAGTTTGAAAAACTAAAAAAAAAACACAAATTTTACGGCAAATAAATTTTCAAATAATCTTAAAACAATAATGAACCGAAATACAAACATTATTTAAAAAAAAAGTGGGCGCTTTTGTGCCCTGCATCGTACACCCTACGCTTTTTCACAATAAGACTTGTACATTCGTTCATTATTCTTTTAAGTTTCTTTGAAAATTTATTTTTAGCTTTTAAGTTCGATTTTCGTAAAAAACATATTATTTATTTGTTTTTAAAACAATATTTATTTTTTTATAAATCAAGCCTTGTATATGTAGATAATATACCCGTAAAGTAAAACACGCTCTTTATTGTTATTCTATAAATTGAAGAAAATATTTACTCTGAAAAATAAAATATATTTCTTTTGTTTTTGCAACAAAAAAGTAAAATAAAATAAAATAAGAAATAAATAAATAAATAACAACATCAATGCCAATGCAGAAAAGAAATAAAATTGGAGACGGTTTGAACGAATTTCTGCGAAATTTTTATATTCATGATAATAAGATATTAATAACATAAATAATTTTACACCAAAACCGGAAATAGTAGATTTGCTCGTATTCGCTTTTACTGTGGCTGATTTATAAATAAATAAACAGATAAACTCAAAATGGAAGCACGAGAAAGTCGTGTGATTGTCACAAGCAAATTTAATAGCTCATACAAAATTATTGATGGCTAATTGCCACCATAAGAGAATTATAAAATAAGTTTGAATATAATTAAAAAAAAAAGCATTATTTCGAGTTTAATAATTCTATAAAATCATTAAAATTTATTAAAATTAAATTGCAAAGATATTCCAAAACTATTACTGCGCTGCACAAAATATCTAGATTCCAATTAATAGAGAGGAGTTTAAATAATTTTTGAAGACTTTTATAGAACTAAAAGGAAAATTTATTGGTTGTGGATTTCTTACTCGATCTGATTTTGTGTTTAAATTTTATATTTTTGTGTGTTGTGTTTTTTCAAATTGATTGAAAAATGATTCAAAATAATTGTTTTCCAATTCATATCCAGATTTTTTAACAGAACTCGTTATCTGTTTAATTTTGATTAAAAGTAGCTCTACAATTAACATGAACGATTGTGGGATTGTGAGATATAGAAAGACGTCGCTTTACATGTGCTTCTCCTAGTCTAGGTTTAGGTTTAGGTTATTGGGGCCATTGTCGAGACAATGCACTTGGGTCCGTTCATTCGGTAGCGTTGTGATACCCTAAAGCAGGGACTACTCATGAGTTGTCCTATACCGCATTAAGCGATCCTATGGACGCTAGGAAGGCCAATATTGTAACAAGCTCTACATTCGTCAGGCTATCTAGATTTGGCAGGAAGTTGGAGCGCAGTGCCATTGCCATTACGCAGGGCACTGACATAGAAGATGGAGTACTGTTCCCTCCTCCTCTTCATCACTACAGCTTCTGCAGAAGTCGTTATATTCCAGACCCATCCTTCTTGCATGGGTCCCAAAGTTACAATGTCCACTTAAGACATTCACACTGGACAAGTTAAAATGTCCAGTTAAGACATTCACAACTCCAACTGGAGGGAGTTAAGAAGATACATTGAAGAGACTAGGTTCCTAATGTAACCAAATCCTAAGGTTTTATTTTGGAAGGCACCGGGGAGGTCCCATAGAATGGTGACTTCTAACTATAGAGTGCACAACAGGCCTATTTTTTGCGGCCTAGGTGTAATCCCTTCTGGGATTGGGATGACCATGCCCCTCTTTTCAACCTAGCCTAAGACATTCACAAGTTGACGCAGTCGTACCTTGTTGAAGTTAAGGAGGTCACGTGTTCTGTGTGGGCAGTTGGTCACGTTTTCCCATCTTAACTGAGCGAGTTTGTATGATTCACACTGAACCAAGAACTTGCAGGGTGATAGGGGAAGTGACAGATCATAGAGTTGTTCAGCTCCGTCGCTTCCCTGGCAATTCCGTCAGCAATGAGATTGCCAGGACAGTCGGAATGTCCCGATACCCAAACAAGTGTCACCCTCGAATGTCTCCCTATCTTCTTGTCTAACACGGTTTACATTTTGTAACACATTCTCCATTAACACAAAAAAATCTTTATTAAAGTTAATTTTGATCGATTAATTGGTTCGAAAAGTATTTTGAATTCAGAAAGACATCATAAATATTTCAAAACACGAGGGAAAGTCAGCATCATTTTTATATATTCAACCGACACAGAAGAGCAGAATAGCTGTTTTCGAAAGCCGCTACACTTTCATCATTCATACACATACGTAGTATTTTTCGTTTATTGCAACTTGTTCGATGGCTTTGTTGAATGTGGTAACAGTTTCTGTTTGCAAAAATTTTATTATGAAAAAGAATACGAGAAGTATATCAAACTGACGGTAACATACTTTTATTGAGTCCCTGTGTTGCCGTTTGATTATTTTCTACGTGTCCTATTTTCTACGCTGTTTTTACATACTTTCTATAAAAAGATCAACACTAACATACGCACTTAATTTTTACCAGATCAGGGAGAACCATTTTACCGACTAAATAAAACCGAGATGAAGTAAATTAGAAATTGTGTGAGAATAGTGATGAAAGCTAAGCGATTTCTGTTATTAAATCCCAGGCACCCATGAAGTGCAGTTATTTATTCAAATAATTTGCTTAAATTTTCTGTAAAATTTATAAGTGATTTTGTTTTAAATTATTCTATTTGAATGCTAGATTGAAAGCGTTATATTATAGCGTTTTTTTTATAAAAAAAACATGCATAATTTTTTACTTTTTTTTCCAAAAAGTGGCAGCTTAGAGGAGTTTTAAAAGCGGAATAACTTTTCGTAAGGGATGTTGAATTAATTTTAAATAAATTGTTTAATTTCAAATGCCAACATTTTGCCATTTTCTATAAAAAAGTGTAAAAAATTTTGCATTTTTTTCTGGAAAAGAAATCAATTTTGTTGCACCATGCACAGTGAAGATAATAATGGAAAATGTAACAAACATTTGAAAAAAGATTATCGCCCGTATTATGAATGGCGACGGCGACGCCACATCAACACGACAGCAAAAAATTGTCCCTTGTCTAGTGTTTATCGACAGAAATTGACTTCTGGTAACAGTTTCCATTAATATCATATGCCTTGGAAAACACCAAAAGGCTGTTAATAATAATTAAATATTGTCGACAACTAAATGTCAAGTGAGAGCTTTTTGTTGTTGTGTTGATGTGACGTCGACGTCGTCATTCATAATATGAGCGTATATATTTACATTTGACATGTTCGTCTTTCAAACAATTTTACTTGGCGTTAATATACATTTTTAGTTTGTTTGTTAATTATTTATTTTTCGGCTTGAGGTCTTTTTAATAATAAAATAATATTAAAACTTTTCTCTTTTATTTTATTTTATTTTGTTAATACAAAATTGTAAACGGACCTAACGAAGATATGCACGTGTTGCTAAGCTAGAAACTTATCTAAATATTATGTGTACGCGTGTATACTAAAAACCCTTATCGACTATAATTTTTTTGATTAGATAACAAAAATAATAGTTTTAAAATAATAAAAAAACATTATTTCGAGTTTAAAAATGGTACAACAATCACTAAAAATATTTTAAAATTAATTCAAAAGATATTCAAAAACTATTACAGCGCTGCACAAACTATAAAGATTCCAATTAATAGAGAGGAGTTTAAATAATTTTTGAAAACTTTTATAGAACTAAAACGAAATTGGATTTCTTATTCGATCTTATTTTGTGTTTAAATTCGACATTTTTATGTTGTGCTTATCAATGAAACTGATTGAAAGAGAGTTCATAAAAATTGTTTTCCAATTCATATCCAGATGTCTTAACAAAACTCGTTATCTGTTGAATTTGGATTAAAAATGATTCTATTAACACGAACTATTGTGCGATTTATAACAAAAATAATAGTATGAATTTAGTTTGAAATCTACATTAACTGATGGTGCGAATAATTAAAATTTAATATTTTTAATTATGCTCTCAAATATATCTCTTGCGATATACTGAGAGTACAGTAAATGAGCGCTCGTAAAAGCTGATCTGATAATCATATTTTCGAAAGTGATTTGAAACCACATTAAAGGTGTTATCTGCACGCACTTTTGTGATTTCCAAACCCTCAGCTAAACAACTTTTCCAACTCACTTTGTGATTCCTATCGTGAACGTTATAATAAATTATTTACTCAAATAAATTATTCGATGTGTTTGTTGTTCATTAATTGTTTTATGCAAATACTTCGAAAGCGAGAAAACTTCAAGAAACTTTTTCCGAAATTCGCAATCCATGTCTTCTTACACGTTCGTCTCTTAGCCAGTGTTTTTGAGAGCTCAGTTAAGCCAGATTTAGTTAATGTGGAAGTAGATTTTTGCCGCCATTACCAAAGTCTGAATACAAGTTTCTGACGGAACAGTTCAATTTTCTTTAAAATGTTGGTGAAATAATAAGAAAAATCACATTCCGCCGGAAAAATCAGAGTTTCAAACTACGTTAAACTGAGTTTGAAATTAATCCAGAACCTAACACACGACCTTAAAGTGTTTTCACACTGAAAGTTAAAAGCTGGTTTTAGCAAAAAACCATTAGCAGATTTAATATAGACAGGTTTTAACACACAGTTTGTGCAATAAATTGGATCACAATAAATTAAATCTCTCATAGAAATTTATGTATCTGTTGTAGTATTTTCCTCTACATTTTAGAATACTTAATGCACGAACTGTACTGCAGGTTATTTTGTTTGTATAAAATAATAAAAAAAATTTTACTGAACTGAAATAGGAGTTATTTAATTAAATTAATATTTCAAAATTATATGGGGCGAATAAATGCTTCAAAAACATATTCAAACTGGTTACGACTTGCGTTTTTCGCCTCTAAATTCGATAGTTTGTAAAAGATTAAAGAAAAACCCAGCCTTTTGTCTTTAATCTATTACAAAATGTCGAATTTGTAGGCGAAAAACGACAACCGTAATCACGCAAGATGTTTTCATATGAAGGCAAGCAAACTCTGAAAAAAAAATCAGATGTGGTGGATTTTCTGTGCATTCTTCAAACGTTATCCGATGTTTCCAACATACAACTTGGCAGCACTCACTTTAGCACAGACACTCAAATTAGCAAAAATAAGGATGCATTCCACAAAACCTAATTAAAATCAATTCTAAAATGGTTTTAACAATATCATTTTGTATGCTAAAACCAGGTTTTAACAGTTGGTTTTAACATTAAAACTATAATTTATTAAAGTCGTTTCAATATGAAAACACTATCAGCAGTTGATTTTAGCGTTTAAACCAGAGTTTATTGAAACCAAGTGAGTGCGGAAGCACTATTAGGGCGGGTTTTTAAGATCGAAATTGGTGTTTTAATCATATTAAGGCATTTCATTGGTGCTTTAGCAAATCATCAGTACACTTCAACAGCAGTTTTCAAAAGTTTCAAACCACTCATCTTATGCAAAGACTTTCGTAAATCATTTGAGAATTCAGAATGATTTTTAAAAATGACATCATAGAAACCAACACCAATAAATATATTTTATTCGATAGGAATCTATTTTATGATTTTTAAAAATCCTTTATAAATTCTCAAATAGTTTATCAATTTCAAATTGCAGTTCAACGTAGGAATTGTTTTATATTTTCATATATGACGTTTTTTGAGGAATTTAAAATATTTTTTTTTGCGATTTTGACGTTTTTTCGGTTAGATTTTTGGAAAACTATATCCAACTATATGAATATCACGTCAAAATAGTTAAGTACTCTTTGCCTTCAGCAATTGACAAGGTTCAGCATTCTCTCCATTTATTTTTTTATTTTGTATCTATTTAAATATAAGTTTTCGAAAATATATTTTTCTAGGCAAACCTTTTCTAATTCAAACTAGAGTTATGATTTTTAATAGGTTCACCTCTCTAAAATCGGAAAAAAAACTACGGCCTAAATGTTATGTTAACTATCAAGAATGTGGTCCTTTCAACTTTTTAATATCAATACTTTTAACGCGGCGAATTACTTGGCCTTATTTTTCACATTCATGTTTTTGTGCGGATTCAAGTCTTTCATATTCTGCTGATGTCAACTTTTTTTTTTTGAATTGGGTGCTTTTCTGTGTAAATCGATTCGAATAGAAAACTACTCTAAATTGTATGTTGTTAATATTGCATTTTAGAAGATATTTCTTTCGAACTACAACCGGACCTTTTTGTTGTTATAAGTTTTGAATATTTTCTAGATTTTTTTAGATTTTTATAAGAAACAAGATCCAAATGTATAAAATGATATTTTGTGTGGATTGTTTTACATATTTTGTTTGAGTGGAAACCAATTTTACCTCGTCTCACACCACATTTGGCTTCGTCTATATCTCATCTTCAGCATTCTCTTTCTCTAGACTAGCCCGGTTACAAAGCCAAATCGATGTGGGATGACAGACAATCATGGTTTACAGTTATTTTTTATGATTTTAATTTTGTTTCGCATTAGAATTGATCATGACTTACCTCATTTGTTGGGAATTAATAATGCTGAGATGATTCATTGTGATCTACAAATTGATTAAATTTGCTGGATGTTGAATTGCTCCTATTTTTTTCTTTCTTTTTTTTTTACACAATATTATTATTTATATTAAATAATTTAAATAATTGCCACTTTTTTGTTTTATTTTAAAAACACTTTCACTATTTTCTTTTTTTTTCAATTAAACTTTGATCAATTTCCAAATTTGAAAATATTTATTGAAATTAATATCACACGCATCTTCGTAAAATTAGCTGAACACACACTGAAACAAAAGAAGAGAAGAAAGAAATAATTACTTAAGATTTTACTATCAGTGTAGAATAATAGGAAAACAATTATGTACATAAAACGAACAAGATAAGGTTAAAAGGAAGGAAGGTTTTACTTTGTTCGGACAATGGCAGCGATGGTATCAAATGGATGAGCATTAGTGTTGTCGAGTTTTATAATCGTTCGAATAGAATTTCATATTTTTCTTGTCGAATAATTTTAAACTTTTATTCGAATATTCGAGCAAATAAAAGGTCTGTCTGCGTACTTTTCCAACAGCAAATACTCAGTAACTTTTTTTGGGAGAGTAATACCAATTTTACTCTGTCGGCTGAGAATATTTCAAAAAGTACGCAGGCAGCTTCCAGTGAAATTTTGCAAGAAAACAGCTGATCGGTGTGTAAATAATTAAACTAGAAAAGCAAAAGAATTTTCACAAAAGTGAATTCTCGCGGTAAATTAAAAAATTATGAATTAAAGTGAAGCTTAAAAAGTGTTGTAAATTAAAAAACTTGTTTATTACACTGTTATTATTTTGGTAAGTTCAATTTCTTCTTAATTTTTAGTTTTATTTGTCGGGTTTTTTATAAAACTTATTTTGCTTACATTGCCCAACATAGTGTCAGCTTAAGAATGGACGACCTGTTTCGGGAGGAAAGATTGGTGAATCCTGAATACTGTTTGGATTTTTTATTTACTTATGTATGTATATTTTATATTTGCATGTACAGAAAATGTAGATATAACGGCTTCATGCTCTAAGCGAAGGAAAACGTCTTTACAAGAGTACGTGGAAAATGCAGAGACATGAGAAGCAAAAAGAAGCCAATGAAGAGAAGATCTACAAACTATAAGAAGCTATTATAGAGGAGCAGAGTAATGCAAGGGCAGAGAGGAAAGATTCCATTATTGGAATCATTGGTTCTGCTCTTAACAAAGAGTGAATACTTTTGTTGTTTCTGTTTAATAAATATAAGTGAATTATTTTATTTGATTTTTTTCTTTACAGTGACTAATAAAATCGAAATAAAAATATTGCCTAAGTGGCACTGAAGCCGATTACAAAATGTATAAACTTAACAAACACATAAAAAATAAAAATGGAAATACATACATATGTATATATTGAATTAAAAATTTTTCTTAAAAATAATGAAATGAATTTTTAGTTATTATCTGACAGAATTTGCATTCCTTGGCAAATTTCATCTCGCACACTATTTCCACGAGAAACCTTTTCGCCTCTTCAATTGCAAAGTTTGTTCCACAAAGTTCTACTGATTCCATTGGTTCTGCCATCTCCAATCCACTTAAATCACGGTGACACTGTATATTTGGACGTGTCTAGCATGAAGTAAAATGTTTTGTTTGTTATAAGTTATTGTAAATGTTAAAAGTCAACACAATTCTAACTACTTACCTCTGACATTGTTAAATTTAAATTTTTATTTTCATTTCACAAAAATTATTTTATTCAAATAGTAAATAAAAACAGCTGTTCAAACTAGTTGCAAAATCTTGCAAGAAGAAATTTCTCCAGTAACATTTTGCAAGTTCTCTAATTTTCAACTGTCAAAAAATTCTCTTTTTGGCTCTCTCCCTGCAAGAGATTTGGAGTACGCAGACAACATTTTGCAACATTTTACAACATTTTGCACAAAATTATGCAAAATATGTGTACGCAGACAGACCTAAAGAATGTATAATAGATCGTATATATGAGACCATTCAGTGTACCGGTAACTCTTGAGTATCGCTAAGCTAATGCTTAAGTAAATTGTATATTTAAGAATTAATTATTCTTAGTATGGAACCTTTTTTAGAAGACTACCAATTCCATGGCATCTATTGATCTCGCAGCAGCACATACAAATTGCTACTATCGGTTAGCCGAGGTCCAACATATCACTAGCACATGTCAAGCATCAATCCGTAAACGACACTTCTGCCAGCGACATTTTATGGCAACCAATAGTCACCACGTGGACGACCTGAGGAGACCTCTACCAATATCCGGCCACACAGTCACCCAACTAGCAGATCTGTGGTTACTTGATTTCCTGCGAACATCATCACTTTCGATACCCTTCTGGTTGGTATTTTTTCTACGGGGCATACCGGAACTCGTAGTTCCAGTGTTAGTTTACTGGTACAGCCTCGCAAATCTAACCAATATAAGCTTTTTAACCTACTTGTGGTTTTTCCTAAAACTAAACCCTTTCCACCTGACTTTCTTACTGACAGCCTTAGCGAGCCTACTACTTTTTAGTTTCTTACATACACTCCCGTTGTTCTGTTAATTTAGAAATTGGGCAGTTACATTATGGGTTATCAGCAAAAGCAAGGTCAAAAACTGAGGCACTCTCTCACCCGGTTTGCACTGCAATAACATGTACGACTTACCAAGTGGCCTATCGGTGAGTCCTACGGAGGGGAGGCAAGATATATAATGAAAACAGCAGATAATTACCTTTTGAAATTTTAACTTGCTTTGCCGCTAAATCGACATTTCTTAGACCAGTTTCAAGTCCGTTGCCCTTATCATTAAATTTAACAGTAGGAACGCTTCCGAATAGTTAAGGATTGAATTGAACGCATGGTGCTGCTGTTTGGATAAATTTGTTGGAAACTTTTGACATCAACTGTATTCCAAGTTATTATAACATAAAGAAAACTTATTAAAACAACGAGAAAGCCTAATATTTGTTTTTAGATCGCAAGAAATTGCCAGCGAAGTAAAATTGCTACAACAAATTCTTATCTCTCCCCAACAGTCCTCTCAACACTACCCCCCTTTTTCACAGCCGCTGAATGCCATTCTAAATATATAACAATAAATCAAACAGTTTAGCCTTATCAAAGAAAAAAAATTTACCATGTTTGACAAAAATAAAATTTCGCCACAACTAACACGAGATTTATAAAATTTCATTTGGCTACGGTAATTCATACTCTTATAGTATGTACGTGCACAGTGATTAAATTTGCAGCACTCGTTGATGTACTAGTACCACTGGAATGGTGTTGAGTGTAGGAAAAAATATCTTAATGGAATGCCGTTATTGCAATCTATTTGTCACCTGTGCTACATGGAAGCTGTATGGCTTTATTAAACATGTTGCTTTGTCTAATAGATTATAACGGAATGTTGTTGTTGCAATTGTTTGTTTACCACCTGTTTTTATTTGTTTTCATTTAGTTCTCTCTTAAATTAATTTAAGTTGCTCTTTCATAACAATGTTCTCTTATAATTTTATAGTAACTTAAGAGAAATTTTCGCCACCTACACAACAGTGTTACCAATTTAATATACATGTCGTATTTTTGTTGCAACGTGGAAATGTGATCAAAATTGTTTAACATGTATGCTTTAAGACACGATCACACTACATGTGTTTTGCTTAAAATTTGATTCAGCTTATGTTATAATACCGGATTAAACAGGTGGTGTAAATAACTAAAAATTTTAATTTATTGATATAGAGGAGCGATATAAGTATATAAAAAATGGGAGTATTTGCAGTTTATTAAGCAATTTTTTTATATAGGACGTCGACTACTTTCAAGATCTTTTGAAGATTTGCAAATACAATTGAAATAAACTCCGCGAAATCAGTTTTCTCAATAGTCTGACTTGGTCAAATTTGAAAGAAAATTGTCTAAAAACCCTGAGACATACTGTTAACATTAATCGAACAAAGATATATATAGATATAAAATCGGTAGATTTTATTTAAATAACCTAGACATATATAAAACCCGCTATGTTAAAAATCACTTTTAGAGCCCAATATAAAATAAGTTAGAGTCGATGAGAGACATTATAATTTATTCAAATTGAAAACAGTGTGACAAATTAATATTATCGACAAAATGTTGAATATTAACAAAAATTGTGGAACTTAAAATTTTTTCAAGGAAAACTACATGAGCTGAGATGATGAATGTGTACCGATTTGCGAAAACAGCTGTTCTGCTGTGCTACTTAAACTTATTTTCACTTTTGCTAGTACTTTCTCATGATTTTTCGAATTTAAATCATTACAAACGTTTGCGTATTAATTTTATTTTAAATATCTTTCTTGATTTTTTTCAAGACAATAATTTCTATATTCGCCAGTCATCGATGCCGATCATTTATGGATACAATATTTTTAATAATGAGATATAATGATGGAAATTCCTCCCGAAACAGCATTTGTTGTCATGAACATGGTACTCAACTCATTATTAAAATCAACTCTTTCTCATAAAACTTCATAGAATTTACTCTTCATTATAATATTATTTGAAATATAACTTAAGAATATTTACGCTTTTAATTTCATGTAAAATCTGCTGCGAATTAGACACCACCACTTTCAAGATGGACCAATGTTATGTCATATTCAAAAATTCATAATATCCACGAACATGGCCATTTTTTTCAGCTTAGTTTTTCAATATCTCAAAAGCCCCATGCACAAAAATTATTTTATATCATTATGAAGAGAATATTTGGAGGCACAAAATATTAAACAACAATTTTTGTTCTTTGGATATATGCAATATCGCCAAATTTCAATATTTAATTAATTTTTTGAATGTACGTTTCTTTTACTGAATACTTTAGTAATAGCGCTCACTTCTAGGAATGTGTAATAGGCTTCGAATGACTGAAAAACTGAAGGTGTGTTTAAACATATTTTAAATGTTTATGAAATTTAACTGAAACTATTTTCACATATTGACGGATTTATTGTTCATTAAGAAATTGTACTTAAAAGGAGATAATTTAGTGTAAAAAATTTATACATACTAACTAAAAATCTCAAAATCTGCAACATTTACACAAAAACTAACTTTTTTATATATACATTTACATATATAGTGATCCATTTTTCAGTACCCTAAACAACTCCACACTTGGCAACGCTGATCACGAGCATGCGTAGATACATTTCACATCTTTTTGGGAGCAGAATTTATGCAGAGATTTTTATTATTTACATCAATTGTGAATACAAACTGAAATTGTTAATATTACAAGAAAGAAATTATTATTATAATTTTTTGTTTGTTTTCATTTGAATTTGCATTTACTTATGTATATGTACAAAAGCACAAATACATGTGCAAATTATAATTACTATCCCAGCTTCGTTTCTGTTTAATTGATAAACCCAATGCTGATAATCACAACAATCCGTGTTTTTTTAATCTTAATTGTGGCTGTTTTGCTTTTTATTGTTAATGTATTTTTGATATCAAAAATAATATAAAACAAGTCCATGTGTGTATGTGTGTGTTTGGGTACTTATTTATGTATGTACATAATTATGTAAATTAACACATGCGGCTAGAGAAATAGGTGCGAGATTGTGTTTTTGTTCCTCTAACAGATATTTCAAGCATATAGAATGTTAAACGAAGCATTTTTTTGCTTCATCATAAATTAATAGAATTTACATCACAAAAAAGGTTGCAAACGTTCATTTGATATTTTTTTAAACGAAGAACGGATTTTGTTTATGGAAGTTCTATAAAATTTTCTTTTTTATTTTAAAACTATAGCGACGTACATAGATACGGTTGTCAAGTACCTAGTATAAGAATATTGTCAGCAAATTATGAACAAATAATGCCAACTTTAGCATTAAACACAATCACCACAGCAGGCAACCGACTACAATGACTGTAAACTATCAAATATTTTCGCTCTGTGGTTAGCTATTGAGTTATTTTGAAAACTACACGACCAAATCAATAATGATTAGTTGCTGTTTGTCATATACATATATCTAAACAAATACCAATTTAGCCGATTTTATATATTTAATTTTTTTATAAGATGTTATTTAAACTATACAATAAATAGAAAAATTTTTCATTACATTTTTGTATTCTTAAAGTGCAAAATAATTATAGAATACTTTAACGCCATCAAAAGTTTATCAGGAAATCGTATCCACAAACTTACATTAACTGTTTTGTTTTGTAGAATTTTAAATTTCGAAACTTGGTACAAATTTATATTCGCTGTGTTGTAGCATTAACCATAAAAAAGCGTGGAGTTGTCAATATGGAAAATAAAAATTTTATAAACACACAAAATTGATAATATACGTTTGCGACTACGCCTTCCTATTATACGCTTGATATCGATTAAGTATTCATATGTTATATAGGGCTTTTTGCATTTACTGCAGCGATATTTATATAAAATCAATATCTTTATGTATGTATGTACATGCGTCCATTAGTAATATAATACGATATACTTATAAAGTTAATGAACGCTTTAATGGATCTTTAACCATACAAAATCCATACCTTAAAGCCACTTTAATTAATCAGCCACTTTAATAATCGTTTATGAACAACAGCGAAAGAATATAGCGACTATTTATCTGACCGCAAGTGTAGAGTGTAAGAGTATGCATGTACAAGATGTAATGACGCCAAGAATATTGTTGTTTATTAATTTATTATAATTTTTTTTAAATTATTATTATTCAGAGATGCACAACAACCTTATCGGTTTTGACGTTTCTCTAAGAGAAATAACAGTTAATCTCAAAATTATTTTGTTACTTTTTATTGTTTTTACAACTATAATCGATGACGTTTTCTGTTGTTTACACATTTTATTAAAATAAAAAATGCAAAATTGGCTTGCATATAAGAAATCACCGACATCAAATACTTGCGAAATTCCGGGAATAGGTATTTACCAGTCGTGAAATTCTGTTTAAAAAAGTTTATATAGTATTTAGTGCTATTAACTGTTATTAAACGTAAAGTTGGTCGGTCGGTTGGCTGGTTAAATGGTCTGCAGAGCGTCTTTGCAAGTTAATACCAGCGTTACCAGGAGGCGGATCCATTTTTTTTTCACATTTACTAAGGGTTTTCTTTAAACAATATGATTATATGATACATATTCTGTTTTTCTACTGGAAGATTATACAGTTAATGCACAAATGCAAATATTTGAAATGAAAGTGTTGTCATATTGTTTTTAACAAATTTTAATTTCTAAAACAAATGAATAAATTTTTCGAGCCTGAAACACATGTTGGTAATTTATTAAATAAACATGTAAGTTACATAACCGCCAATAAAGCTCAAAGGATATGATTTTCGAAAATCGTTTGTCAAAGAGCCCTAGTAGTGTCAGGTTCCGTTATGGAACACGCCAGAAGACATTTTAGCACAAGTGAAAATCCCCTTTATATTTTGAATTAAATAGGACATGAAGAAAATAATCAAACAACAACACAGAGACTTAACAAAAGTGTGTTACTATCGGTTTGATAAAGTTCTCGTATCCTTCTTCAAAAAAAAAAGAAAATTGTTACAAATAGAAACTGTTGTCACATTCAATAAAGCAATTAAAGAAATGGTAATAAATCAAAACACGCATGAATACTTATGATGAAACTGTTCTGCTCCGGCAGAACTGGTGCTGTGGAATATTTATCATGTCTCTGAATTTTAAAAACTTTTCAAACAATTTGCCTATAAAATTAAATTTAAGAATAGCTTTTTGTTTATTTCTGTTTATGTACTTATTAACCAGCGATTAATTCATTTCAATTAATGCATTTCAAGAAATTTATGTTTATTATTAATTTAAATAAATAATAATTTTAACTTTCTGCCGCTTTTTGTAAATAGTATAAAAACTTTCGTCTAAGAATTTCTGTGGAAACAACAATAAAAAATTTCCCAGACGAAAATGTTTATTATTTAAATTTTATTAAGTTTAGAATGGTTTTTTATCTTATTGCCAATTTATTTTTATTAAGTATAATAAAATTATGTATTTGTTGCTCTATGTCAAATCGGCTAATAGTTAGATAAATCCCCTGTCGATTTGTCTCTCATTCTATTTAATAACTACACCACCAACAAAATTTTTTTTTCAAAGCTTCGACATATTCAAAATTGCACATACGAACAGTCGACTCTCGATAATTTGGATGTGAACAGACGGAAGGCCGTCTGTAATGCGTGAAACATTTCTTTATTGATACTTTTCTACTTATTGGCTTATTTGTTGTGATTATTATATTGACTTGATGATATTTGCAAAGAAAAATTTCAAATTATCGAGATTTCAAGTTAACAAGAATTTAGTGTCAATGACTTCAATTTGTCTTTATCCAATGAGTTGTAATATGTTATGAGAGCTGAAAAGACGTCGCCACTTGTGTTCGTTCTGAGGGTGTGACTGCGTAATTTAGTGACACAATTGCTTACGTCACATAAAAAACTGATGGTTCTACGGAAACCGAATTCAGCAGTGGCATGTCATAGAAACCAAAAAGAAGGATTTTAATTTGTTTTAAACAAATTATAGTGTGTTTAAAAGCCGAATTTATAGAGCGTAGAGCCGGCAAACATCGGCTATCCAGTTGTAATTGAAATAGTATCAACCGTATTACATGGAGTTATCTCAATTTATCGAATTCGTATCAAGGGACCTGATATACACAATTAAAATTGTCGCGAGATCCAAATCAAAGATAATATTATCAAGGCTCTACTGTTATTTAAAATATGAAATACATACCAAATAGGCCGATCAAGTATGTACTAAAAATATTTAACAACAAACTGAATCAATACAAATTTTTGCATGAAACTATTGTTTTTCCAAATTTCAAATTTTTCATTATATAACTGCCTGCTTATCGCATATATGGAATTTAATACAGGGAGTTTATATTAAAGTCAAAACTGCCGATTTAATTCAATTTACTAAAATAAATAATTTGTATAGAACTATTTATTGCTACATTAATTGTTCGAAAAATGTTTTTTTTTTCTTAAATTCAGAAAGACATTATAAACACTCGAGAACTGTATCCCACCGTTGGTAACACCCTTTGATTAACGTTGCCGTTTGTTTATATGTTATTAATGAATCAATACAATATTGCTTACAGGTTAGTTGAATAAAAGTTCGGAGAAGCTTTACTGGCAACACTTGCTTGGAATTCTACTGTATGACGTGCTCGACTGTAAGTTGTACGTAGTACATGCTGCAGAAGTATGTGGAAGAGAAGGCCGTCTGTAATGCGTGAAACATTTCTTTATTGATACTTTTCTACTTATTGGCTTATTTGTTGTGATTATTATATTGACTTGATGATATTTGCTTTCCTCCATATGTGCATGTATGTACTACATACATATTTACATACGTATACATACAAATATAAAAATAAAAATTAATCTGAGCTGCAGCGCACATTGGGGAAGTTTGCAAGAACGCGTTGAAACATGTAAAACGTTTGAGCAGGTATTGAAATTATCTTAATTAATTTTTTATTAAAAATAGTCAACAAATATATTAATTTCTATTTCAACCGATTTTTTCAGTGCAAGAAACAGCTGTTAATAGTCAATTTTATATATTTTTTCTTTTAGCCACAAAATAATAAACAAAACAATTTTAGATTTCTTAAATCCGTAAAAACTCAATAAAAACGCATTCAATTAATTTATTAAACTCTTTAGACTTTAAAAGTGGCCCAAAGCTACAAATCTCCAGCAAAAACCTTAAAAATTAATTACACCCTATGTGCGCCGGTTAATAAAAATTTTGTTTTTGTTTTTTGTTTTTTATTATGCGTTGTTTGTTTCATATAAATTGTCACATTTTCAAGTAAAATATGTTTTCATTAAATGGATGTTCGGTAAAACGAAAAAAGTGTATGAAAATACATCAAAATTAACAAGTAAAAATATGTATTTAATTACTGATAAAATATTAATTAAATAATTAATATTAATTAAATTAATTAAACGATTTTCCGAATTCAACTGTAAAACAAATAAGACAACGAATTTATTTTCTAAGTATTTGGAAATTTGTGTTAATTCTTTTTTAACATTTTGTTGTGCTGTAAAACTTTTATCACAATTATGTACCAAAATTATTTGAGATTGAAAAAGTATGTATGTATTTAAAATATTATGTAATAATTGCGCTCAATACAAAAAAAAAAAATTACATGTTACATATCGATGGTCTCAAGCAGAAAGACTTCAATTAATTGGTATTTTTTAAGAAATTGTGTTCGCAGTGAATTCAATGCAAAAAGTTTGTGAATTACTATTAAAACTAACGATAATTCTAATCTCCATTACGATGAATATATTTTCTATTATATTTTTACCTTCTCTTGTCAAGTTACAATTATGTGAATTATGGTCTTTATACTTGAGAACGTAACGAAAAAATTAAACCAACGGCATCACTGTTTCATAGAGTCCATTTCCGTTGTTATGACCGTATATTTACCGCATTTAAGTTGCATGTACCTACAATATGTATATACATATGGAAAATCATGTAAATATGTTGTACATAGCTGGCATTATATACATATACATATATACATATATTATCAATCGTTGAAGATGACTTTTTAGCATCTTTACGATTGCGAGTTAGTATCGATGCTTTTTTCCTACATCATACTTATGCCATACCAAATTCGCACCTCTGCCAGGCTTTTAAAATTGCAATCAAAGAAACAATTTATGTACATACATGCATATAAATAGGTATTTTCTTTTGGTTTTTGTTTTTGTTTTTGTTTTTCCTCTTCTAATACATACTTCGATGTTTACCTGTTTGTTATGTTCTCTCATTTTGCTTATTCAATTGTGCAAAAATATCTTCTCTCATGGTACTTATTTTACACATCTGTCTTTCGGAATATCTATGTAAGCAACAACAATGAAAACGACAACGAAAGTCAACTTTTTTTGTTTTATTAATTATACATTTTTTTCACTTAATTTTTCTTAACATCTTTCTTTTATCATTTTTTGTGGTTTTATTAAACACATACACACATAGCCATTTCTTTAGGTATTATTTATATATACATATATATATATTTTTATATTTACGTACTGCCTATACATTTTTGTATTAGTAGGTATAAAAGGAAATCTTTTAGCAACAAGTTTGTAAACTTTTTTTTAATTCGGTTTGATTAAAATGATTCTGCTTGTTTTCACTAAAGTTTAACTTGTTTATCGGCATACAACTACGCTAATATAAAGTTCTCTGTGTCCGCACTAGTCAAGAGTCGCACAAAATTTGATTGAGAATGGCAATGAGCCCCCGTATTTACCAATAAAATAAATGACAGCTAAGAGAAAAACAGCAATAACAAATCAAGAGATGAAGTTAAAAGCTCTCACACAACAGTAATTTTTACTATGGCAAAAGTTTTTTTTAGTATTGGCTGAATAAAAACGGACTATTTTATTATTTCGTTCGTAATCGTACCTTTTAGCGAATAGTTGCATTGTTGTTAGATACAATTTTACATAATTTTGTACCTATAAAAACAGTTTTTTTAAAGACAACATTTTTGGAAGTTTTCCTTATATACATACTTCGACGAGTTGTTGGAAAAACCGAGCTTCTTTAGCTGTTCGTATAATTTGAAATTGGACATTTCTAATTAACGCAAAATGCAGTGTTAATTTTGGTCGATTAACCGTCCAGTGCTATACGTTATAAATTCTAATAGGCCGGCAGCAACTAGTACAATCATGCGCCAACACAGATTCCAAAAATTGGAACTTAGTTTTAACTACTTCATCCAACAGCACCTTCATTGTAGGATTTAAGCAAGTTATTAATCAACAATTTAATTAATTCGTCACTTTCAGTTAGACCACTTCAAGCTCGAATTAGACGTGACAACCATATACAATCCTTTTGGCAGCACTGTATCCAACTATACAGTAAAACTCGGTCATAACGAATTTTTTATTGTAATGAGCTAAATTGATAAAAATATTATCTTATGCGCCTCTATAAATCAATTTTGTTTTTAATTAGACTGTAAAAAATTTAATATAAATTGTTTTCTTCATCATGCAATAATAGCTTGATTTTTTTAAACGAAATTGTAAACATTTTTTGGAATTGTTGCGAAAAAAGCAGTAGTTGTTGAATATAAACAGCTGAATACAGACAAACTAATAAATCACAAAGTTAATATATTAAAGACGAATTATCACCGTACATGAATTAGAACGATGGACTCTAGGAGTTCCATAAAAACATGAGCTGAGAATGTCCGTAAAACTATACCAAAAGAGTAATCGATTGTGCTTTTGATTCTGGAATTGTACTAAAAAAAAGTGCAACTGTGCCAACTTTTGTAAGCCTGGACTGTGAATATTACGCGAAACCATTTAACTCGAATGTGAGTGTTAAAAAAGTCAAAGGCCCCTGTGTTCCCGGGTCCCCATTGAAAAACTGCGTTTTATACATTTTTTCTGTAACTTTTGCACAAAAACTCACTGAAAATTCTGTTTTTTTTTATCGATTTTCTTAAAGAAATTGGCAATTAGTTTACCAAGGCTTAAGTATGAGGCGCTTCCACTATAACTAGATAGTAGAAATTCGGCAAATATATAGTTCTTCTTAAACAACTGATGATAACAATCTAAAAGTGAAAAGTTTTTGGGATGCCTAGGTTTCCCCCGGTCAAAACATGGGGCCACTACGCTACAGCTAGAGCCATAATTCGGTATACAGATAGGCATTAATGAACGACTAATAAAAACTAGCTGAAAACTGGAGATTGTCATCGGATTGCGTAGATTCTTCATTTATACTTTTTTAATCCAAAAAAGAGAGTTCTGATTTGCAATAGATTTAGTTCTCTAATATCGGTAAAGGATAGAATGATATAAACATTTGCCTAGAAAGTAAATGTTTTTAAACCATAAAGATTTTGCTCTTTTTGATCTCAATACTTTTAAGGCCGAAGTTTTTGGTTAGGAGATTGAGCTTATTTTTCGTGTTTATGTTTTTATGCGTCATTGACTGTAATAGTTTATTTGTGCATTCGATACCAAATAAAATATGAATTAAAAATTCTATCGATATCCATTGCGGCAATTTGGCCTTTGACAAGATTTATAAAGATTTATAAAGTAAAATTTCGATATCCTGAACCAAGTAAACGATAGAGTTGAATCGAAAATGATGTACTGATTTTTGGTAATAAAAACAACAGTTTTAAATTTCGTTTCGTATGTTAAAAGCTTTGATCCGCCGTGTAGTAGATCCTTTTCTTTTTCTTCTGTATTGTATAAAATTGATTTACAAATTTTTATTTTCTTATAACGAATATTTTATTTAGTTGTCAAAATATATGTATAATTTGCTGATTTTATGCAAATCCAATTCCGATCAAGCCTCCACCAATAAATGATATTAAAAAATTTTGAATATCTGCGGCTATATATTCCGCTTTCGTAAAAGTCAAATTACTATTCAAAGTAATGTTGTGGACATTTTGTTTGATTTTCATCCAGTCAATATTTATAAGACCTTCAATTTCTGCTATTTTTATTATAATCATAGCACCACCCACTACAGCGATCGCAAATTTGCCAATCTTCATCACCGAAAAACCAGTCAGCCATCCTGATCCTGCGCCCATTCCGACTTGAGCATAGGGTCCAAATGAGCTAATATAATCCACTACTTTTGCAAACAATTCCGTCATGTTTACATTCTCATTCAAGCTCCTGTTCTTATTTTAGAAGTAGAAAAAGGTAATTTCAATATTGTGTGACACACGTACTATGTTTAGTAATTGCGTGACGCTTTAGATTTTAAATGATGGTAAAAAACTTTAAAAATAGCTCCTTAAAATCTTTTGTGACAAATGAGCGTTACAAAATAAGAAACGTGGTACAATAACGAAGTAAAATCAGTTGTACAACAAAAAATATTTCACGTATTTCGTTTGTAGAAAAATACAAAAGATTGTCGAAATTATTAATTTTATTTTCAAAAGTAAACTTTCAAAATGAATGTGAGCCGCCAATAACTTTTGAACGATCGATGCAGATAGATTTCAATAAAACTTAAAAAAAATCTTGGGGGACAAGAATTGTGCTAAGTGTTTTTAGAATAGCCTTTTAACGTTTCCAGCGATCGATTCCACTAATCAGCATTAAAAACCACGTCGATAGCCGCAAACCGGGTAAAAATCGGTTAATCCGTTCGTGAGATTAGTGCACGAAAAAATTAGTTATCACGTGGCAATCGGTATACATATAAAGTGAGCTTCAAAATAATAACATTATATATCGTTCGTGATATGTTTAATATAGGAAATTTGTAATAAGTTTGAAATTTTCTTGTAATAAAGTTTAAGGATAAGATAACATTTCGAGTCCGAATAAAAAAAAATCTTGAAAATTCAAGAATAATATTTTCGGTCCCCGAATATATCAATCCCGACGAGATAAGAATTGTAATGTAGATATATGCATATGCATATTGAATCGTTGGTCATGTTGCGTGCAAGCTATACAATTTCGAATACAAACTCATTGCACCCCTTTATTTTTCAAACAAACGATATTTACTCTTATGTTGCCAAGTGGTTCAAGTTGTCAGAAAATCAATACCATTTTGACTTTGATATAACTTAAAAGTATTCAATCTAGAATACAAAGCTCCCAATATGGAAGCCGTAGATTAGTTATATATATTTGCTTTACTTCAAATAACCACCAAATTTATAGTTCTTTCAAAGCGGTTCTGTGGTAATGCTATAATACTTAATGTTGAATGAATTTTAATTTCCTTTTCACAAGCTTTAGCAAATTAGTATTTGCGGATTTTTTTATGTAGGAACAAATATTATGCAAAATACGCTGGTGTCCAGCATTTTGCTAAAGAATA
The DNA here is from genome assembly GCA_963675445.1 of Linnaemya vulpina. Lineage (NCBI taxonomy): Eukaryota > Metazoa > Arthropoda > Insecta > Diptera > Tachinidae > Linnaemya > Linnaemya vulpina. The sequence continues at coordinate 64,770,328 of OY776280.1, read as the reverse complement.
TAAATTAAAATGATTATCTGTAGCTACGTTAAGCTGTCTAAAACTGATTCCCAATTTGATTTGAGTGTGACATTCTGTTCCTAAGTGAGTTCCACTAATTATTTTATGTCCAAGTTGATGGTCGCATTGTCTCTTCCAATATATTAAAGCTCAATATAGGTAGCTGTTGCTAATCAGGACGATAATTAATACTTATGAATAAATCTGTCTATGTACCGCAAAGTGCCATTTAAACTACACACCAACTTACCTTCTTTTAATCAGCGTAAATCTCGAGAATGAGTATAGGGAGAACTTAGATCTACCCATTATGCGTCTGAAGCTTATTATCGTATTCCAAAATGCACTTGGAAATCAGAAAACCTCTAAAACACTTATTTTTATTTCATTTGCACTTCTGTAACCATTTCTTTTGATTCTACTATGAATTTATACATCATAATGTATTATTTTATATAACCACAACGCAAATGCTCAGATTGCGCCAAATTATGTACCAACTACATTTTCCGAAATACAACTTTTTATGTTTGTAGGATAATTTCACAATTAAAAATGAACAGATGTTAACAACGGCGATGATTGAGATGCCACCGTACAATTTTAATATTCTGTTATTTTGAGCTGCCAGATAGCGGAACTATTCATTATCTGTTAAGCCATTTCCGGCGTATTTGGAACAATATTCATATATAACGGCATAGCGCATATATTTCAATAGAATATTATATATAAGCTACGGATATTTTTTATATTTCTTGTTGGAGAATATGGTAATTAGCTGAAGAGACAAGGCCAAGTCGTAATGCAGTTATTGCTATTTCCTTCATAATCACAGTACGGCAGCGCCGATCTATAAAATGATATATACCGCCATCTACAAGTGTGTTTATGAAACAATAACGTTGCCATAGGAGCGACCAAAATCAAAACAAAAAATTCATGAAGAAATGGAATCAAGTGACACAGCCGCAAGTTATTTCAATATTTTTCTAACAGGCCAATTGGAATCTGCTACATTTCCTTTAGGTCCTGAAGCTCCGGAGATATTTTGCCGTTACGAAAGTGTAGTTGGTCCTGATTGGGAGCATGTCAGTGGTCTTCAACAGGGCATAACACAGTTTGCTTCCAATAAGAATGGCAATTTCAATGACCCCATTGTGTTCAATTTACCAATGGAACAGACATATCGCAGTACAAATCCTTATGGATGTAAGTTTTATGGTTCATAGTATATTGCTTTGTAGTATTTAATGTATTAACGGTTTTGTGGATACGCATATAAATTGTATATCCATATAATTGTGTACGTAAAACAGAACACAATCAATCTTATATTTGAAAAGTTAGTATTAATAAATACACTATTTTAGGGCCACAAATTATAATATCCATCTATGGAAAAAACCGGTGGGGTATAGAATCATCACTTGGCTATAGCCGTTTCCATATACCAGTTTTTGGTAATGACGGAAAACACAGACTAACAGCGCCTATAATAAAGCCTCGTTGCAGTAACATGATGGCAGATATAGCGGCTTGGCTGACTGGTCGCAATCCTGAATTAAAGGATGTGAAAGTGCTAATGGATAATACCAAGTGTAAAGGTTTGTACTTTTTTTTTAATTACGCAGTTGCAATATTTATACTTCACCCAAATTGGGACAATATAATGAAAAATAAATGACGCAAGACTTTCTGCTTATCTTCTTATAGTTAAATTTATAAATTTGAGAATTAACTCTTTATTTTTAGTGTTGACCCTTTTTTTTCTTATTTACTGCTATCTGCAGTTCTTATTGAAATGTAGTTAGATTAGAGTTTGGAATCCGAAAATATTTCAGATTAGAATTACAGCGAAACCCGAAATTCTTTAAGAATCTATTTTAAATGAGGTCTCCAAAAATGTATTTCTGCTACAACCATGCGGATTTTATGAATGTTACAAGATTAACTCTTATTCCGACATCGACGAGCAGGTCGTGAATTTCATTTAATATACTGCAATAAATTGTGTTCTTTTTTAAAGCATACAATTGCTTTTTCCTGCAAGATTTGACTCGAAATGCAATTAATAATTGAACTGGAGACTTCAGGAAATAATTTTTAAAATGGGTTAAAGAGAGTAGGAAAAATTAGCGTTAACATTTAACCATTTCGTTTCAGGTTTATCTATGGAATCCTATGGAGAGGTCCAATTATTGTTAAATGTCATAACGAGAGGTACTGCACGTTTGGGTCTGGAATACTAATTTTAATATAAAAATAATACACAAAAACATTATTTTTTTGTAGTTCAATATTTTATTTTTGTCAATTATTAAACGGAAGTTAAAATAAATTGGCGTTGAAGCGGTTGAAATAGCTTTTCCGTTATTGTTGTTGTGTAGTACATACCTGCAATAAAGTTGAAAATATAATTAGAAAATGTTTTGGACACTTATATACTATGTAACGAATAAGCATAGACAAATATCAGACTTTAAAGAATTTTCATCAACAAAATTTTATTTATGTCGGGAAAAGAAGACATAAATAATAATATCATCATTCGTTAATATGGAAAGCCACAATTCATAAGAAAGTTAAAGTTTTTAGCAGCAACAAATATTATATACATATATTTATATATTGAATGAACTAGTGTTTACAAATCTGTTGAAATCAGATGTTTTTAAAACCAACGCTCGTTTATAAACTCGAAAATTTATTATGAATAAAGCTTTTTAATAAAAAATAATAATAAAACAAATCCAAATAGTTTTAAACGTTTTCTTACCTGAATTTATAAAGTCCAAAAACATTCATCATTTAAAAGTAAATCTGTGAAAACAAAATCGTATATAATCATTATTAAGTTCCATATACACAAATAAAAATTATTTAAATATATTCGGTATGACCAAACTAAATTGCAGATAGCAGAAGAGACAGAGGAAGGTGTAGTGTGTAGTAGGCGAGTCTGTTGTATGTGAAATTTTTTCATTTCTACTATCTACCTGTCAATTATACTTTTCAATTGTAAAAGAGTTAAACAAGATAGAAAAAAAAGCTGAAAAAAATATCAGATTTTCAATTTCTCTAATATAAAACTCTAACTAATATAACTTCTCTAATAAAAACGCATTAAAGGATGGAAACCAACAAATAAAAGCTGCCAACCGTAAATTTCAATTGTGGATGCTGAACCAAATGAAGTCTGTTAGTATCTTTCATTAATGAATCCTCAAAATTAGTTCTGATTAACCTAAATCGATACTAAACAATCGAATAAATCCTAAGTTGAAGAAAAATCGCACTTACGAATGATTTATTTATAAAGTTTTATTTAACTGAATATGTCAAGTGGTCGACCAAATAAATGTTAAATTGATTTATTTTATACGTTATTGGGAAGTTTACCTTTTTCAATTTGGCAAATGTGTACTGCTACTGCATCTTTTGTTCTACAGTTTACATAAAATATATGCAAAAAAAAAGAGTCCCGAATATATTAATTTGAATTCAATATAATCGTAATGAGCAAGATATGACAAAAAAAATTATAAATCAAATTAATTTAGTGAATCAATTAGTTAGGACGGTCTTCAGCTTATTTTTTTATTTACTGACAACAAATTTCAACCCTCTCAACCACGTTATAACCAAAAATTTTAGCTTTAATAGAACCATCATTGCAGAGAAGAATAGAGGTAGTGAGTGATCTTTATAGATATTTCATTAAAATTTTCGAAACTTATAAATGGCGAGGAAGACACCATTCCAATCATATTAAAATTATTTCTTTTGATACTATTCATCCCCGCCCTTTAAAATTTGCCCGCTTAGGCTTATTAATTAAGATTAATGAAAACCGTAAAATTTAAATTAACTAAATCTTTGGTCTAAATATAAATTTTGAGGGACTCCAGTTCACTTAATTTTTTTTTTATATATGATATATTTTATGTAAACTCTTGTGTAATTCGCCATTTATGTATTAGTTTTGTCAGTGAACTGCAAATACAATGAAATGTACTTTTATTAAAAGCAGTAGAAGTAAAATATAATATTTAAAAGAGATCGATAAAAAGCCAGTTTTTTCATATTATTAAAGTGGGTAATAGAAAACAATCGATTTAATTGTGTAGAATAAGAACCAAACTAGGAGTTATAATATAATGTAAAATTATTTACAAAACAAATCACACTACACGTTTTGAACTTGTTTTGGTGTCTAAAACGTTTATCGACATCAATTAGCGAACACCTCAAATTGTCTCCCGGAACCATGTCCTTAGCTTCTTTTGAATAGCCTTAATTGTTCAGTAACGTAATAAAATGAAAAGCAAAAGCGAAGCTAATGTACAAAATGGATATATTAAATTATGAATAAAACAAAATAAAAAAAAGAACAATTGAAAATGTGGAAAAATCAATTCAAATTCACAAACACGGACCAATTAACACCAAAATTATTGTCTTTCATTCTAGAAGAATAACACATACTACAATAGCTTTATGTAAACATTGAAAACTTACGTTGCAATAAGGAGTCCACGGTAATTTAACAGTACAATAGTAAGGCCAATTTATATTATCTGAAAAGAAAACAAGACTTTAATAATAGTGTGTAATTTAATATTGTAATCATACTATAATTTTTATTGTTGTTTTTCTTTCAGTAATTGGAGTATTAAAATCAATTTAAATTCATAAACACGGACCAATTAATATCATCACAAAGAAATCTTATGGAGGTGCACAAATTTATTCTTTACTTTCCTTTTTTTTTATGCAGACTTATTGCCATTAAATTAAAACATGCTGATTCCGTTTGTGATTATATAAAACAAATATATCGTCACTTAAAACGCAAAAGAGCTTGTAGTAAAAGGGTGTGCATGTAAAATTTTAATAATTTTAATTCTAACTATTTGTCAACATGGAGTCAAGATAATATAAAAAATAGAACGCTTAAGTACGAAATTTTCTATTTTCAACAACCTTCTGCAGGTGATCAGCATTAGCTTTTTGTTGTACAGAATAGACACGGAAGTATCCTATTTTTTACATTGTCTTGGCGAGTCATTGAACTTAGCCAAGGAACTTACCTTTTTTTTTCTTAGTTTATAAATCAGCACATGGTAACAATGAGATATATGGCTTCCCTAAGATATAAATAAAATGCCTCGTTAAAAATGGACTAGAAATAATGTTTTAAAGTTTTGTATTGTTCTAAAATTAAGTTGCAAGTAAGACAGTTTTTAATTAAAGAATCAATTTAATTTTTCAGTAATTGGAGGGTTAAAATCAAAATAAATTCATAAACACGGACCAATTAATATCATCACAAAAGAGGAAGGAAATAAATTTAAAAGATATATTTTAAACGTACCTTTTGTAGATGCGGCATTTTCTGTGTTGAAAATTCGTATGTTTTATCGTCTGTAAATAAAGAATAATAATTCTAAGTATGATTTGTATTAAAAAAGAAAAAACATTTCTATGTATCATAAAAACATTAATCAGAACATAAAGTACAGCCGATAATGTATAATCACTATTTGATCATACGGTAACTTTTTTCCTCACATACAAATTTAATACAAATATATTCAGATTAATTTTAATATAACAAATTGTTAATATTACTTTAGATATCTTTTACTGATTATTCGAATTCACGTTTTTTATTATTTATTCTTCCTATAACAAAGTTAATGGAACTATTTTTTATATTGTAAATTTTTGCATAACCTCAAAATAATAGATGTTTTATCAGTTATATGGAATTCATTTTAACATAAAGAATGCATCACAGCTATTAATAGATTTTAAGGGTTCTTAAGAATAAATGGGTTTCACATACGTGTAGAGCACACTATAAATTTTCTTAAGCAAAAATCTCCTTTTTCACCTTATTTTGTTATAAAATAATTTCATTGGTGTAATATGCTTATGTAGGCATTTTTCTTTTAATTCAATGGATTGTCGAGCTTAAAGTTCGATTTCAAGTAACAGTACTAAAGCAAAATGTCCATATTGATTGAATTAGAAGATACTAACTAGTAGCTAATTTTAGGTTTCTTACTGTAATTTTTTAAATCTATTCTATGGGGTAATAGTACCAAACTTTCGTTGAATATGACAAAAATATTTACGTGGGTCCCAATTACCTATCGTACATTCTGCAATGTCTCACAATCTCCTTGAGAATTCCGGCATTCGATTACTGTGGATAATGTATACAACATCACTTTTAACGGCAATGTTAAATATTAATATACCTTACGACACTCTATAATATCTTATAACCTTTTCTAGAAGAGAATATGCTACAGTTTATGCACTTGTGAACGTAAAATGATATTATTACATGTGAAAATACTGAATTTATTTAAAATTAATCTAAGATCTCTTATGAAACTCAATTCTTGAAACTCCACCTAACTAAAAATTCTTGAAAGATAAATTTAAAAAAATGTTTACTTTTTCTCGAAAACATGAAAAACCTATTCACAACCAATAATATTTATATAGTAAATAATTTAATTAAATATAAATTTAGAAACATACATACATTTACATATGTGCACATTTTTAAAATGATTTTAACAACACAACTTACATTTTTATATTTCCAGAGCAGCGGAATATCATCACTTCGTTAGCTTAAAATATATAAAAGAAATACATATCATTATGTATGAGCTACACAAAAATTGTTTTTTACAATTCTATTTAGCAATTACTCGTAGAAATAAAACATGCAAATATTTTATTAATCAAATAGTTTTATAGTTTCAGTAATTGGAAGGTTTAAAATCAAAATAAATTCATAAACACGGACCAATTAATATCATCATAATATATATAATAAGGAAAGAACAACAGACTATGCTAACAAATAAACTAATGTTTTTAAACCGTACCTCCACTGTATTTAATCTCAGCTAAGCGTGTGCTACGAAAAACATCTTGCATCTCCATTGAGTTGATCTAAAACGAAAAAATTTTTTCTTTTCAATTGCAAAAATAAATAAATAATATAAAATATTTGCTCTAAATTTTATTTGATCAGAACACAATAATGTGCAGCCGAAAATGTATAGTCAGTATTTGATCATACGGTAACTGTTTTCATCATTTACAAAAGTTGATATAGAAAAGAAATATGTATTAAAAAAATAATTCAATACATGACTTGTTTAATCCAGTTTTACTATTTTTTTTTAATTCCCTTATAAACTAACTACATATTTATAATACAATCATAACGTACCTCATTTTATATTGAATGAAGTGATGTGTAGTAGGGCCTGCAAGCTCACAATTCTGCTTTAATAAAACTCCAGTCAAATTCAATATTATAATATAGATGTATTTTGGTTTTCAATTGATTTCATGAATATCTAAAACGAAGAGAAAGAATTTCTTTAATATATAAGAAGAGCCAAAAGATATATCTTTATATTTAATTTGACCAGAACACAATAATGTGCAGCCGAATTTATGTAGTCATTATTTGATCATACGGTAACTTTTTTCATCATTTAGAAATTAATAAATAGTATTATAATGAATGCAACTGTTTTAAAAAAGATTGATTAGTACTTGCCCACTACTCTCAGACATTCAAGTAGCTTTTACCTAGAAGTATGATCGGTAAATTCATATTAAAATGAATTTATCGATCCATACTGTATTTCTATATTATTGCATATCAGCATTAGACGATTCCTAGGGTTGGGAACGGACTTAAAATTTGGCATTCGTTGGTCTTTAGTTATTAATTATTATGCACTTTAGTAACTAAACATTTATTAGCGTCTTACAAAAATTTATTTATTTATTTGTTTTTGGTTTATTAAAGTGTTATCTAGCATAACAAGACAGAACATCCTGGAAAATTTAGTAACTATAAAATTTTTTAGCGTCTATTAGATCTTACAAAAATTTATTTATTTATTTATTTGTTTTTGGTGTTATATAACAAAACAAGATAGAACATCCTGGAAAGAAAGAAAAAAATATTCCAAGAGTAGGAGAGCTTTGGTTAGCTTTCAATTTGATGGTGGAGTAAATTACAAACCAGTTTCTACGGATTTACATATATTAAAATATAAACTATTTTTTAGCTCCCTGTGAGTAAAATTCCCGTGCGAAAAAATCAAGTCCTTATCAGATCTCCAAGTTTTGTGCTCCTGACTAATTCTGAGAGCCCGTCACTCTTTCTGTACGTTAGTGTGTATATATATGTATGTGACTCGCTTATAACTTTTAAACGGATGAAACGAATCAAGTCTTACATATCCCGTGAATCCAAACCGCTAGATTTCAAGATATCTCAAAAAACTTCAATATATAATTTTTAAATGGTTTTTAAAGAATAATTTTTAAACGGTTTGACAACGTCGATCACAGTAAACCGGGTCAAAATCGGTTAATCCGTTCGTGAATTATCGCGACAAAAAATTTTAAATCTGATCAATTACTACTGTCCTCGATTTATAGTAATCGAAAACTCACCGCTCATGTGGAAATAGGTTGATTTAAAAATTCAAATAACAGTGCTTCAGCTCGAAAAGATCAATAGCATAGAATAGTATAAAAGCGAAGTTGCTATTATTTATTTATTTTTTTACTGTTTTGACTGATGGTAATTATTTTACTCCATATTCTCAAGAAGCTAAATTTTATATTTGCTTTGTTTTCACTTCTTCCTATATTTTATACAACAAATGATCTTGATTATCTTAGGGGCACTAATGTATTATTCAAATAATAACGATTTTAAAAGCGTTAGAATATTAAAGAAACCCGAGTATCGAACAAAAGTACAACGAAATGCTACTTTTAAAAAATCTGTTTAGGTCTAAAAATATTTTTACCTTTTGAGTTTCAATTAGGTCTCCAGCTTCCGACTGGATTCAAATGTTTCAGATATTAAAAACTGTAATAAAAATAAAAAGAAAACATTATATATATTGCATAATATTATGAGAATTGCTATTTTCTTCAATTGCATAAAAATCTCAGAAAAATTGTGTCAACATAGAATATAATTTGTAAGGTAAGGATTATATTCAGGAATTAGATCCGTAGTTACAATCATCGATAATGCTAACTTAGGGCCTGATCGTAATTGCATCACTGTAAATTAACATTACAAAGTTTGGTGACATTCTTTTTTAGAAACATCTACTTTTTGTCTCCGCATTTGACAATTGTCGTGCATTATTTGGTTCAGGATTTAAATTTTCATTCGCAGCACAGTGATTAATTTACAAACAGGCTTTTGTATACATATGAAAGTATTGTATATAGCTATTTAACCAACACTCACCATTCCTTAAACAGCTATCGTCAAGCTCTTCGATTTGCCTGCTCCATGTTGGTCTGTAATAAAAGATATCTGTTAGTAGTGTATCCATTATTATATTTCTTTTAAAATTAAATTTTTGCTTAAATGAAATCATATAGTATACACGTATCAAACACGATATTTGTAAGGTAAGGTAATTCAGTAATTAGATCCGATATTTATAATCATTTCAATAAAAAATCATTTTGCAACTGAAAAACATTACGATGCTTACTTACCTTCTTATATAAGAAATCATGCAGTTGATTTTCTACAGTGTGCAGCAAATACAACAGTATTTTATATTCTAGAGTGTGCAGCAAATACAACAGTATTTTATATTCTACAGTGTGCGGAGAAACCACTGAAAAATGACGAAAAATACATTAATTATTTGAAAAGAATATAGAATTTGAAATTAATAGTTTGGCCAACACGTTTCGCATACTATTCAAGCTGTACAAGTTCTTTAACAGACAACAATGTGTATGTACATGCATACATATTGCACTTATATTTTTAGAAAAAATTAAAGCGTACTCTACTCAATTGTCACTTTGGAATAGATGAACAAGTGCTGGCAATAAATAGCTTTAGAAAAGATTAAGTTCATTATTTACATTAAGTGACGTTGACAATTTATTTTAATCGAGCTTTATTAAATCCATTATTATTAGTCTTGAATAGTATTACAAACGTGTTTAGATAGGATCAAAAATTCATTACAGTTGTTTAAAACACCAGTGCATGTATGTGCAAGCACATTATACATATTCATATAATTAATTTTTTCAGGAAATTTATTTTTAGAAAATACACAAAATCTCAGATATGCCCTTATATATTTATAAAAGATTTTTTTTATACATAAATTCAAAGAATTAAACAAATACAGTTTTAATTCACCCCAAGAAATGCATGAGACCCTAGAAGTACAACAAATTCATTAAACAACACAATATTTCTTAAATCATAAAATTTTCATGTGTACAAGAAAGCTTGGGCATATCTGAGAAGGAGAATAGGGATAATAATTGCTATTATCATGAAATTTTACAAGTTCAATTGCAAGGAAATTTTTTTTCCAATATTGCAATTAAAAAAAAAAAAAAAAAAAAAAAAATAACACAGTTTGACTTTTTTTACTATATAAATTACAAATTTGTGCGATAAAAATCAATGCATATCATTGCAAAATAACGAATAAGGTATGCGATGGAAATCAATTTTTAGCAGGAAGTGATCCAATAAAATATCCAATAAAAATGTGATGGAATATTTTTTCCTAACAAATATTTTCAAAACAGTTCAAGAGCAATTTTTGCTAAACAATATTTAAAAAAAAATTTCAACTTCAGTAGTTAATTAGTTTCATTCATTTTTGAACATGAGCCAGTTCAAGGCGACTAATTATTTTAAAAATTGTATATAATTTTCAAATTAGTACATATTTTGCGCAATTGTCGTTTTTCAAACTCTTAATATTAATTATGTGCTGATTCGTTCTTTCCAAAATCTTACTAAAAAAAATTCATAGTGATCAATTGAGGGATTTTAGCCGCTTAGTATGCGCATTTCACTGGGGCTAATGCAGATCATCAGGGAACCTTTACCCAACATTTCTTATAATAACTAAAGATATTTATTTCAAACTTCTACTTTAATAATAAGTGAGGAGCTTAAAACAAATATCTCAAAGTCATAACAAGAACTTACTGATCCCTTTTTTTTCCTTTTTTATTTTTATTTTCTTACGTTTTTATTCTACAATTGGTTGGCTTTTTTCCGTCTCTAATTGTAGTTGTAAGAGAAATAAAGAAGCAACTAATTGTTTTAATATGAAAACAATTTATTTAGAGTGTTGAGAACATATGTATGTTGTTTTATTTTGCACAAGCACTTGCATTTTAATTGAAATATATGTTTTAATTATCTCAGCTATCAAAATTACTTTTTCACATTTTTGACATACCAAGTAGACAAATATAATGTATTTAGTTGACTTGCTTTGAACCTAAACATTTCCCTTGTTTTCAATACATTTAAATAACAATATTAAAAGTATAGTCAGTAGTTCAAAGAATATTTCATCATCTGCTTTAACACAGCCTTTGAAAAGTATGGATAAATTTTACTGAATTTCTAAACACCAAAATTCTTTGCAACGTGCAAAGCATATACGACTTTATATCACTGCAATGCTTTTTGATGTATAAGAAAACGGGTTGTATCAACAGTAGATACAATCTACTATTTTTACAGTTTTTCCTATCTTTTTATTTAAGTACAAATTCAGTAATGACGTGATTTATTTTTTGCCTGTCAAAAAAAAACCTTGTATAACTTTAAGGAAAACTGTTGATATCAGTTCAGTGGATTGCAAGAAAGCTCTACGAGGCTCACGTTCAAATTGCACTGCAAGGGGTAATCAAAGAAATTTGTTTCTTAACACTAATTTAAAAATCGGTTTTCCTAATTTGTATATTTGTCCTTTTTCATCTATTGTTTGTATTTCTTGGTAGCAATTTTCAATTGTAAGATTCGTTTCAAAAACATTTTCAAATCATTTGAAAACGTTAGCTTTCCATCGCGTACCTGTATACTAAACTATACAAATAAAGATACTAGCCTACATTAAAAATAGTTTGTAAAAATATATGAATATCGGATAAATGTTAACTTTAATAGGCAGGTAATAAAAAAAGCCAAACCGTTTGTTTATTACAGAGCGCGTAGTGTTAAAACTAACATTTGTTTTTTGTATAATCTTACCTCAATTTTAAATAAAAAATTTTGTTTATACAGAGACATTAAGTTGTACTTGTAGTATGGTTGTAGTTCATAGACATCAGAATTTGTTAAAAATACAATATTGAGAAAAGCATCACAATCTCCAATTCGTTACAAAGAAAATGTTGGAGGCATCCACAAATCCATTATAAAATTATATTCAACATCATCAAACATACTTTGTTGTTCCAATATAAAAAACACGTTATTCAAACCTCCAGTCCTTACTTAACCAATATCAGCGGCCCAGATAATTAACTTTATATCTAGTTTATAGTAGTTTGTTAACAAATTTAAAACAATATATAGTTCGCACCATTTAACACACATCAGTCTCATATTTTTCTATCCCTATTAATAAATGGTTTCCTAAAAATATGCCTCCTTCTTATTGAATTAAATTATTGATTCAGAAATCAAATTATTGATTCAGAAAATAATACAAAATCGTATGCAGCTAACGATTTATCAGTATCGTATTGATAATTTCTGAAGACTTATAATACCGACTTGCTTTATACATATGGATGTTTATTCATACATTTTTATTTATGCATAATTTTCTCATCGTAACATATATGCGGTGTATGCGAATCGACTAGACATATTTGGGAACAGAATACGTCATAATTCAAAACAAGCTCTATTATTATCTATATTAACTAGATGAATATGGCTCTTTTCGAAGAGTGCAACACTATTGATTTCATTTTTGTATTTATTCCACCAATTATTACATGACATTAAGATTATGTTCACTATGCAACATCAACACCCACCCACAAACGTTGATGTGAGGCTGTTACGGCATTCTAAAATGTTTTTTATGTGAACAGATCAAATTAAAAAATGTTTACCGTCAAAACTTGTTAAATATTTTTTAGCTGGTCAAATGCCAAAAATAATTTCACATAATTCGTAATGAACATGATCGTGTAAATTATTATTCGAGCTTGGGAATTTTTATTTTGGCGCAAGTTCAAATCAGTGAATTTACAATCAATTCTTTTTTTAATGCATAAATTTTGAATTTTTATTACGAGTAGAATATTTAGTATGATGATTATAATAAATATTCTAAAATCCGTATTTAATACATATTATAAAAAAATTTATTTGTAACTTCGCGGATATGAACGTGAGCTTAGCTTAATAAATAACCTACAATATGTAAAATATTCTCTAAGAAAACAAATTTGTATATTTTATAACATTACTGACGTTGAGGTAATTAGTTAATTGCGAATTGCCCACAATAGCAAACAAGCTCGTATTAAAACTTTTTTAAATCTAAACTAGCCATTGGTATATATAAAACAGGATTTTATATTTAAACTATTTAAAAGAAAAGTAAACTTCATCTTCAATTATGGATCATAGTGTATAGGAAAATAGCCTATGCTTTACGTCCTGATTTAGTATTTTCGAATTAATAAAGCTTTTCCAGAAAAGCACCGTAGAAAAGCCTGTTCGCTAAATCAATTAGGAACAATTGATTCAATGACAAGAAATTACTGAAATAACTCTAACATCATTTCTATTTTTTATATGTATATCACTAAAATATGACGATATGTAATTTTATGAAATACTCTTTGATACACATATGATTAACTCTGTATGACGGATATTATACAAAGAGCTCTAGTTAACACGTTAAATAACAATATGCTGCTGCCAGAAATTGAAAATACGCAACTAATTTCATGAATTTCTAAAGGTAAGTTCACACTTATATTTGGTCGAAAAAGCGTTACCACTTTAATTCTGAAAACGTTTCTTAAAAGTTGACAATATTAGATTCTATGATAGTATCTTTTACTTATGAATGAAACGTGTTTTATTCAATAAAAACATATTTGATTGATCATTAGTATTTTGTAGGTACGCAGATTTGGGCAAATATTTTACAAGTGTTAACGTACCTTATTACGCATTGTGTGTTGATTATAATCAAAGCTTTAGCAATATATAAATTTTAACTATTTTATTAAATTAATAATATCTCCACTTATACAAAAGGTTATTGCCGTATCTCATGGATGAAAATATAATATTTCATAAAAGCTTGAATAAATTAACAACTTTTAATTTCTAGAAAGTTCAAGAATAAAATTTGACAACCATATCATAACGGTTGCAACAAGTACTTCGATTTCAAAATATAGGAAAAGAACAATTCTTCAAACTGTACAAATTGCTCATGTTCATAAGCAATAAAAATTCAGCTTAGCAACTCTTTTCGGAAAAGTCCCGTAACATACTCCAAAGCATTACAATTACGATATTTTCCCAGTTGATCAATATAACATAAATGACGCACCAGATGTAGATTAAAAAAAATATTTTCGACTATAAAATAGATCATATATTATTAGTTGCATACAAAATTTTGATCGAACGCACATATTTGGCTATTGCCAGGTCATAAACGTATACATTTCGTAAGCGAATATTAAAATATTATCGGTAATAGAATAACACTAAAACATAATGAATCTGAAGTATATGCAATTCAATTTAAAAACGAATCAGAAATAAACCGTAGTTTATTTCATTCCCCCCGCTTAAATGTTCAACAAATTAGTTACCCGTACTGTGGAGGTACGTGGGAACATAATAAAATCTCCTAGTTAATCAATAGCGAAACATATTCTTATAAAAATATACAACCTCCTTAAATTTTCTTTTTGCAAAATAGAACTAATTAATGTAGGCATATTTCAAAACTTAACGCACTCATACACAATCAAACGCACACTCACGCGCACACGCATATATATTTATATAACCAAATTCATAACAGAAACAAAGATTTGCATTATGTATTTATTAAAAATACTCCTTTAATTTTGAGTACATATAATTCTCTTTAATATAGATATTTTGTTTATAACTACGACATTGTTTAAGTTATGTCTACCGATTATAATTAAAATTTTACACATATGATAAGTGTTCTTAAAAAGTATATAGTCCAAAAGAAAAAGAATATACATATATTTCTACTTCTTACCACACTCGATCGAGGCAAGTACGATGCACAAGAATAGTGTTTTAATATTAAAAAATCAATAATTTGTTTTTGTAAGAATAAATTGACACAATGAAATCATTCATGTATGAAATTTTCTGCATGAGTTTCTTTTATTTGCTTATTGCAAGCCTGAAGAAAAGAAAGAGGTTAGAGAAAATTAAAAATTAAAACTTAATGGAACGGCATTATTATTTCAAACGACTTTTTTTCCATCCAACTTGCTTCCCCCTTGCACTACCCAATTGGCAAATAAAGAAGGTACATGCAGCAAATTTCACACAAACTTTTTCATTGTGTAAAATTTATCTAAGCCAACATGTTGGTCTTTCAGATCATAAAATTTATTTATATTTTTTTGTTTTGCAATTTTTTGTTTAATTCTTAAAAACTAAATAGATTTAATATCTTATTTTTTTTTTAGCTTTGAAGTTAATTCTTTTATACACCTTTTAATGTATATAATTGTTTATGTATGTGATATTTTGCTGGTGAAAAAGATTTCTTTTAATTTACATAGACTGCAAAAAACCTAAGTCGCAGGACTGCTTCCATTGATATTAATATGGAATTCGAACATATAAAATGGTGCTATTTTCATGAATATTGCAAGAGTTAAATAAACTAATTATGACAGAAATTTACAAGATCCTCATAAAAATATAATGGAGTGGATGTTGGGTTTTCATGCATCTTCAATATGTTTTTGTACGAACACATTAAAAAAAACTAGCATGAGCTCACAACCCCTCCTCAATTCGAATAGAAAGATGTATGGGATTAAAAATTTTGAAATTCATTCTCAAATAAAATTAAATATCCTAAACTCTAAAATACTATAAATTAGTTTAAGACATATTTTTTAAGCAAATATGTATGTTAATGCAAATGTGAAACATTACTTGTTATTACTTCCAGTACCTCTACCAACACCCAGGGAAATTGCTTTGTAATTCGAAACAAAATATTATATGTACGAATGTGTGTCATTAAACATTTAAATTCAAAAGCATTTATCACCCTCCCATTAGAAGTGATCTTTCCTGCGAGACTAGTAGAAGGCTGAAGAATGATTTTTAAATATTTGTGATATATGGTTTATTTTAATGTTGAAGTGCTTAAAATTTCATACTGCAAGTCAATGCTCTTAACATCATGTATCCCCAAAACAGAAATGGTTTGTTCGATGTTTAATAATGTGCTCATTGCTTGTGTCTTTAAGTTATTATTTTTTTTTTCATTATTTTAACAACATTTGTGGTTCATTGGGCATTTCATCTCAGAAACGTCTTCGGCGTTCCCATGGATTATTATTATTATTATTGCTGTTGTTGTTGCCACCACCACCACCAACAGGATTGCTATTATTATTACTATTGTTTCCACCTCGTTGATTTCCACCACGATTGCCATCAGCACCAACTTGATTTTGGTTGACACCACCGAATTCAAATCCGAAATCCTATATGGAGGATGCAAATTTAAAGTTTGGTTTGATGTTGTAAAAAAATACATATACTTTTATTTTCATTGGGAATTATCAATATGAATTAGAAATCATAATATAATCTAAATAAAAAAAGTTAAGGAAACAATTATTAAATGAAATCTATTTTCTTCTTTCCATTGCCTAAATAAAAATAGCAACTGTAGTTAGTTTTGTATCGAAATACATATATATATATATATCGAAAGAGCAGCAAAGATAGAAAATTGTATCTATACCAAACAAATACTTGAAAATGTTAACCCAATTCAAAATGTTTATTGTTCATTCAAATACTTCCAAGACTCCGTAATATAAAAGCATTTACATAATGTATAAAAAATTATCATATCGATGATATTCAGATCATAAAATGTTCAAATAATCCCAACAGAACAATGAATGAGCCGCAAATATCCTCCCCTTGCCAACCATAAAAAATTAACAATTCTTTTAGAAATAGATATAAGTTTTTTTTCAAAACTAATATATTCGATTCAGATATTACAAAAAATTTTAGAGAGGTTAAAAACACAGGCGTATTATTAATCACGGCAGATTCCAAGAATTATACTTATTATATACATAATGTTTACAAATAACTACCATAAAATACAAAATAACTGATTTCATATTTCTAATGCATGTAAAAATAGTAATGCCTAGGCATATAAGCAAAAGTTGAAAGGTAAGTAGTACGATATACATAAACTTCACTCATCGAAAAGGGATGCAAATAGAAAAAATCTAAATCTTGATATATTAGGCTTTCGCCATGTTTTTATATAAACACAATTGGTTTAGTACAACTGAAATGGAAATAGCAACAATAACATAAAAAATTACATTACATATTTCCATTTCGTATGAAACGCATAACAGGTATAATTATACAGATTTATCATTATTATCGTATTTAAATTAATCATGCATGTGTTGAAAAAATTTTGTGTTCCAAAAATATTAATAATTGATTATTGTTTATTGAGTTTCAACATTCTTTTTTTTTAGCTCATTTTTCTTATTGTCTGTTCGCCCATGTCGCAAAGATACACTTCGTTCGGATAAATAATATATAAAACAAAACATTAAAAAAATTTTTGTTTTGTTTTTATGTTATTTTTATTTATTCAATGGAACGATAGCTTGCGACATCGGCGAACAAGCGTTAAGTATTAATGATATATGGGCCTACATGCTCGATTAAATAAATAAAAATTAACATGAAAGTTAATCAATTGAATCTATTAATTTAAAAATTGAAAAGGCTTTCTTAGTTTTTTCTACAAATTAATATTATTAATTGTTAAAAACATTCCGGAAATTGCAGGGAGGCGATATTGCCTTGTTTTTTCTTCGAAGTTAACGGGAATTTTTGAGAATATAAGATATTCCTTATTGTAAAGCGAACAGCAAAACAAATTTATAACGAAGAACTGCATTTTCGTGCAATTTTCTCGGTGATCAAATACAAAGAAATTTGTAATTTTTAATATATTTTTTAAATTAGAATTCTATTTAAAACAATATAAAATTTAAAGAAGTCATAAATTGGTTGTTTGGAAAAATATGACATTTTTTAATATATAATTTTTTAAACGTAATTTTCAGCGAAATAATCTACCTCTGTGTTGTAGTTTTACCGATTTCATAAATCAAAATCAAATTTGTGCACATTCAATAATTTATTTTTTAACAAAAATATTGTGTTCCTACTATTACGATAGTAATATGGTATGAGTAAAAATTCCGAACACCGTAATTCGGCCGAATATAATTTTTGCCGAACCTGAACGTTCGGTCGTCACATAACACGAATTTCATAGTTCTTGTAATGTAGAAAGTCATAAAGGGTGTTTGATTCGGCGGACGAAATTTGCTTTATTAAAAAAAAAAAATATTAAATAAACATCTGCAATTTTAAAATATATGATCTGACACTGGGAAAACCTCACATATGTATACTTAGTCTGCGCTCAGCCCATAAAAGTTTTAGGATAACGGGTTTTTTAGGCGAGAGAGACGAGGGGAAAAGAAACGAGTACACTCTATGATGTACTTTCGATACGTTTTGCTTCCTCATTCCTATGCAAACATATACATGTCGTCAATAAAAAACTTTCACTGTATGAACAGGTTTTTTTTTTTTTATAAAACAAATTTCGTCCGCCGAATCCCCCGCCCTTTTAAACTTTCTAAATTACGAGAACTATGAAATTCGTGTTATGTGACGACCGAACGTTCAGGTTCGGCAAAAATTATATTCGGGCGAATTATGGTGTTCGGAATTTTCACTCATACCATATTTATTGTCGTAATATTACCATTTTATATATATAGTTGAATGTACCGTTTTATGATTTTTATGAATCATCGTCGTACACTTAAAGAAAGTTAACAGAATTTCGCAAAGATCTCAGACTACCGATGGCGCTATTAAATCCGTCAACTTAGGCGAAAATTGTTATATGCTGCAAACTTTTACTGTTTGAAAACAGGTTTCTAGTCATTCGTTTTTCGATTTAAAAAAGAAAACCACTTTTACTTGGACTATAAGCGAAAATAAAAGCTATTTGGAACAAGTTGAAAGGAATGAATGCGAAAAATTTTTAGCTTAAAATATATTTCTTCTTAATCGATATTTATGTACGACCTACAAAAGAACAATCTTATGTTGAAGAAATTATGCTGAATATAAACTATAACATTTGGATTAATTTCTTGGACTTTTGATTTTTCGCGAATGACACATATTAAAACTGTATAATTATTTTATCAGATCGAAAATACATAAATATATTATATCCATTATCGATTTTTTTAAATTTATGTTTTGTTCGCAATAAGTTTTCGCTGCCTCAGAACATAAGCTTGTGAAAATATTTGTGCTTATGTTCGGAAATAAATATTGCACGTGGAGACCTAGGAGTATGTATTGTAGTAGGTGAAAATCAGGTAATAAAACAGATTTGTTTACTGTAAAGTTTCACAGCTCTGTTTAAACATACCTCACACACATAAACAAAAAAGGACGGTTAGAATTACACATTTTTAAAGTCAATCTCGGTTCGCATCACTTAAAGCTACTAAATGAATTACATAGTTAGGAGTTCCAGTTACTGAGAATATTGGAATTGATGGTTTGGCAACCCAGTTGAATATTGTATGCAGTTCACTAATCATAAAATTTTCAAACTATTTAAGCTTGATAAATTAATTAATTTCTCCATCCCAAACAAATATTACAACATATATGAAACATTTTTCCTCTCACAAAAACACATAAACGCAAGATTCTTTAATTATATTTTCTATAACTAATATACACAACACCAGCATAAAACTTTAATTTTATATCAAGAATATATGAAAAATAATGTTCAAGATTAAATACATGTTGATGTCTTAATTCATATTTAAAAAATTCAACACATTTTTCGGAAGAAAGTTTCAAACTTATAATTCATCGGTACTATAAATACCATATTTTAATAAAAATCAAAAGAATCGCTACATTATAAACCTCGCACAAACCACCTTTGCAGGTACAAATTCAAATACCAAGAAACATTTCGTTAACAATTCATGAAGCCTTTTTTTTTATAAACAAGTTTTTCTTATATACACACCAGCAATACCCCAAGACAAACAAATATATCAATAAAACATTTCGAAGAGTCAAATATTTTCAAGTTTTAATATTTTTGTTAGTACAATACAATTTTCATTCAAATACCACGTATAATAATTAAAAGAAAATATAACGGTCGATAAAACGAACCTTGTCCAAAACTATTATTATTATCATATATACCACGGTTTTATTAACATTATCATTATCACCTCTCAACGAATATAAAATCAAATAGTTTGTCAGGCGTGCCATATATAAATAAACAAAATTCTATCATTGGCCAATAATAAACTTTGTTTATCTTTTGAATACAACATTTTTGGCCAAAATGTTAATTCAATTTATATATTTACGTCTGGTCAAACTTATACATTCAATTTTATTCCGTTGCAGTGACACGACAAATGCCAATAATAATCTATGGATATGCTACTATTCTTCAAATAGATTTTGCTGACATTTCTTAGTTTTTTCTATTTATAAACGACTTGTTTATTTATTACACGTATAACGTGTAAACAATTATATTTCTTTTATAAAAATATTGTATAATAATTTTGATCAATCACACATAATTTAAACGATGTATAATCAGTATGTTTTCAAAAGGGATAATTTTTCAAACTTAAAACAATAAATTATAATAATCTTTGTGAAATTTATAGGAAAAAGCGTTATATATTAAAAATAACAACAAGCACATGAGATTATAGTCTTAATTTCACATTTAAAATACATACATCATCAGTCAATAACTATTTTTTTTTTCAATTCATTGCTTTCGCAAATATTCTACAGAGATTTTTTTAGAAGGCACAATTTGTAGCCTGAAATGTGTAAAGGTTTATATTCTTGAATTCTAGAATATCACCATGAATTTTTCGTTTTTGTTAAATCTCTTGTTTAGTATTATTATTGCATCTGGAACATATTAGAAAATGAACGTACCTGTTGGTTATTAGGTCCGTTTGGGCCATTATTTCCAGCATTGTTGCCTGCGAAAATAAATAGCAGCGATATTATAACATTGATACAACTAATAAATGTTAAATTTTATTTATGCAGTTTTAAGAACATATCATTATTAATGATTCAGAAAGTAAAATATTTGAAAACTTTCATATCTCAATATTCAAACTTACCGCGGAAATCGAATGGCGAATTGTTACCACCGGCAAAGTTATCAAAATTACTGCAATTTCCGCTAAAGCCACCTTCTTGTTGGTCCAACAGGGAATTCAATTGTTGAGCTTGCATAAATAAAGTATTCTCTTGCTGGCGGCGACGCATCTCTTCCTCTTGCCGCAACATGCGTGATTGCATTTCATTTTCTTGACGACGCATTTGTTCTTCATCACGTTTGCGCAATTCTTCGGCTTGCTTTTCACGCATTTCCCACTCCATCTTTTTGCGTTCATTATCCGATTCGCGCTTACGAAGTTCTGCAAAGATCACAACATTATATTGAAAAACAATAGCAATTATTCAAAGCGTGAAAATATTTACCCTGTCGTAGAAGTTCTGTTTCATGCTCATAACGAGCGTATTCCATTTGAGCCTCGAGTTTTTCTTCTTCCATTTTCAATTCGCGTTTTAAAGCCTCCTGTTTAGTTTTAAACAATTCGTGCAATTGCTTCCATCTGGTACCATATTCATGCTCAAAACTGCCAACTTCCGCAAAGCGTGGACCAACATTGCGTTCATGATTGAAATCTGGCATCTTCTTATTTAAAGACTTTTCGGGCAAACCGTCTGTATCTTCATTGGCTTCGAAAGGTTCAACTACACACGGCCTAAGAGAAGCGGTAAGGAAATAACACTTCTCATTGCAGAAACGCAAGCATATATTAGCTGAAGATTTTTTGGCAAACTCTACAATTCCCTCCCCTGTGGATTTACCGCGGTCATCTACAGTTACACTGGCTCGCTCCACAGGTCCAAAAACTTCGAATGACTTAAACAACAATTCATTAGAAACGAACGGTGTGAGATTACTAACACGTAAAATAGTTGCGTTTGGTGCATAGCGCACTCGCAACATACGTCCTTTACGTAAAGTGCCATCTAATTCACGTTTTGCACGCTCAGCATTTGCATGGAAATCCATTTTAAGAAAAGCAAAATTCTTTTCTGGATTACTGAATACTTCTCCAATTTCCCCATATGGTTTAAAAAGTTCACGTAGATCTTCTTCTGTAACGTCGTTGGTAAGATTTCCTACGTAAAGACGATTGCGTCCAGAAAATTTAGTTTCTTCAGTAGTCTCCATTGCTGGCAGTTCATGAGTGGGACCACAAATAGCACGTAAACGTTGACCAATAAAGAATTCATCATTGCGTCCAGGTCCACCACGGTCTCCCATTCCTCCTCTATGCCCATCACGTCCACCTCCGCGGTGACCATCAAAATTACGATCTCGCTTTTGACCACGATCGCGGTGGTCACGATTACCGCCGCCGCCTCCTCCTCCGCCCATTTGGTCACGATTACCGCCACCTGCACCCATGTGGTCACGATTACCGCCACCTGCACCCATGTGGTCACGATTACTGCCACCTGCACCCATGTGGTCACGATTACCGCCTCCACCACCCATGTGGTCGCGATTACCGCCACCACCACCACCACCCATATGGTCGCGATTACCGCCACCACCACCCATGTGATCACGATTACCGCCACCACCTTGTTTACCCATATTATGATTCTGATTTTGTTGATTTTGTTGTATCTGTGGCTGTTGTGGCTGCTGCTGTTGTGGGTTGTTAGGAGTAACGTTTTTTGTGTCGGTGACGGCAACTGCAGTTTCGGTTTTTAATGCTACATCAGCTGTAACTTCTGCAGCAGGTTGTTGGCCGGTTTGCTAAAAGTAATGCTTTATTATGTTCATTGCATTTCAAAAGAACTTAATATTAGGTATATTTTTACACTCGCTTAACATTCGCGATTGTGGTATAAACCCGACCCGCACAATATTAATTCAATAGACTTACGAAAATTGCAAGAGAATGACTGCAAGCATCCATAAATAGGTATGTATATATGTAATATTGTTCACACGAATAGGTTATATGGCTATATTTAGCAACCTAAAGTTTTCGTAACTTCCTTTTTGAATTTTAATCAAACATTTTATTATTACATTTGAAAATATTATTTGATGTTACGCATCATGTTTTAAAGAGTTCAACAATCAATATACTCTGCTACTGCGATATTTGCGTGGACATCATAAGTAAATAATTCCTTGAATTTTTTTATTAAGTATTACATGTAATATATTTAAAATATTTCCAAAATTCCATAAAAAATATGTACATATATGGGTAGAAGGTAACAATTACTAAGCGATATATTTATTTGTGCAATCTAACTTGAATTTAATGTTTTATAGTTATTATTTATTTTATGTTTGACGGTGGGATAATCAGCAAGGTCATAAGCCTTCGCGTTGAAAAATACGAAGTTAATTTTAAAATTTTAATTTGATCTATATGTAGAAGAACAGATTGCATCAAATTTTTTAACATTACATGGTGCGCATAACTTAGTAGATTTACCGATATATGACAATGAAAATTCAATTTTTTGTATCTGGTTGTAATGCAATTTACTCTTAAGGAATAATTGCCGCATTCACTTCACAATAGATGAATTAAAAATAAAAGAAAATTATGTTTTCGTTTTGTACAATTTTAATTAAGAGAAGGAAAAAAGCATGCAATGTCACACAATGGTCCAAAAATAGCGGGTTCGCATCAATTAATAACATCAGTTTATATTATGATGAATACACCTATCGCACAGTTTTTGTAAAAGAAAATACTAAAATTGTAGGATAAAAACTTACAACCAAATGCCGACCTTTTTATAACTGCTTAAGTACGAGCCATTAAACCACGGTTCCACTGTTTTTTTAGTTTACTTAACATAATTTAAATAATCGTTCGTTTTAACCTTATTGAAAACCTTTGTGATTTTCAGCAAGTGGGCCGTTACCGGTACTTAATTGTTGTTGCGCCGCTTTTACAGAAAAGATATATGTACATTCAGGGGTGTCATGGAAACCAATATTATTGGAATTGGTTTTGCAACCAATTGGTGTCATGGAATCCGATATCGGCTTTATATTCTAATTAGAATTAATGTCGCTTTTAGCTGTCACAAAAACCAGTGTTATCAGTTTTGTTATTGGAAATAATGCGATCAGCTTACAGCTGTCGTTTAGTTAATGGAAATAGTAAAAAGTTGTTGTTTATAAAATTTTTTTTTTTTGCAATTGGTTGATTTCATTGAAACAGCAAGGAAACTAAAGTAAATAAACTACATAAAAATACTGTTTATTAAATTTTGTTTGATTTGTAAAAATGATTTCTCAACCGATGCTCCTCGTTAGAGTTCATATTCAGTTGCACCCAGTATGGACAAAGAAAGCGCTCCATAACCATGACTTGGTGATCTAGAATAATTGATGCTCTACTTCAACCCAGATATATGTTATAGTCCTTTTAAAAAGGTTTTTGATAAAACTTCTCAGCTAAAAATCAAAAGAAGCTGCAAGTTTCAACAATGGTGTTATCTTAAAACGTGAAAGGCAGTCTTTCGTTATGTCTAATACCATACAGAAGGAGTATTACTGTTAAAGCCTAAGCAGCAGAATGGAGGCAAATTATAATAACACATGTATTTTCGCTGTCTCTGGTAGTTTCAGGGAGCTGATGCAGTCTCGCAAATGGCTTCTTCGGATCTCCCCTGTGCCATCAGCCCCTAGCCGCATATATGCAAGAACAGCACTGCTTTGTTTTTGTTTTATATAAAATTAATTTTATTAGTTTTAGCAATAATTTCTTTTATACGTATACATACATATACTTTATAGATTCTCTATATTTTCACAAAACGGCAAGATTGCACATCAAAATTATATAATTTATCTCCTACATCTTATATTCTGTTCTATAGTTAGTTATTTATATAAAAACACTAGTTTTATAAACGTTTTATCCCAAATACAATTTATTAAAATTTCAAACAAAAATGTTGCTTTAAAAGTAGAAACATTTCATTAAATATAAAACAGCTGAATCGAATATTGGTTTTATTTGTATTCTTTCAAAACCGACTTGGTTTCTATGACACCCCTGATTATTTATTATACTCGCGTCTATGGGTAACAAGTCACCTTACGAGTACACTGTCTAATTTGTCATCGACCATACACCTTTAAGAGGTAACTTCTTGAAGAATTTTCTTCTACAAATGTACAATTTGAACTCTTGTTTTTATTTATTTAGTAGCCGATCCGGATATAAGCC
The DNA here is from genome assembly GCA_963675445.1 of Linnaemya vulpina. NCBI lineage: Eukaryota > Metazoa > Arthropoda > Insecta > Diptera > Tachinidae > Linnaemya > Linnaemya vulpina. Next base: position 64,744,723 of record OY776280.1, on the reverse strand, counting down.
GAACAATAAATAATAGCGAGGATTCAAAACTTTATGTGTAAATTAAAATGCCCAAACACCACCTTAAGATCCAATTGGAGTGGTCGATATATTAATTTTGAAATCATATTTATGTCCGAGGTGTTTGAAATCTGTTAGGAAAAATTTTAAACAAAATACATTTCAATCTGATTTGAAATGTTATCAATATGAGTGCAGTGAACACATATGCATACATATTTGAAAACTATCAACACCATATTATTTTTAGAAATGTACATTCCATTCTCTTCACATTTCAAAGTTGGTAGTACTGATGAAAAAAAAATATATATAACACGAACCAAAGACGACCGGCGAACGAAGTGCAAAGAACTGAAATCGTCCATTTTGTTATAGATACTTGAAAATTTTCCATGAAACATTTCTATATAATTGCATCAAAATTCAAACCGGGAGCAATTTAAACTTAATTTTATTACAATATAATAAACATACCTGCTGATTTTGGAAATTTCCTCTATTATTATTGGTAGCATTGTTTGCACCACCTCCAGCGCTACGGTTGCGGTTGTTGCGATTGCCAAACCCTTTGTTTGCAAAACCGCCTCTATTCTGATTGTTCTGATTATTTTGATTATTATTACCACTATTATTAGAACCACCTCCTCCTTGATTAAAACGAGGCTTTTTCTCTGCGGGACCGCCGTCCTGTGGTTTAGTAAAATTCTTATTATTGCCACCTTGATTTTTCTGTGGCCTTTGTGGCAATGGACCACTGCCATTCACTTCAGTTTTAACTGCTTCCATTATATAATACTTGTTTTTTTTTTCAAATATAAATCACTAATGTGTACTTATTCACCAATTTCACTTAAAGTTACTTTTTCAAGAAATTCCTTCTTATGACTAATTGATTTAACTCACCAAGTCGACTGCCGGAAAAGGAATGAAGAAAATTCGATAAAACCACACTAGTATAGATAAATGGCGCACAGCGTGTTCGACATCAGAGTTGACTTCTTTCGTTGAGCTAAAGGTTGTATTCTACACTGAAAAAAGTAAACAGATATAACGTTCAAGTTAAGTGTTGCTATATTATATAAATAGGAGCTACTTGGCAGGACTCAGTTGAATTTATCTATGTAACACGGGCGCCATTCAGATTCACGGTGAACTCATTAAAAATACCTTCGCCGAAGGTATGTTATAAAATGAGTCGTAAGATATATATATATATATATATATATATATATGTATATATATATATATATATATATATATATATGTATATATATATATATATATATATATATATATATATATATATATATATGTATTCTACACTGGAAAAAGTAAACAGATATCACGTTCAAGTTAAGTGTTGCTATATTATATAAATAGGAGCTGCTTGGCAAGACTCAGTTGAATTTGTCTATGTAACACGGGCGCCATTCAGATTCACGGTCAACTCCTTATTAAAAATACCTTCGCCGAAGGTATGTTATAATAAGAGTCGTAAGATATATATATATATATATATATATATATATATATATATATATATATATATATGTATATACGATAGTTAATATTATAAGGTTTATGTTGAAAGAATTTATTACTTGCTTACGGGGATATATACGTAAGGAATTGCCTTCATGTATATAATCTTATCATGGCAAAATGAGCAATGCAATAGCATATGTATATATATATATATATATATATATATATATATACACATTTGTGTGTGTGTGTGTGTATAACATTGAAGTACAGTGATTCCATATATAATATATCTTCGCCATGACTACCACAGCGCGTTTCACTTATCTGGCAGCATGGTGTTGTAACTAGGTATCCAGTAGCCATTATTCTTAGACATCACTACGAATGAATTTAGTGTTGTGTTGCATTCTCTTCTATTATGTCGATTGGATTTTCTGACTTTGTATATAACGAATTGAAGAGTGAACGGGAAATAATCTTATTACTTTGTAAAACTATAAAACCAAGAAACATTTAAATTTTTAAAAATATATAAATATTACAAACAAAAGTGCAAGACAAAGCTTAATATTTTAATGTTAACAAACTTAATAAAACGTAGAAGTTGAAATACCTTATAATATCTAAATATTGTGATTTGAGAAATGAACAATCCCATAAAAGAAAGTATTAAAAATTTTATATAAAATGAAGAAAGTATTTTGCTGGAGCTTATAGTGATAAACGTATTTAATAAATTACATTTGTTGTGCATAAATACATAAATATATATGTATATGCTTATACATACATAATAAAATCCAAAGTGAGCTGGAAATATAAAATATATATTTTTGGTAAACTGGTTGATATAAGACACATTCTAACAATACTTTGGTCGGAGAGTTGTGTGTGGAAATTCATTTTAATAATTATATACATATAGAACAGATTGTAGTGATTGATGTCGCCGGTGTACATTTAGTGGCAGCCTTGACACTTGATGTTCCCAGCAAATGAAATGAATTATTGCTTTCAGACACTTTATTTCTGTTAATGGCGGCTGCAGTAAGTGCAGTGCAGTTCATAGAGCAAAAACATACACACGTAATACATATATATGTATTCACTTTACACCAAGTTGGTTTCAAAAGAATGTTAACAAAAACAACAAAAACTTCAAGCGCAATAATGAAGTCTGCAGGGTAAGTGCTGTTATTTTTATTAAATCTGGATATTTCGTTGTCTTCATTGTCAATGGTTTATCAAGTGTTTTTCGTGCCAGCATGGACACTTCTTGCAGTCTCATATTTAGTTACATGAATACATAAATACATGTGTTTTTACCGTACAAAATCGTAAACTTTCATTGTGATTTAGCCGTGCGTGCTTATCTTGTTTTTCCGTTTTCAAGATATGCCCGGAAAGCAACAATGTAAAAGCTTCTATTCTTCCCATTTTACTTATAAAAATTTAAACATTGTTGCAATCTAACAATACAAAATCAGTTCCATTAAATTATGCATATCAGTGATCAATAAGATCCTGCGCATCCATGCATACATATGTGTGCCTACATGTGTGTATGTACGTACATACACATGTTTGATAACTTCGAAACAAACTAAAAGGGAACCTACACTTATAGTAGTTACTATTCAGCAAAGGACATTAATTACTCTACTCCTCATAATACTCTTGTACTTCTTATGACTTTCTTAGGGTTGAGGCTCAATTTATACCCAGGCATCACAAGCTGGAGAGTTTTATTCAATCCTTTAACTTTACAAATGCTTAAGCTTCTGATTATTTTGTATGTTTCGGAAATGAACTGCCTATAACCAACTTCAGTTTTACTAACTAAAGCTTGTTTACATAGCCGGCACTTGACCCAACCTTGTATATATCACCAGGGTACACAGATGACTTCCTTTACTCTTTTAATAGGTTATGTCCGCATTGAAATTGGAAAGCTGTTAATCTGAAACTTCTTGAAAACTGATTTTTTTTTTCTGTAATTTGGTTGAGAGACATAATAGAATATTTTCATCGCTGGTTATATATACAATGTGATTGATAATCGACTTATTTCATCTTAAGCACTGAATATGATAAAAAGTACTTATATTTGCAAACTTCCTAGTTCCTATGATGAGCATTATTTAATAAACTGTTATTACAAGGATACATACTCTGAATGGAGTAATTAAAAAAGACTACATAAGCAAAACTTGGAATTGTTTCTAAGTAAAATTTCTTTATTCTTGCGTTGAATCGTTGGCCTTCCGTTAATAAATTAATGGCAATTGATTGGTTAACGGATTAAGGGTTAACCACTTGACTACTTAAAAAATGTACTTCTTTAGCATTTTGCTACAAAATTATTTAAAATCTTTGTTGACACTTAGAAATTCAAGCAATTTTAATAACAATTTTGCATACACGCAGTATTGATCATAAATGAATAATTTTCCACAGTAAAAAGGCTCTATATTACAATATGCCATACCATTTTCTTATAAGAAAACGTTTCGCATCCAACACAGAATTTGACACAAATAGTAATAATAACAATAATAATAAAAATGCTACATAACTAAAGCAAAGAGATTTAAAAAAAAACACAATTTTCTTTAGTCTATTACAAACCTTTGATCGATTATAATAGCTTCGCAAACATAGTACTTCCAGAGCTTTAAACAAATCCTCATGTCTTTCTGAGATTTAAACAAATTTCGATCAATTAGCCTATGAATCTTAATTCGATTTAAAATTACTATTACTTTGTAAAGCTCTTAATAGCGACTAGATCTGGATATTGAGTTGTCTTGTTTATAACTGGACAACTGGTAGGTATATCTTGTAGGGACATAAGAAGCATTACGAACTTTATATGTATGGCACTATACGCTGCAAGTATTTTTTGTAAAGATTTTATAAATTATTTAATACTCTGATTTATAAATTTATTTTATATGATAGAACGGAAATTCTTTAAGATTAAGTGCTTCTGGTTTACTGAGCGCAGGCTTGATTGAAATCCATTTAATTTCATTTTGACACATAAATGTCGAATAATAATATAGGGTGTTTTTTATAGAGTGATAAAAGCTTAAATCATAATAAAACATAGTAATATATTTTTGATATCAATGAAACGGTCTTTATTGGATAGAAAATTAATTAATGTTTAAATATGATTTCGGCCATGTGGCCGCCACGACTGGCGCAATCTGGAACACCAATTTTCACAAAAACCATCATCGTTTTTGAAGACATATGGGTCAATGACTCCACCAGCCCATAAAGGGCACCAAACAGTAATTTTCTGTGGATGGATGTGGTGTTTCGACAAAAGCTTATGGATTCTCCTCACTCCAAATGCGAAAATTCTGTTTATTTACGTACCCATTCAACCAAAAGTGGGCTTCATCGGAAAATGAGATTTTGCATGGACAAAGTGCACGATAAGTTTGACGAACAGAACCATTATTATGATAAAAAATTTCCACAATTTGCACGCGTTGATCTGGTGTAAGACGGTCCATAATGAAATGTCAAAGCAAACTAAACAAAAAGCAACTATCAGCTGTTAAATGGGTGGTCAAATAAAGCGGTAATGCCAACTCAAAGTTGTATCACTCTATAAAAAACACCCTATACGTATCATATATGAATATTATGTTGTACATATATATTATATTATACTATCTAAAATAAATAGAAAGACCTACAACTTCAAATTATCCACAAACAAGCTTATTTGACACATTCTGTATTTATTATATATTCTGTAATTATTAAAAATATTTCCCAATTGCCATTTATCCGCACTAGATCGGCTGCACGCGGAATTGTCACATTTTCTATTATATTTTTAAAGTTAGTTTTGAATAATTTTGCCAAACTTACGTATTATTATTCTATTAACAAAATACGTGCATTATTATTTTGTTGTAGCACTAGTTTTACCTGATAATTGCAACAACTTTTCGTGAATTGCAGAGTAAATATTAAATTTCATAACAATTCACTTTTTATTTTATTTTTCATTTTTCATTATAAATACTTACATGGTTATCCAATGGATTCCTAATTGTAATAAAGTTGTAGAATAGATTCATATCAAATATAAATTATTTGTTGGGTTTGAGTTGTATGCGTTTCATAGCCTACTACACTTATTATAAAGTTTTTAAAAAAAACATTTTTAAATTCTCAAGTGGTTTGCGAAAATCTTTCCATAAGATGGGAGGCTTACAACTCTTTTCACAATATGTCAAACATTAAATTTACTATATGCAAAAAATGTACATGTGCGCTGCCCTAAGTTTTGAAAATAAACACAAATTATGTGTTTTCTTGCTTTTCTTTCAATGTAAATTATATATATATATGTTTGTAAGTTTCTAAATTAAATCTATTAAATAAATAAAATGTATCAGCTAATAAATTACTTATATTATGTCATATTAATACAGATAAACACAGATATACACAAGCCCATGGTATAAATATTATTTTTATAATATCATACGCAAGCCCATAAACGGGCATTTGGACCATAAATGGCATGGAGTATAAATAAGATAGTGTGTATAGCAGATTTAATAAAAATAAAAATATCTTTTAATTATGTTTCACATTCAGCTCTGTATAATTCTTATCGAAAGAAGATAACAAACATTTAGGCAAGAAACAAATTAAAAGAAAAAATATATTAAAGCAGTAAAATATATCTTCTTTTATAATGCCTTATTAAAAAATGCGTATTATATATTTTAGGATCGATACAAAGAACTATCTAGTCATGCATTGAATTGTTTCGGAACTATAAAAGTTGAGGGTTATTACGGAAAGGATAGATTGTGGCAATCACTGCCAATATTGTTTAGTGAGCAGTACTAAGCCTTCGCATTCAAAAACAGCCGTCACTAAGGACGTCTTCACTTTTGTAGTCAACCCTTTATATAATCTTATTTAAGACACTTTTGATACTAAATTTCACAAAAAAAGTCAGGTTATGACAGCATTTACATACTAAAAGAAATGATTTTAGGTCAAAATAATTCCAGGTGGTTTTCAAATCATTTAATAGAAGTTCAATTTCTATGAATTGCATTGTAAGAGGACAGTATATATCTTCCTTACATAAATATTCTTTTTACTGCAATAATGTGTATTACTCTTATAATATTTGTTAAAGGATATAAACTAGTTCTTTCCGTGTGTAATTTCTAAAAATATGCTCCGGTTCCTAACGAAGAGGAAAGTCGAGTAAGCGATGTCTATCTACCTTTCCAGCTCTATGTGTGCAATTGGTTTTCCGAAGCCCAAGAAAACATAAATATATAGAATCTATTTTATACTAGCGTAAAAATTACTTCGTTACGATCAAGGATTCGTTGTGAGTAATAAAACAGTGTGACTTTAAAATGAGCACGTTAGAACCGAGAATTCGTTATAACCGAGTCCGCTCTAAACGAGTTTCACTCTATAAGGCGATAGTAAAATTTAGCCGTACAATAGTTTTGTAAGGAGATGGAAAGATCTTACCCAACGTAGCTATTTGAATGAATTAGCAACACTGTTTTTAACATGTGTTCGTTCGTGGGTTTTGGATATGTGGTCGCATACAGTCAACATGTGTACATAAGTACATACATGTGTACGTCTAGTTATTTTCGTTTTCAAAAACGTTTCTGGTTTTCCCTTTTCCAAGAACTCTACTACATCTTTCAAATAAAAATGTTATTGATAGTATTGTTGGACGCTGTTTGTTATTTTTTTTTTTCGATTCATTTTGTTGTTTTCATTTGTTGTTATTTTTTAACACACTTTGTGCGTATACGTAGTACCTATTCCAAGTAGATAGTATGCTTGTACATATGTAGGTATGCGTGCACATATGTACATACATATATTTTTAATTTTGACCTCAGTTTCACACATACATAGTATATCTCTATATTCCCCTTACCTTTTCAATAAATTAAAGTGATAGTAGATATCTGACTGTCACTCATGTGGTTATCTGTCACCTTAAAAGCTTCTTAATTGCCTTTTTGCATTAAAGTGATGTTTCTGTTGATTTGCCTGATGACTGACTGGTTTTAAGATGGTTTGTATATGGCTATATGTCTACATACATACATATATTTTATTAGGGGGGTAACGATAAATCCTTTTGCCCATGCAATATTGATACTCGAGAAGAATGGGTAATAATACGTATTAATTTGATCGAGAGTATATGACCAAAGGTCTTCAAAGATTCAGTATTATAATTGAAATATTTATATCGGTTACGTCCCTTGTGTATATGTATAACTATGTGTATACATACATACATATGTACATGTATGTGGGTTTTGCTTTACGATAGCAAAGCAAATTATACAATTTGAAATAGTAATAAAATCAAAATTAATAATAATAAATAGAAACCCTGAAATTGTTCAAAAGACAAAAGAAATTCCGAGAAATGTTAAGTAAATTTGTGTTACTTTGTAGGTTTTCTAGCCAAAAATACATACAGACATGCATACTAAAAAAACATGTAGGTAGGTATGTATGTATATAAATTAAATTAAAAGAAAAAAATTAATCATTAATGGTGTTAATTTTTGTTTTCTGCTCTATTCGTGGAATTATTTTTTGAGCAGCTTATCAGAAATAATTTATTGTTATACCAAAATACATTAATTCTTTCTCAATTTCAACGAAATAAAAGTTGAATCAATGTTCGAATAATGACGTTTTTTGTTCATATTTATCATTTAAAAAATATATAATAAATATAACTTTATCATTAATGTTAAATTTGGTTTCCAATCGTTCCTTAAATGTGGACGTAGAAAAGTTTAATAGATGGACACACATATGTATATACACACACATGTATGTATGTGTATTAATTAAAATTATTTTTATTTAAAAAACTATATATGCGGAGAACTTTCTGTACATACATACTTGTGGGTAGTTTCACGATGTCGAACGTGGGCGTCTAACGAATTTGAAGTCGAAAGAAGTTTAAAATGAAATGCATCTCTAATTTTACGGTAAGAGTAGCTTATAGATTAAAATTGGCCCCAAAAATGTTCATAAGTATCTCTTTGAACAATTACTCGTTTTGAAAATAATTTAAAATTACCAATAATAATATATAATATAATAATAATAAATTGTGCATATCCATATGTCCATGTTTATAACTAATTTATTACTTATAACGGGTTAATAAGAGAAGAAAAATGTATTTACCCGGCTTGCGGCGACGGACTTAGTTTTTTTTAATTTAAAGAGTTGATTGTAGAATCGATTAGTTCAGAAGCCTTTTAAGTTATTTAAAAAACCACTTAAAATTTTTTTTTTGTGATATCTCGAAATTCGCAGGCAATCTAAATTTGGTAAAACTCCTTCAAAAGCTATAAGCTATAAAGATATAGTGACACCCTCTCAGAAGTAGACAGGGAAGCACCACTTTATTTCGTCCATTCCTTTGCAACTGTAATACCACTTCTTCTAGACATTGTATATGTTTTAAAAATATGAAAAAAGTATTGAAAAAGTTCGTCTGAAATATAATTTTTAATATAAATGACTGTTTAAGTGTATGTAGTGTTTTAAAAAGCATATTTGCCGTTTCTTTAATACAATATTAAAACTTTGCTATAAAATGTGTGTCCAAAAAGAAAGGAAGAGTTTACACCAAAATTATTCCACCAAATTAAAAATTCAACAAAGTCAATAAACCATCTGGGATGGGCTTAAAAAAATTCCGATGTTTTTATAACGCTTATTTTAATTGTTAATTTGTTGGAAAGCAAATGTTAATATTAAAAGTTTTAGTTTTATTTTGTTTTATTGAATTAAATTTGAGGTTTTTATTACGCCCAATGTTCTATTATACTATAAAATTAAACATATATGGATTAGGATTTATTTTCTTAAAGTATTAATTCTCTTATTGTCTTTTTCCAAGCGCATATCATATATTTTATACCACAATAAATATTATTCTTATCTAAAATATAAAAATAATAGATTAAAACTATTTACATTTAATTTCCACGAAACTTATTCGACTGTACAACAACTGTTACTTACCTGGCGGCTTAGTTATAAAACAATTTTCAACACGTTTGAGTTGTTTACTTTTGTTGTTTACCTTTTTTTTCATTATTTATGTTGGCTATTTTAGTTCAACTAATTAGAACTGTGTAAACAAGTACTTTCTGTATGTAGCATGTAGTAGTATTTGTTTTAATTATTTATATGAATATGTATGTATGTACATAATAAATGTAGTACAACTGTGCACACATGATTCTAGGCAGCAAGCAACCTACAATATTTTGTATATAGAATGTGCTTTATCTAAAAAAAAGTTAAATAAATAATAACTGTAAAAATAATAATAAATAAATAAAATAATAAGAAACAAGTAAATGTGCTATATTCGGCTGGGCAAAATTTTATATACCCGTCAGCGACGTACGCATCACAAAAAAGTTTAAATTCTGTTTAATTTTTATTTTTAATTACAATTTAATTCTTTGGGAAGTGTCCAATATTTTTAACTAACAAACAAAATTAAGTTTTGACTTTTTATTTTTATGTAACAAAAATAAGTTAAAATTTTCCAGCTCTGGATCCGTATTTTAGATATTGCTAATTTTCAAAATTAATATATTTAGGGATATATCCAATATATCAGTCCAACCCTGTAGCTTTTTTGGTGGCTTTGGAAACACTATTTCTCGTACATATAGGCGGACAGATGTATATCGCTTGTTCGAGGTCTCTATTCAAAGAAAACATTTCATTTAAAAATCGCACAACAAATAAATGTGTTTTATATTATTTTAAACATGTCCACATTCTTGTTTTTTTAAATTTTAACTGTATTCAAACAAAAAATTATTATTACTGTCTTAAAGAGACAGCAGCCTTGAAAAAACGTTGAACATAATAAATTTAATAACTATATATATGATTTAAGAATGAAATATTTCTAAGGCAATAATGAAGCATTTTTATATTAAAAATTATCAGTCTAAACATTTTAAAATGAACTACGTATAATTATTATATTAAAAATGAAACCTTCTAAAATAACAATATGTAATAGAGTTTTAAAAATAACAATAGAATTTTCATTTATTTATTTTTAATTTGATAATTTTACAAAAATTATTTTCATATATTGTCATTTCGATTTGAATAGGAAAGACCATTTCCTTCTTCATAATAATATTTACCTTTTTACGTCTCTATAGACATTCTACCTGTTTCTACAAAACAGAAAAACGCCTGAAAATGTTTTAGAATGGTTGTAACAACATTTTGCTGAAAGTTATCTTTTCCAAGGAAAGATAAGGATTAATCCATATGGCTTCTTTCTCTATTCAAACGGTTCGAGCGCATTTACAATGCGAATACTTATAACTCAAGATAACAATTAAGTGATCACTCATTTTTCATTTGAGTTCGTTATTATATATATTCATGATATTCGTTATTATCGGTTTTTTAATATCCCGCTAGGAAAATTGAAAATTTTCAAAAATCGGGAAGTTATTGGTTTTACACCGTTTGCGAAAATTTAGTTCTAATCTTATGTCCATGATTTGATTATGAATATAATTCCTTGTCTTATATTTAAAAAAAAATTTAAAACCGCATTTTATCAGTAATTAATTATGTATTTTCAAATGATTTTTTAAAGAAAATTATTAAATAATTTTTAGAGCGTATTTTTTGAAATGTTTATAACCCTAATCAAACAAATCCGAAGTAGTTAATGCTCCATTGCACTATTTCTTTTATAGCTGCAGCAACTGTACAACATTGTAAACTATTAACATATTAAATAAAAAGCAGCATTTTAAAAACGAAAAATTCTTACTCCAAAAACGTTTGTTTGGTTCAGTGTATAGACTTTATGGGGTCGCATATGAATATTGTGGAATTACATACGGAATGACAAACCAAATTATGTGTAACTGAGGTGAAGGGTGTAGTTAAAAATACATTTAAAAATAAATATAATTTGCTGTTGGTTAAACAAAAACTCAACATTGAGCATCATCGGCTTCTCTTCGTTGTATGTACATCATTAAATATTTGGTAAATCTGCTATCAGCTTTATTTGATAATAATATCTTCAAAGAAAAATTTTTAGTTTATAAAATTTTTATAATGCTTTTATTCCTTACTTAACCCTCACTAATCGATTATATATGCTCGGTTTGTTTTTTTTATTTTTTTTATTTAGTATAACATTATTTTACCTGCAACTTTTATCCTCATTCATAATTGGTTTTATTCGTTCGGTTTTCTTTCAATGCGGCTAAAGTAAATTTGTGCATAGAGTCGTATGTATGCATGGATACAGAAGAATCAAATGATATCCTAATGAAATAGCAAAAGTGAAATATGTAGTCTACTCTTGCGGCTCCTGGTGTTTTTAACAGAAAAAAAAGAAAAGAAAAATGGAATTCATTTAGAGCATTTTCTTTTCAGTAGCACACCAGTAAAATGGAAATAAAATTAGAATAAAAGTATTTTGAGATTTTAAGGTCGTTTATTTTTTGTGCAATATCGCTACATTTAATACGAAATGTTGCAGGGATTTGCGTAAATGCTATAGTGTTTCATTATAACATGAATGAGAAAATTGTGTACTTGGGTGTTAAGAAATATTTTCAACAAAATCACGTACATCTCGTATATCAAAAGAAGGAAGAATTGTTTTAAAATTATACATGCATGCATGCATCCATATGTATGTATGTACATATAAAAATTTATATGAAATTATGTTTAGATTTTTATTATTAATTATTGTCGGCCTGTCTCAATGATGAGAGTATACCACTGGGCGCTAAAGATTACCGCATGCTCCTTAATCGCAACATGTAGGAAAAAGTAAATTACCAATAGCAGCGAAGTAAAAATTTCTTATCTTCTATTCTGTCTTCATCTTCTTAACGTTATCCCCTCCATTATAGTTCTGGCACAATGTACTGATATGTAGGGATCTCTGCCCGGAGTGCTGGTCCAAGATTAAAAAGCAAAGTTGATAAAAGTTCTTAGAAACGGCATTTTACGCGAATCATATTTGATATACATATGTAAATGTATAAATGCGTGGAAAGAAGAGGGAGTATTCTAAAACTACTCCAAATATATTATAAGGAATTATGGATTTAACATTACGATGTACTGGGTCTTGACCATATAACCCAGCTTTTTGTGGTCCCAAGTTTACTCCACGACGAAAGAATCCCGGTTTAAAAACCTCACAGCCCAGCAGGGGTTTTCTTTAGTCTTATTTTATTTTTTATAGGACACTCAGTTTTTGGTTTAAATAAGTTGTGATAATTTGTACACACAAAGAAAGTTGTTGATTAATCTAACCAATTCTGGTTGTTAATTAACTGTTAATGTAAATTGTCATTGGAATTTTTATAATTACAATATCTCTGTTGGTTGAGGTACAGTTACAGTATTAACTGAATTATTAGAGTAAATAGCTTTTAAGAGTTTTATGACAAACTAATATTCTTGATTAAAATAACAATTTATTATAGTAAGTTTACTGCTAATATAAACTTTTGATGTAATTTGCGCAACCTAACAATTTTTGTAAGAAGAAATAATCATAAAAAGTGGTTTCAGAATCTTCATTGTAAAAATCTGTGACTTTCACTAAAATCATTAGTTGAAATCAGTGATATTTTAAATTCTTATTTTATTTTAACTAATTTAATTGTAATTTTTACCAACATATAAGATGAAACAAAACTAACTATTCGTGTTGGTAGGCTAATGGCTGAAGCATTTAACACAAGACTAAGAATCATAAAATCCTGAGATCGTCTCCGCACTCAGACATGAATATGGCGTGATATATTTCGGATCTGCATTAATTTATGGTTGTATTTGTAATAAAAAAAATTTTACTTTACAATTACTGTTTTTGTTAGTTGGTGTACGTTCAACCAACAAAATTGGTTAGTTCTATCAATATCTTTTTTTGGATGTATGTATAACCTGCAGTATGAATTTTATAACAGTCATGTGTTACTGTCTAATTTTTTATGTACATATAAATTATATATAAGTATATATATATATATATATATATATATATATATACATACATACATACATACATACATATATATATATATATATATATATATATATATATATATATATATATAGTATATATAGTTTTGTTAAAAATAGCGTAAATTTGTTACTCTTAGGGTTAAAAAAGTGCAAACAATTATAATATATTTTATTACTTAAATGAAAATCTTATTTTCTATCACTGAATGAAATGCAAGTATGTTCGTTCAACGATCTCTTTCCTTCAACTATGTTTATGTCAATTTATTGGAATCGAGTTTAATAAATAACAAAAGCTTACAGCAATTAATTTCATTCCAAATTTTGTTGCTTAGATTTATTCTTAATTATTTAAAAATTCTTATGAAAAACTAACTTGCCTCACTAGCAACATAAACTCGTCAAAAACTAAAATATAAATTTGAGTAAATAATATTTTAATGTTATTGTATTACATTTTATTCTACTCTATTTTATTGCGAAATATTCTAATAAAATACATATTTTTCATTCTTTTTAGTTCCTCAATATGGCTGATGATGTTATCGATTACTGTTATTAATTCATTACAATGCATTCATTGTGGCATAAACAACTCCCCAGGCGGTAAGTGTTAAATTAATAAATAACGAACAAATAAGTGTATTTATGCATATCGCCACTCTCAGATGTTTGCTTACACAAGTATTTGCAATAAACAAATAAAACTTTTTATGCCGTATCACCAAGTGTTTATTGTAGATATGGGATAGTGAGTGAATTTTTAGGTGCACGCAAGTGCTCCTACTTTCTGTCACATCTCCTGAATATTTTATTTCATCAGGTACTACTTTCAAGTCGAAAGTAATTATTTTTAAATTATCTTTTTTATTATAGAGAAAAATTGTTACCCGTTTTTATTGTTGGCCTTGTTTAAATTAACGTGACTTAATACTTTTTTCTTACAAAAATTATTTTAAAGCATTCTTGAAGCTCACCTTGGCCCTATTGTTGTAAATCAGTTTGAGTTAGTGGAATTTATATGTACTACTTGATTTTATTTTTCTTACAAAAGGTGTTTTTAGCTAGATATGCACAACACAAATACTTTTTTCCAATTGCATAACATAAAAGTAGTAAGAGAGATTTCGGAAAATTTCGTTTTTGTTTATTTTTACTTACACAATAATTTTAATGTTCAAAAGTGTACATACCTATAATAATTCTTTTTTTTTTTTGCTGATAGAAAAGGTTCAAGTATACTTTTCTTAACGTATGCTGTGCAACGTATAAAAAGAAATATGAAAGTAAATTTTTCTTAAATATCTGCAATCTTTACTTAAGAAACAACCACCTAATATAACATTAAAAGTTTAAATTTAAAAATTCATTAAAACAAAAAAAGGGTGTGTAATTTTGCCTAATTAATATATTTGCTGTGAAGTACAATTGTTCTGGTTAGATATGGGATATTATTTCATTCATATGAAATCTTTTTTGTTGTAAATTGGTGCGTGGAATGTTAAATTATTTAGAAGGATGACAAGTTGATGTTGATAGATTCTCAGTTCCAGCTTTCATATTTTCGTGTGAACACATTTTACGAGCACGCTTGGCGCATCACCAATGAAACCAGTTTTACTGTGAGGGCATTGTGTCCTTCCTCCACGACCAAATTTTGTACGTTATTTTAGTGCGATTTCCGACTGTCTTTGTTTTAGAAATAAATTTCCAATAGACCCCAAACGTTGTTGAAGCGCTTCATTCAGTAGAAATAATGTAATGGGTTTTGTGGCCGAGTAAAATGAGTAAGTGTTTAGATGGCTCACCCTTTCACGCACATAGGATTTGACCCGTCAAGTCTTGAGTTCTTGGGAGGAGAGTAATGTCAAGTTTATTAAAAATATTATACTTGAAGTTGGATGCAGAAAATTACATGTCAAAATATATATAAAGTTGAAGTCAAAGAAAATGGAATTTGTTTTTTAAACAGAAGAAATACTAGGTAATAATTATTCCTCTCTTTTGCAATCATGAAGTATAAAATATTATCGGAATACATAGAAAATATAACATATTATTTACTTGCGGCTTTTAACACCTTTTTATTTATAAACAAATAATGCGTGCGTAACTTATAAGAAACTAAAAGATAAATAATGATAAATTATTTTACTCAGTCGTTGTCTTACGTTCCTTTTCATTTATTTCTAAAATAATGTTGATAAAATATTGTGGCGTATTTATTTATTTATATACTCGTACCATCACAACAAATATTGCGTTATATATTTAATATTTTTTTTATATTCCTTTTGATTTCTGTTTAGAAACTATACCTTTAAGTTTGGAGATCGGTATCAACAGCAGTGCTAATATAACATGCATTATGAACCCATCAAAGTTTGGCAGCCACGTCAATAGCTCATCAATTTATTTTGAACAAGAGGACACGAAATATATACTTCCCAAAGAAAATGTACATGTAAGTAATAAGTTTTATAAGTTAATCCATGCAATCGGATTTCAGTTTTAATCGATATATTTGCCGCTACGCTATTTTATTGGCGTTCTTTGTAATTATTAATTACATATTAATATTATATCTTTTCCCACAGCTTTTTGCGTCATTTTTCCAAAAGCTTTTTGTATAGTTATGTCCTTCCAATTGCATTTTTAGTTTAGTTATGAACAAGTAAACAATAAGAAAATTCGAAAATCAAAAACTTTTTGCAAATTCGCTTATTTGAACTTGAGCCTAAATCATAATTTTTAGCCTATTAATACTTTTGTTTAAAACTTTGAGTCATTTAATAATTATGGATTTAAATTTTTATAGATTTTAGATGACACATCTGTTGTTTTAATGTTGCGAAATGTCACGGAGCAGGATCGATATTACATCTGTAAAATTGACACGAAAGGCATTGGCATTACACATGTATCAGTTGGTAAGTTTTATTATTTGTATTTTGCTTTCTCCCACGAAATTTTTAACAACCATAAACGTTGAATTATGTAATTTTTAACTTATTCATGCCTTTTTTGTGTATCCATTCAATTCGTTCATGCATAAACAAAACCAGTAGCATGTGTGACTATGAATAATATAGTGACTCCTAAAAGCTTTTAGTCTTAAACTTTTTAGTTGTAGAATTAAAATTAGTTAAAGACTGTTTCTAGTTTAAGAAAGGAAGCCACTGCCTCTTATTTTGTATTTATTTGTCAACGTCATATCAATACGATATCAAAAGTACATACTCTTTGCTTTTAGCAATTGACAAATTTTCTTGCTTTTCTTCAGGACTTGGAGAACAATCAAAGGCTGTCATCAGTAATTAAATATTATTATTAGTAAAGAATAATAATTCTTGACATGACAATGACAAATAGTTATAGAATAAGGGGACTATAATATGTGTCTATGGAGCTTAACTAGCCTAAACTTTATGGTCTGTTAAATAATTCATTTGTTATTTCATTTAACTTTTAGGTACTGCCCCTTTAGATATTACGGATTTCAGTTGTCGTGGCTATGACTATACGTATATGGTGTGCAATTTTACCAGGCCACATAATGTGTTACTAACACAATATAATTTAAGTTATACGGCACAATCACCGGTAAGTTTGCTTACATTTACACTTCAAGCATAAATATGTGTATCTATAGTTTATCATATTTTATGTAGTTATAATTCTTTGCACTTAATATGTCGATTTGTAGATTGCCATTATTATATGATTAATTACAATACACCGTTTAGTGGTTTGATAACATTTCTTTTAATGCAAATATGTTCTTATGAATTGATTACTTTAACAGAAATATACTAAAAAGAGTTCGTTTCGTTAAAAACTTTTATGATTAACTACAACACATTGTTTAATAATAATTCTTTTAATGGAAATTTATTCTTATGAATTGGTTAATTTAACAGAAGCATACGGTTCCTTTCGTTTAAAACTTTTATGATTAACTACAGCACACCGTTTGATAATAATTATTTTAATTCAACTTCATTCTTATGTCTTGGTTAATTTAACATGAAAAAATATACTAAAAGGCTGTTTTCGTTTAAAACTTATAAATTTTGTAACTATTAATCAAAAATTAATTAACTCATTATCAAGAATTTGTAATAATTATTTACAAGTTTCCAAAGCACTACCATTTATGGCCCAGTGTATTGCGTATGTTTTCTCTCACTCTTGTCTTATTTTTGCATTCCTCATATCACCACACATTTTATTTCCTTAATAATAGCAAAATCAACTGTAATAAAAATGGGGTGGTATATCAAATTGTTTGCATGCTTTTGTTATAGTTTTCTTTTTTAATTTTACGTTTATGTGTAGAGTTGAATGAATTAAATGAAACTATACTACCCACATATTGTATGTGTATATCGTCAGCTGAACTGAAAAATACTAATAGAAGTGCGTATTGTAAAATGTTAGCCGCAAAACAAAATATCGGCGAAATCCTCGCCGCGGCCGAAATATCTCATCCTTTAGCTTTTGAATTATTCTGGGTGTACTTCAACAAATCCACAGAAATAATAATAATAATAATAATCACTAGCTGCTTCTCAATCGTGCATAAATGGTTGAACATGTTAAATATTGAAGCAAAAAAGTGTCAAAATAAGTTGAGCAAAGCATTTTACGTTGAGATGTGACTAACATTTAACATTTGGACCACCCGTTATTTGCCGTCATATCGCTTTCAATTTGGTTTGTTAACAGGCCGGTTTCGCTTATTTACAAATAAATTTATATCTATTGTTTTATATTAATTCAGGTCTGATTTACTTCAAACGGAAGATTTTGGCCGTCATTCTAGATTGCAAATAAAATACTGAAAATTACTCCAAATAGTGGCTTGCAGAAGCAAACAGCAGTACTCAATAAACGTAAAATTTACATTCAGATATATTTGGGGTATTCACGTGTGCTATTTCATGAAGTCATAATATGTTACATCAGTTTAAAAAGTTGTTGTACTGCATAAAATAATAGCACTTTCAGGTATGTTTTTGGTTTTCATTACATAGTTCTACAAATCCGATAAACAAGAATTAAATTGCAAAGTCTAAATATAAAAATTTTTCAGATTAACTTTTGTAACATATTATTAAGGCAGCAGCTGCTTTAGTTCATACACTAGTCATATTTTTCATGCTATTATCTTATGACTGATGACTTTATGACTACAGCGTGACGATATGCAGGTGTGAAATATAGTAGCACATTATTACTGTCACCTGTAACTATCGTAGCCTTACGTGCGTTAATGATTGACGTACATACCATTCAATTAATGGCGTAGTTTTTTTCCACAATTGTGTAATTTCATTAATCGACTTCCTTTCTCAACATTAAACCCCTTAACAATTGCGTGCACGTGCTGATGTTTTACGATATTGGATTTGCTTGGAGTGCTTGGATTTTCAAATACGTTTTTTTATACGAATCTTATAAAATAGAATAAAATAATATAAAATACATTACAGTGCAAACAATGGACAGCGGTACCTCAGATGGTACATATTTAGTAATCATTAAATGCTATTATTTGATGTCATTTACTCGCGCATGTGTATGAATTACGCATTCATCACATGCCAATGTCAAATTGTTATTAATATATAGTTTTCTTGACACATAGATGACATATATGAATGAGGGATGTCTGTCTGTGTTAGCAATATGTATTCTCATTGATAATATTTCATCGATAAATATAATACAATTAGTGGAGAGTTTTGTTTTCTCTATCGTACTTAATAATTTTATGAACCATGAAATTCAATACTATAGTGTTGTATTTGTAAATACTCCGTTGGTAATCCGTATGTCTGTTTCTGTGACTGACTGTACACAACTTACGCATTCGCATAAGAAATAACACCGAAGAAAATTCCTCACAGAAGAGCGGTAATCCCAGCTCTTAGGGATTGACGCCTACTCATGCATACATTGGGCTGCAACCAAACAAATTGGTTTGGGATTTCTTCATGAAATCAATCTATTAAAAACAATGCTATTATTTTAAATTCCAAATCAACCAATTCCCACGTAATAAGCGGTGTCTGATGTAGTTTTCGATTATTATAACAGAATCGAGAGCACTAATTGATCTGATATAGAATTTCAGAGTTTATAAAATAAATAAAATATTTTGAATTCACGATGTACTTCAGAGGATTGTGTAGATAATAGGCCTTTAACGCCTTGGAGTATATTTTCGCTACTTTGGGGACAGCTCTTTTTATCTTACCTGATCTTATCCCTCCTAAGCGAAAATATCCCACTGTGCAAAGGATAGGTGACGACATCTTACGTTTTAAGTTTCATTATGTTGTGATGATGTAAACTAAAGCTATGAGGGAACTAAAAACACAATGTGTTCTTCAGACTAATATATTTTAAAAAGAGAGATTTAGTTGTTTGAGTAAAACTTTGACCGACTGTGAATTTTATGTAAATTGTCCATTTTCTTTTTAGGCAGCGATACTCGTATGCTACACTATAAATAAGAACATACTATTCAAAAATTACACACAAGAACTATTTATTTCTTATCTGAATCTTTTCCTTTTATCTCGGCAAAGTCGAAAGAAAAATATCTTTTTCAAACTAAATGCTTGTGCAATTGCTGGAGTTGTGTATGTATGCGTGTAAGGAAAAAAAAATAAAATAAATACAATTGTGGGTACATGATTATATATTCCATGTTTATTTATTTATGTTTATATCCATACGTATATGTATATACAATTGAACAAATTTGGCAATTGCATTTCCTTTTAATACATTTGGAATACATTTCGTTAAATGGAAGAAAAACCATTTGAGTAGTTTTGTGTTTTGAAACTAATTATTTCTTGCCGTCTTCTGCGCATCATGAAAAAGTTTACATGAATTTTATTTTTAGCTTAATACAGTGAAACTTTAGTTAACGAGCTGCTGATTAACTTTCACTAACGGGCTGATAGCAGCAGCTTTTCTTCATAAATTTTTCGATTTTTGATGTAAAATTGTTAAAATGACACTCTACTTTGAATTTTATATTGTTTTTCTTTTCTTTTCTTGCGGATAAGGCCAAAGGGCAAATACTAAATGAGACGCTTAACAAATAAGGGTTTTCAGCCGGGCTGGGCTTAACGATGTACTTTACCCCATCTAATTTCCTCATAATTTATGCCACCAAATACGATCAAATTCGGATTAAAATTTTCATATATGGGCCGGTGAAGTTATTCGACTGCATACAGGAAAGTTTGGTCGCTGACAGTAGTGTAGGGAACTATATTCACTCATTGGAGAATCGGTATAACGTAGCGCACGATTTTCATTCAAGGGCATATCCTTTTGTGATTGAAGTATCAAAGAAACTTTTAACGCATTACAGAGAGAAGCTATTCTTTAGCTTTATGCTGAATAAACTTTCTACCGAGAGAGGTATTTCCTGGCACGTTCAACTTGAGAAAGTTGAAGTCTGTTGTTTACAGGCACTATTTTTTTTTTCAATAAAATCTTGTAGTCTTAACTATTATAAAGAATATTTTAATTATTGGGTTTTATAATTTAAAATTATCTTCAGCATATCTTCTCTATTAAAGGAGGTTAAATTAAATTGTACACTTCGTGAATGTGGGTGAATGTTAATATATTCCGATTTAAGTCCGTAGTAGTGATGAAACAAAAACGATTTTTATACTCTTATCATATATAGTAGCGCTCGATGAAATAGAAATACCCTATTCCATACTATTTAAAACTAATAATAAGTATCAAAATTTAAAATCAAAATTAAAATAAAAAAATATTATAGCATAAAAGTATAAATTCATCTATCTATTTCACGATGCCGAAACAAATCTGACTCTCTTATGATTAAATATGAAACAAAAACAGTTTACAACATAGTCCTCCTAGCCAGACCTCTGATCATTTACTCTTCGAGAGTTTTGCGTCTCAGTCGAACTTGTTAACTTCTACATCTCAGATAACTGCAAAGGATTTCGGTTCTTTTTTTTCATGATTAATTATGTGAAGGCATACATTTTTTACAATTAGTTACAGAAACGGATAAAAAAATCGAATTTTCCCATTTTCGGTGTGAATAAAAATAGAGCCACCAGTTTTCGGTATTTGAAGTACAGACTTTTGAAGTTATTAAATTTCATTTTCCTCCCGCTATTATTATGTGGTAGAATAAAAACTTTTTTTTTTTAATAATGACTAAGCATTGAGTCCACAAGTTTTTGGCACTTTACATGTACTAAAAGAACAATAGGTGTGATCCCGTACTTTTTGGGTAAAGTTCGGTAAAGTGAGAGTAAGCAAAATATTCTCTCACATATTGTTAAAAATGTACAAAAGTACGGGAATACAAAAAGTCAAAATTCTTTACCAAAAGAAAACGTCGTAGTGATCTGACATTGTAATACATGGTATATGGTGTCTCCATGCAAGTTAAACTCAAGCAGTACTTTATTTATTCGTCATTTACTTTTATTTTATTACAATTTTTATTTAAAATCTTTTAATAATATCTTTTTGTAGTTTTTAATTGTTTAACTTTTCAAAAGAGCTGATCGTTAGACTGTTTTCCCAATCTGCCCGAAGAAATTTTTTGGGCTGTTTCGTGCAAGAATAAAAAGAATGTTGTTCTCTCACAATCTGTCTCACTTGCTCAAACTTTGAGTACGGGAACATTTTTGGGTAAGATTGGGAGCTCGCGGGCACCCAATGTAGAGTACGGCATTACACCTAATGAATGAACTAAACGATGGTACACGGTTTGGTTGCGTCCCTGTATTGCGTTTACATTATTTTCTTCATGTCTTGTTTTCTTTTTTGTTGCATGTTTCTTAAGCCAAACTTTTTTGGTTCGAATATTCTTAAGTGCTAACCTTTCGAGTTAGCATAGCTTTTCGTATCCTTATTCATAATAAAATTGGTACAAATAAAATTTGTTATCACATTCGACTTTGCCACCTAACAAGTGGCAATAAACAACAACAAATATGAGTTCTGATGATAAAAGTGTTGAGGCTTTCCAAAACAGCTGTTCTGCTTTGGTGTGTAAGTTGAATAGTTAAAAATGATATTCATATATCATACAATTCCGAACAATTAATCCACCATAATTGAATTAAATTTAAAAATTTGTTTTTGCTTTGAATATTATTTATGTGATCAAAGAATAGCTTGCGACATCGTTGAGCACATATTTTTTTTTTTTTTCATTTTCTCTTTGGCAACACTGTTTCTGGCAGTAACATGCTACTGTTAAACATGTTCATGATTCGACTTACAAACGAACAACGCTGGCAGATCATTCCATTTTATTATGCTGGGTTAAGATACGAATTTGAGCAAAATAAAAGAGTTATATGATAACTCAAATGAGCTTCGTCGAGTCTACCAACTGTAACCAACTAGGGTTAATAAAAATAAATTGCCAACTCTAACTTAAGTTTTACAAATAGATCAGACTATTTTATAGCTTTTATTTAGTTTATGCAAAATCGAATTAAGCTCGTCTATATAATGAAAATCATTTAATCTGACTTTACAGACAAGTTTTTACTTATTGAATTAAGGATTAGTTTTTATATATCGTTTGTTTTAATATTATCCTTAACTAATAAATATTTTTTCTTTTTTTTAATATATTTTTTGGGACTTTTGTGCATGTTTTAATCTTTACAATTGTCATGCTCACGTAATAACTATTCTGAAACACTAACAAACTAAATTAACTTTTAAAATCTATATATTTACATTTGTTTTATTTTGTCAACTGTTGAAATAACCCACATTCTGACTGGTGCTAAAAACTAATTTTTATACTTAAAAATAATTGCAAAAACAAAATATATACTGGCTTGCAATATTAACTTTGATTTTAAAATTTTAACAAAATAATTCTGAAAAATTAAAATACTTGTTTCAATGAAACCATAACTTTTTTTTCACTTATTAACAACACTAATGAATTTTAACAATAATTCTTCTGTGGTGGCACGTGCAACTATACTTTTTTAATTTAATTTTAAATTGGAATAATTTTACACAAACGCACGCTTATACTTCTCATACGTAACAAACAAACAAACAAACATAAAAAACCCACGTAGTTTCGTACATTTATTATGGACAAGAACGGAAAACGTCTTTACCGTACAATTTATTCACAGAATTACATACAATTATGTCATTTGGAGATTCAAGACAATCAAGGCATCTGCAATTTGACAATGGATAAAAACAATTATCGGCCAAACTATGAATTTTACAATTTCACACTAAAAGGCCAGAACGAAGTCGGAGTGAATGTTCAAAGCTTTTGGATAAATCATTATGAAAGCGGTAAGTAAACGTTTTGTTTCAATTATTACTATATTGTTATAAGATGATACAAATCCGAATTCGTACTTGCATTATCTTTCCATAATAAAAGAAAATATAAATAAATACATGTTGTGTGGCGTCATCGTTTTATCTCAAGATAGACAATAAAAAACAATGTCTTTTCGTATATGAAAACAATTAAAAATTCTAACGAGATTCTTTGATCGTGCAAAATTATTAATCATTGAACAAGTTTTCAGTTTTGCGGTTTAACAAATGGGAGAAATTTCCAGCGGCAGGATATTTATTAGCATTTAAGAGAAAACAATCTGCAGGATTATAATAATAACTAAATTGAAGTGTGACACAAAACTATCCCAATTATAAAAATTTAGTTTGGAAAATTAAAAAAAAAGCTGTTTAAGAAAATCTAGCTAAAAAGATTAAACTTAATTTTTAAAATAAACTTAATTTTTAAAATAAACTTAAAACGATGAAAAAAGCGACTTGTGCTCGACATACGAAAAATAGAACTTATAATTTATTTCATTATTGTTTCCAGTGTATTTTAAAATTTATTTTCAAATTTAAAGTTCTTTTTTCTTAAAAAGTGTTTGTTTTTACCATTTTTAAACTCTATTTATTTATTATTATTTTTTAGTTTAATGTGATACGAAAGCGTGTAAAATTACTTACACTTTATGAGAAAATAAGAACATGAAACAGACAATAATTTCGTGCGAGTACAATGTGACGTATGAGTAACAATATTAATAATATTATTACTATAGAAGTGGAGATTTAAATATATAAAAAAGAAACATACAAGTGAAGCTAATACAAGGCGTTTAAAATTGTATATAACAACCGATATCGATTGTTCTGATGCAGCTAGAAAAAAAAACACCCATTACAATGCTTATAATAAAAAAGAAACTTTTTCGTTATTGAAGCATTTCGAGACAACTGCAGCTGATTTGCTTTAAAATCGAAAAGCTGAAACAGAAGTTGTCCTCAACGATAATCTTCGTTATTCCTAAATGCATTCTAGACGAAATGTGAAGCCAAATTTTATTTTCTTTTCTGCCACGTGATAGTCTGTTGTACATCAAACATACATACAAACATATTTACTTATATATGTATGTACTACTATTTAAAAATTAAAAATTAAGAAAAGAAACAAAACTTGTGTGGGCGGATGTATAAATATCAGATAGTTTTAGTTGTAACGACAATTATGGGGAAGCATGATTTATGATGACGTATGTTTTGTTAAAATATATAAAAAGAATAAAAAATTCGATATTTGTTCCGCAAGCCGCGAAAACACACTTTGGCATTTGTCCTGTCTTTGAGAAAATTAAAGCTTGGAATATACTAAAATTATATAAAGATTTGAATTAATTGCCCTTTAAGACCTTTTGTTGCCAACCACTCTCCCTCTCTATATATCTCTCTCCCTTTCTCTCATTTCGTATAGACTTCTCCCACATTTCTAAACTTAGATTATGAAAAAAAGAAAAAAAATAAATTAAAAAATTGTTAAAAAGTATGCAACACAACGACAATGTTTTTAACTTTCCTAATATATAGGGTGTTTCTTATAGAGTGCTACAACTTTGAGTTGGCATAACAGCTTTATTTGACCACCCATTTAACAGCTGATAGTTGGTTTTTGTTTAGTTTGCTTTGCCATTTCATTATGGATCGACTTACCAATTGTGGAAATTCTTAATCAAAATAGTGATTCTGTTCGTCAAACTTATCGTGCACTTCGTCCATTCAAAATTTTATTTTCCGATGAAGCTCATTTTTGGTTGAATTGTCGCATTTGGAGCGAAGAGAATCCACAAGCGTTTGTCGAAACACCATTTTCATCCACAGAAAATTACTCTTTGGCCCATATGTCTTCAAAAACGATGATGGTCAGAATGTTACTGTTTGTGAAAATTGGTGTTCCAGATTGCGCCTTGTACGCGCCAGCCGTGGCGTGGCGGCCACATGACCGAAATAATATTTAAACATTAATGTCATAAAATTTTCTATCCAATAAAGACCGTTTCATTGATATCAAAAATATATTACTATGTTTTATTATGATTTAAACTTGTATTACTCTACAAAAAACACCCTATATTAAAACATTATGACAATACTATTTATATATAATAGCACACCATTTGAAATTCTCCAATAATTTAGTTCCTATAGCACGATTTATAGTTTTTCTCACACGCATCTGAATATATAGTTTGTTTAAATATTGTGGCCAATTCGTTTTGATTAAATGGTACAAAAAGTACTTTTTATATCATGATGGTACCCTTTTTTTTTAATTCATTAGAAGCAAAAACATAACAAAAATAGAAAGCTCAATGTTATATTCGTTAGTATTGGAGATCAGTTGTGAAATATATTTTATACTCATATAAAAAATACAGTGAATGATTTTGCAGTAGAATGCAGATCACTTATTTTTTACAGATCCTGACAGAACACAGAAAAGTGAATGATGTCATAGCGCCTCCGGCAAAGTTGCATGTGTTCTGTGTGCTATTGTAAATAGAACGTTGTTATATTAAGTCATCTACTTATTTATGTATATAGCGAATCGTTAAGATACTTAAATTGGATAAAGTAAGTCACGGTAGTACCAACGAAAACTACAAAAAAAGGAGCACTTTTATCAATATTTCCACCACTGCTCTTGAGTATGTGTCCGGTTTTTTGTAAAAAGATTTCGCTGGTAGTTTATTAAATACAGTAGAATTACTTATACCTTTAATGGAAAGCACAAAAACACTGTCAATTATTGCTCGAACAATTCAATTGAATTGAATTTAAAAACGATCAGTAGAGAACTTTCGAAGATTATTTGTAATCACAATTTTATTGTTTAATTTCAGTAATTCCTCGTAGGCCTGAATATGTCTTTGAAAAGATCACAAATAACACAGTCGTTATAAAATGGAATACTCCGAAGTATAGCTTTTATACCGCCAAAGGCTTAGAATACGAGATACGCTTAAGACCCAAAGGATCACATTGGGTATATCTTTCGAATTACGAAATTCGAAATAACCGCTCCGAATACAAGATAATTGTGCGAAATTTACCATTCGCCTATTTTTGGTATGAAATTAGTGTCCGTTTGCGTGTCAAGAAATTGGGTCGCAACGATGATAGTTATTGGAGTGAGCCGTATATACAAAAATTTCAAACTCTACCCTGCCCGCCTGACACGGCACCCATTACAGATGTTGGCAGCTTCTATATAGATTCGAGCGAAACAAAAGTGCGACTTTACTGGCACCAGCTACCGAATTTTAAAGAAAACGGTCCAGATTTCAAATATATAATTAAACAAATAAAACGTGATGGAATTGATATGTAAGTTTTACAGCGATATTCCAGTAAAACGGGGAGCTTTCTTTAAAAAAGTTGTTCATTTCTAGTTCCCTGAAGCCTCTAAATATTGATCGTATTTCGGCTACATTTCCCTGGCATAAACGTCACAATTATACTTTTGTAATTAAAAGTAGTAATGCCGAGGGAGAATCTCCTAATAATAGCACAATATTTATACCAGCCTGGTCAAAGCATAGTGAGCGTGCATTTTCTCCGCAATGGATACGAAATGTTTATCATGCAACCAATCGCACATCCACGCTCTCTTGGAGTCCACCACATAACCAGAAGCATTTAGTCGATTACACTGTATTTTGGTGCCAATCGAAGCACGCGATTGCAACTGAATGCGAAGTATGTTTTGTAAATTCATAACCTTTTGAGACTTGTAAATCATGAAAATATTTATATGATTCTTTTTTAGGACACGATACTTTTTCAACATGTCAAAAAAGACTCAACGCTGTTTTACACCACATCGCAAAAGCAAGAGCAAAGCCTCAATTTGGCCGTATCAGCTAATTATCGAGACTTTAATAGTGGCATGCATTGGACAATGTGTTCGGCAGATGTTACCAGTGAATTGGTGAAACTGGAGCCGGAAATAATAGATGTAAAAAATCGCTCAATAACACTGCAATGGACCACAGATCGTGTATGTCCGTCTCTAGTTGAGGGCTACAGCCTGCTATATTGTCAACTGGATAAAGCTGCAATTTCAGATCACAGATGTCTTCAAGAGCCCACAAAGCTGACAATTCCAAATACAGCAAAAAAATATACATTAAAAAACTTGAAACCCTACTCATCTTACAAAATACAAATAAATATGTTTTCAAAGTTGGCTACAGGGAACTATAGCGATGCCCATATTGTAAATACACAGGAAGATGGTAAATTTTTGTTATTCTAGCTTTTTCACAATTGAAATTAAAATTGTATATCTATATATTATTCAGCTCCTTCAAGACCATACAATTTGAAATCGTTTAATATTACAAGTAACTCCGTTGTTTTAACCTGGTGGCAGCCCGAGCATCATAATGGTCTACTAAGAAAATATAGGATTGCGTAAGTACATTATCTCGTATCAGGCTGAATTTTTAATAAGAAATGATATTTTGGATTTCTAGCTACAACAATGAACATCACACGATCAATTGTCAAACGGATGAGGAAAAATGTAGCCCAAAACAAATGGAATATAAATTGGAAAATCTTAGCAGTTATACAATTTATAAAATCTATATTATTGCATATACCACAGCACCATCAGATTATAGTAACGATATAACCATTAATACACTTGTCGGAAGTAAGTATTAGTAAGAAAAGGTTTACATATTTAGTTTAGACATTGAGTATTTAAGAAATGATTATTTTACGTGTTGAGTTTGCTAATAGAGATTATTCATGTTTTAATCCCCTTTTATTCGTAAAATAGCAAACTAAACTAATGAAACTAAAGACAGACCAGCTGCCAGCTTTCAAACTAGTTTCAAATAGAACGGCGTTATAAACTCTTTGGTACATGTAACATGTTATCCATATTTCGGTCAAAATACAATATCATTTAAATGGCCGCCTCTAAATTGCTTGCAGCTGACAATGTGCTTAAAGTCGGTACAACGACAATAGCTTGGCGAATTTTGAGTTTCAAATGCTATAACGATAGGGGTCTTGTCGCGTAGGCAATAAAAAAATCGCCAAAATGTGAAATTACAAATTTTTAAAATGGTGGGATTGTGGAAACATCTTGTTCAAAAAACACTTATAACCGTGGAATCGATAAACTTGTATTATCCGGCATTCTTTCACTAACAAAAGCGATCTTTTCGGCAATAACGCTTCCAGTTCTTGAAAATTTCTTAATAACATGTCTAATCTCTTGTACAGGAATTTGATTATAAGGACCACTTTCGGACCACATGTGTAAGTAAGTTATAAAAAACTTACAAGTTCTTCGGCTGTTAAACGATTGGTATTCGTGAATGGCAAATAAATAAAGAACACTTCAGATGACAGATCTATAACATCTGACATTCTTGCCGGCGATTTCAAAGCCCCTGAATAGATAATCACTTATCAGTTAAGGAAAATAAGTAAAGGGTGAACGCCATACTCATCGAATCTTCTAATAATTTACAAATGATAACGTCGAAATAAGAATTATCATATTATGATGAGATGGCATAGCGGTCTAGAAATTAGTACTGATCTGCTAATATGTTGACTGTAATAAATATTCTAGATATCCACTCTTAATAAAAACTTGGAATTTAAAAAATTAAAATAAAATTATTTGCGAATTCGCGGGTTTGAAGTCGAGCCTGGATATGAAATTTTTATATTATTAATAAAAAAATATGATTCGTTTAATCATATTTAACTGCATGATAACTAATTTCCGATAAAATATTTATTTTCTTTTATAGTTCCATCTAATCCACGCAACGTTAAGACAAAAGATAATGCCCAAAATATTTTGCAGTGGTCGAAACCGGAGGTGCCATCAGGGCGTGTTGAGTTCTATGAAGTAGCAATAACTTTATGGTATAAGGATCAAGTGCAAAGACAGCATATATCTGGTATTATCAATTCAAATGAGTGCGAATTTCATTTGCCAGTTTGCATAGACGCGGATTATCGCTTTACAAAAAAAGTGCGTGCTGTCAATGTTGTGAAGCGAGACACAGAAATTGATCACTATATATTTGCTACAAAAAACCTATCGAACCATGACATTATCGAATATTTTGTAGAAAACAAAGACTTGAGTTGCGTTAGTAGGGGCTCTAGTACTGAACAACAATTGAATGCTATCAGGAAATATCAAGATTCTAAAATGTATGTGCAATATAAATCCGTATGGGAGAAAGGACCGATAACTAATTGCTCTGATCCTAAACTAAGTCGTATTACAATGTTGGCTTTACTAATAGTGGTTTCATCATTGGGAGTGATGGCCGCATTTTATGTAGCACGTAACAAATATCAGAAAATGGCAAATATATCTTGTGCACTACCACCTGGTCTAGAAGCTATGGCCTATGCAATAAAAGATAATGGCGACGGAGGTGGAGACTTTCGTCGCAGCAAAGACTCGTTTTATAATAATGAAAGTCGTCGTTTACTGTCATCAATAAGTCACGATTCTGGTTATGCATGCCAGAATAACGATCAGAATGAAGGCAATCGCAATGGCATCGCATCTTGTTCTTTGGGAAAAAGTAGTGGTTATATAGGATCCAATCATTCTACAGAATATTGTAATCAAGAAACTCTGGCGGCAACCGACAATGCTAGTGATGATAGTTTTGTTATTGATTATGCTACTATAGTTGATGATTCCTACATGGTTATGGAACTAATGAAGCCCAATGAGTTGGCAATAGCTGCATCCACAACACAATCAGAAAATGATGGTGGAGGCTATGTGCAGCCAAAGCACTCAGCAACGCATTCATTAGATCATAAGAAAAATTCTGTGCCATCAACGTCGGTCACAAAGTTACCTTCGGCATTTATGCCTACAGAAAATGGTTATATAAAACAAATAACATCACATCTGTTACCGGCTGATAATGGATACATTAAGCCTAATAGTCTATTCAATTGGCCCGTAGCGAAAGTGCCACATCATATTGCGCATGCAACACAAGTTCAAAATAATTTGCCAATAAACAGTTGCGGTTATGTGGCGCCGCAATTGCTGCAAAAGGTTTGTATTACAATAATAAGTTATTTAGATAAATTTTAAATTTTTTCATTTACATATGGATCAGTTCTGTGACAAATCGTCAAATTTTTGGAAAATATTTACAATACGGATTTTATTTTATATCAACATATTAAAAGTTTTCAATTTAAATAGCTCTTACAGTAGGAAAAATCTTCGCTTTCTGTGATCTACATTTAAAAATGAAGAGGATAGCAACCGGCAAAATAAAATACGAAGTTATGAATTTCTGAAATGAAAGGCTAAAAATTTTAAATTAGCATTAAAGGCTAAAAACTTAAAATTAGGCTTCTTTTAACATATTTTAGTGGATGAATCTATATGATTTCTAAAAAATTCTAATTTGGCATGCAGTAATGACCCATAATGCACTAATGACCCATAGTACACTAAGTTCGTCACTAAGTTTTTTTTTCCTTTAGTCTGAACAATAAAAAATATAAAGCGATATAGCTAATTGACGAATTTGCTTTGAAATTGCATCAAATCGTTAGTTCATATTTCATAAGTGAACACATTTAAGATTTTTTGTATAACATCAATTTACTATTGATGTATCTGGTTCTTGTATACAAATTTGCTTTTCAAATTCGTATAAATAAAAACCACATTCTCTTAATAGTAGTAATAAACAAAAATAAACACGATTGCTTACGATAAAAGTGTAGTGACTTATACAAACATCTGTTCTGCTTTGCTGTGTAAATAATTAAACAATTTAATAATTCAAAATATTGATGGGAGATGGTATCAAAACAGAACCACACCTTCTGTTCCTAAATCGAGATTTCGTTAAAAATTTAAAATACATCTAAATGATTAAATTTTTACAAGAAATTGTTTATTTAACATTTTGATTAACAAATTTGGGATTCTGCAATTAACAGAAAATCATCATCAAGACTAACATTGCATTTTTAATTGAAATTCATTATATGTATATGAAAATTATTACATGAAATAATGCATTTTTACTTTTATTTATTTGTTTTCTTTTAGTCCCTTATACCAACCTCAGATGGCTACACTTCCCTAGAGGCATTAGGAAAGTCTCTAAAAACAGGAGATTCAACAACATCTCAAACATTTATTAATCCTGATGATGAGGGTGGCGGAGGCGTCCTGACTACAAGCGTGCCACCTATATCCGGCTATGTAACCCAGAAAGAATTATCGGCTTTTGGTAAACAAGAAAAGTTTAATTAAATTCCTATAAGACAATTTGTACAAAATGAGATTCTAGAACGTCAAAACAGATAAAACTGTTTATAAATATACAACAACACAAAGTTACTAAAATAAACAAAAGATACCATTGCCCACATCGACAGGAAACCGATGTACAATCTAATCATTGATAAGACTTTACAAACACACTTGCATACTTTTTTTTATTATGCACTATTTGATTTTTAACTGCAATTACAAAGAAATTTATTTAATTTTTATAACAAAAGCAATTTTCATAGCACACAAATGTCGCATGACAAATGTATCAATAAGTATTATTTATTTTTATGTATAACAGTAATCGAAAGAAAAGTGCCTTCATATGTACACATATATCTACATACATACATATAGTTTTACAGGTATTTCACATACTTTTAATTAATTTATAATTTTTATCCGTTGTTTTACATTGACACTACAAATTGAGAGAATCGTTATAATTTTATTCTTGACGCTATTCAACTAGATTTCAGGCTGCTTAATACAGTTACTAATTCATAATCGTAACAACTATGTATATCGCTCACATATCACTGGTGTTGTATAATAATATTACTTTATTATATATTAGTCAAAAGTTTGTTAATATTGTTGTGCGTTTGTCACAGTAACTGCTTTTTATTATTATTATTATTATTATTTAATTTTAAGTTAGAATTACAATTAAGAAATGAACTTGATTATAAAGTTCGATAAATGAATATGTACATATTTAATTATATGTAAGTCATCAAAATGTATTGCTAAAAGGTATACAAGTTTGCTTCCTTTACATCGGGTTTCTTTTTTGTTGGTTAACTGAAATGCCACGCCACGTGTTTATTATCTTCTATAATATGATATTATTTTCAGTAACTAATCAAAAACAAGAAATGAGATATATGAGTAGCTAATTACTCTAGTATATATCAGCTAACAACAATGATAGATACTTCCTGACATCTGCCGGGCGTAGTATGTATACGATTCGGATATGCCCGTGTTAATAGTTACAAATTTTATATGTATGATGTGCTGAGTTCATTTGACTCAACTTGGAACCATACATCTGTCACTTCCAATAAACGTGCTTATTCAGTACGATACTTCAGCGAGAAATGTTCCGAAAACTTCTTCAATTTTCTTATGACTGTTTTCAACGGTAAAATCTGCATCACTAAAAATGCTTTAGCATAATTTTGAATTTCCAAATTTGCATGAGACTTAGTCGTATCTAAAAAAGGCGAACATCTGAGAAGCCGAGACATTTCTTTAGAGACTATTAACAAAAAAATAATCAGCCTGTTCCCATATGCTTTAAAGACTTAGAGATATTATATCAGTTTCTTTGGTGATTGCGTTCAAGAAAACCGATTGTACTTGAATTTAAAAATTTTTTCAATTCGACAAATAGTTGTAACATCAGTTAATATTATTTATAGTATAAATTTTACGCCGCTTACAATTTTACTCATTAATATATTTTTTCGTCATATATAACAATTAAAATTAATTTCTTCTTTTCAAATCATTAATGAAATTATAAAGGCAATCGACTTCTCTGTGTTTTTGTTACAGCGAGTGAAGTTACTGAAAATATAGTGCATATAATAAGTAAACGTTGTATGTAACTGTTATATTTGATCGAAAAATAATTGTCTAATAGTAACTATTATTATTTTCTACCGAAGCAGTATCAGTATCATTAAAAATTTAACTATTAATTCTAATTAAAAAAAAATTAAAATTTTAATTAAAATTTCGTTTACATACTCGACTTTGTCCCATTATTACCTGAAAATTATACAAAAAAAATTATAGCCAAAGTCATTGCTTAATTCTAAGACACCAAAGGAAGCAAATTCTTGTACCACAAATAAATTAGCTAAATAAACTTATCTTAGGCATTTTTGTAATTAATTTTTACAACTAAATTTACATTATTAATTGTATTGTATCGTTAATTTAAATATTTAAACAAATTGCTTTAAAAACATGCAAACAAATGCACACACATGTGAATATTTTGTGGCCTTATATAACAAAAGATGTAATTCTCTTCTTTTGTGTAAATTACTGTATTAATAGGTAGAACAAAGCTTGCAAGTATTTAATATTAATTTTAATAAAAATATGAGTAACAATCTTATAACTTTTTATTATATCTAAAAGTTATAATGTACTTAATAAAATGATTAATTCTTGTATATTACGAGTGTATTTAATAAAAAAAATAACATTTCAGTCTTTAAATTAAGTACATATTATTGTTTTAATATACTATATAAGTTTGCTTTAAATACATATATATATATATATATATATATATATATATACATAATCTAAACATCTAACAGTTTCCAACGACCTTCTGGCGACAATACAAATACCATTTGTTCAAGTATAATCTTCCTGTCCGCAGCGGGAATGTTAAAAGCATTGCGATGTTGCCGGGTTGTCAACCCCTAAGCCCGCTATTAAAGATGTATGTATGTATGTCCCAAGCCAACTATAATGAACAACTCGTTCAAATTTCATACAACTAAATAAGTACCGGTTTAAATTGCAGACACGAAAATGTAGAGCTATTGACACCCTGCAGAACTTCTTCGACTCTTACCATCTTTTAGAAAATATATAAAATTTCTTAACTTATTTTTAATATGCAGCTGTTAGAAGCAGCAAATGTTGATATATTAACTCTTTATAAAGGACTACTAACACAAAATTAGACGATCCTAACAAAGTACAACTTCAAGGTTTATATAAAGTTCAGCTTTTGATTCCGAGATGGTTTCAGAAACTTCTTTCTATCCGTTTGCAACTTATCATCCATGTTCCAAGTTCTGATGAGAGTCCGAAGCCAGGCTAACTTAATAATGTTTTCAAAAGACTACTGCTGGGGATTAATTATAATTGCATAAAATATATCAACAGTCAACATGACTTATTTGTTTAAAAACAAAAATATCTTCAACGCATGTATTTTGTTTTATATCCTTTTCTAAGAAACAATATAATATAAATATTACATTGTGTGTGTGTGTGTGTGTACTGTTATTTCAAAAACAGTTAGACGTTATATAACAACAACGACGGCACGTTATGTTAATTGGCGACGGCCTACCCGTACCGGCTTC
Organism: Linnaemya vulpina; assembly: GCA_963675445.1. Lineage (NCBI taxonomy): Eukaryota > Metazoa > Arthropoda > Insecta > Diptera > Tachinidae > Linnaemya > Linnaemya vulpina. The sequence continues at coordinate 64,709,260 of OY776280.1, read as the reverse complement.
GTTTCCTATAAATTAGTTGTTACTTTACTTTCGTATAAAACGGTCGGACATATGTTAATTAAATTTATTTTTCTAAAAAGTGATTGGATTCCAAATGTTTGGATTTGTAATTAAAGTGTTTATAATTTATTATGCAAAATGGTTGCAAAGTTTGGTAGCAAATATGTCGGTTACTGCATTGCAGAATGCATTTTGCTCATATCGCAAATTGAAGCTTAAGGTTTGTTCGTGTTTTCTTATTTTGTTGAACACATACATATCCATACTTAAAATATTTCAATAGCGCTATTTGGAAATAAAAAAGCATCATCCTGCAAATTCGCAAAAATTTATGTAAAATGATGTCTTCTACACACTTTGTGCAAATACGCACACACAACCATACGTACATGAGTATGTGCATGCAAGCAGTATAGAAAACAAAAGCCAGAAGTTCAAGCTAACAAGAAAGGTAAGAACAAATTGTTATTTCATTGCATATTAATATCATTGTTAGTAGCCTTAAAAGATATTCGTATAAAACATGGTCAGAAAGGCATATGCATATAAGCCTGTATTTTGAAAGATGCGTATTGCTTAGAAGTTTAGTTTTCGATTTGAAGGAGCTGTAGGTCTAAGAGTACCAACTTCTTGCGTGGACGGAATGATTTAGTCTTTAAAGATATGTTTTGGAATCACTTAATAAAAACCTTTTATATATAAAAGCGACGTGATATATTTATTTAAATTCAAATATTACATTATAAAAGCTTTTGTTTAATTGAAATTAGATTCGTGTGATAAGCTTATAGCAGATTTAATTCTAATGAATCTCCTTTAGTGCTTCCATGCTAACGTCTGCTTAACTCAATCTTTGCAATGAGTTTCTCGGGGAATAGTGTCCTTTTGGGTTCGCTTTGATGTGCCAACAGCTTCTTTTTGTGTGCCACCGAATAGATCAGCGAACTCCGAGCAAGTCTTTCCCGTAATTATAACTTCTCTAGCCAGTGAATGACCAATTAATTCTTCTGGTATCTCTTCACTAAGATCCAACAGCGTCTCGCTTTTCACTGAGGGTGACCCCAGTTTCGGCCATTTTCATAAAGCCAGCAGCTTCGTCTTGTTGTTGTTGTGCAGCTGCTACGCCGTCTTCTATGTTTAGCTTCGAATTTTTGTAGTATGCAATACTATCAATATTGTCGCCAGCAATTCTGTTCTTGTCAAGATCAGCGAACTCCTGGCAACTCATTCCCGTGAGTACAATTTCTCTAGCCAGTGAATGCCCAATTAATTCTTCTGGTATCTCTTCACCAAGATCCAACTCAGCGTCTCGCTTTTCACTGAGGGTTACTCCTGTTTCGGCCATTTTCACCAAAATTATAGTATTTATTTTTTAAACCCTTAATTAAAAAAAATAAACTGTTGGAGCGCGGTCTTTTTGCTTCTTTGTAAGCGTTTGAAACACAGAAAACCAGAAAACTCAAAAGTGACAGTTCATTTTGGCCCGTATCAGCTTTTGCCTAACGATAGTGCAAACGAGTACAAAATATGTATACGCAAAGCTAAAATAATATGTTAGAAGAAATGGCTATATATGGTCATCTCCAAACATATGTTTTACAATTTACGCAAATAATGGGGGTTGAAAATTCAACAAAAATTTCGTTTAGTTAAAAAATTGTGAAATAAATAATAAAAATAAGTGTTGAGTGATTAAGAGACAATATTAAACTGTTTATAAACATTAAAAGAATATATCAAAAGTCCTAAATTGTGGCTGGCGGTCAATACCGTAAGAAATCAACATAAAAATGAGCCAAGATTCCCAAAATTCTTGTAAATTAGTTTTGTTTTTAATTTTTATTAATTTTAGTGCTCAAAAAAGTAATTGTTAATAGAACTGTTTGTAGTAATGTTTAGAAACTGTTGTTGTTGTTGTTTTTAAAATATAAATCGTCGCACTGATCATCACATAAGCAACCTGGATACATATATTAAATGGGACTATGGGAGGCGAAACAAGTGCTTAGTGCATGCTAATAGATGGCTAAGCCGCTAAAGAGGCATGCTCACGGGCGTAATGAGAACCTTAAAATATAAATTAAGCCGGGAATGAGAGTTTCATTGAAGTCACAGAAGATCGCGTCAAAAAAACCAATTTCTAATCAGAGGTACGACTTAAGTTGAACTGCTGCAACAAAATGGGAAATTCCACAGACTTAGAAGAAGGCGGTAGGTACCTATTATTTATTTTTAGCAAAAGATATGCTTACAATAGATCCTTTATAAAATTTACTTATATACAATTTATTATTCCATATATTTCCGTACTAGGCTTCAATGAGCATTTGGAAATGCACAAAACTACTGATAATTCCAATAGATCCGTCTGCCTATTCTACACCCCGATGTTACTGTAGCTTCGAATCCTTCATGTTTTCCCAGACCTAAATGTATTATTTAACTGATAATATGCTGTTCCAAAGGTATTTATATTTGTCAACATATTCATTTATTAAAAACAAATAACAATTTTCTTTTACCGTTTATGAAATAGTGTTTTTCCAACATGAACACCTTGTCAATTTGAGTGGCAAATAAGAAAATTGGAAACCAACATTGTATAAATATATTATATATAAATTTTTGGTTATAATATAAATCGTGGAAAACCTGCTGAATGGCTAAATGAATAAAGGTCTAATGTATAATGTATAAAAGTTTAAATGTAAGTATTTTTCTTTTATACAAAATTTGAAACTTATAAGTGTAATCTCCAACTTTATTTAAAAATATTAATCAAAATTTGTATATATCTTTTAGGGTCGCAGTGTCTACAAAGAATTGCCTGATGGAAAACATATAGAGGCGAAAATTGTTAAAGTGAATGTAATTGTGATGATACCTTCAATTCAAACTTTTTTTTCTTATTTGGAATAAAAAGTATATACGTATAAAAAATAGTTTATTACAAAACATGCTGTAATATTTTTAAATTGCTCAATCACAAACTATGTTGTATCGTAGTATTTGAGAAACAGTTTCAAACTAAATATTTCTACATAAATATATATTACAAATTAATAATTCAAATGAAATACCTAAGACATTACATCACCTTTTGAATAAGATGATTGTTGTACATATACTTATATTCTATTAATCATTTATTATCAATAAAAATCCAACCTCTTTAAAATATAGTACAAAATTTTACTTATTTCTCAAACAAATCATTGTTAATATTGTGTAGGTTTCCACACTACCATAGAGGTACTACACTTAGTGCGTTGCCAATTTTTTTTAATGGCTGGCATCCCCCGTAGGCCTAAACCATTATATATATAACGTTTAAAAATGATTTCCATAAACTATATTTCCATTTACTGGTAATTTGGTTTTCAATTTTATAGTAGTTTATCAAATGCATTTAAAGTTATCTGCATATACTATGTTTCCATTATTACTGATTCAGTATAGATACAGTAACAATGGAAACAGTATATGCAGATAACTTTAAATGCATTTGATAAACTACAACAAAATTTAAAACCAAATTACCAGTAAATGGAAATATAGTTTATGGAAATCATTTTGAATGCATTTCATAAACTATAATACTGTACTTCTATATAATACTGTGTTTTCTATATTTCCATTTTCTGGTAATAAACGACGTAAATTTACTGGTGCAGTATTATGTTTTGGCATATTTCCATTTAATGGTAATTTGGTTTTAAATTTTATAGTAGTTTATCAAATGCATTTAAAGTTGTCTGCATATACCATGTTTCCATTATTACTGAGTCAGTATAGATACAGTAATAATGGAAACATAGTATATGCAGATAACTTTAAATGCATTTGATAAACTACAATAAAATTTAAAACCAAATTACCAGTAAATGGAAATATAATATATGAACATTATTTTCTAATAAGTTCATGCTCATGCACTTTTCTATAGAATATAAGTAATATTGACTCACCTGATCGGATCTTTCGGGAACAAGTGTAACTTCTGGCTTTCTGGACATCCCATTATGCACTTGCGGCTCCTGGAATACATTTACATAAATAATTTTTCACACTTTATATATCACACTATATACTTACATGTTGTTGCTGCTACCACTATCGTCGCCTTTAAAATATACACCCTAAGAACACTCTCCTTTGTGGAATCGTCACCTTTAAATTTTTATTAATATAATTTATAATTTTTATTTATAATTTTGTGATGAAACTCATCACCACAGAAAAAACTGATCACAATATAAACCAACCTTTTAAGCAAACACCACTAACTGAATTTTGCTCTCCTGTGCTTTAGTTTACCTTCGCACAGTGTTGGTAATCAAAGGATGAATCTATAGGTGATATTTCATCCATTAATTACCAACTTAGAGCAACAACTTGGCGCAAAATCAGCTATTTTCCACTTTGCGCCAATAATCCTGCCAAGAAATTTTAACTTTTTGTAAACAAAAATATGTAATTTTCTATCGACAAGAAAAAGAAAAGAGACAGCAAACAAGGAAATTTGCTGTCCCTCTCGCAACATCGGTCGAAAACATTACCACTACATACACAGTTGTCATGTCTAATTAGTAGTCTATGGTTTGAAACACATAAGTACAAAGCATAAAAGAAAAATGTGATCGAAAAAACAGTGTTGCAAATATTCGCATTGTTAACGGACTTGTATTGCATTCACGGTTGCCGTTGAAAACTTCGAAAAAGTGTCATAAAAGGGTATATAAGAAAAAAAAGTTCGAAAAAAGGGTATTTTAAATTAATGTAGGGTCAAGTTTTTTATGAACAAGAAAATAACATATATATATATATATATATATATATATATATATAATAAATCGTACATGCACTGCAATTATAACGCACAGTTCTTATCGATGACGACTCATAATGCTGCACGACTGTGAACGGCGGCAATAACCCAACCGGCTTCGTTTCCTACAAATCAGTGGTTATTTTGCATCTGTCTAAAACGGTCGAACAAATTCTAATTTAGTTAATATTTCGGAAATATGATTTGATCGCGAGTGTTTTTTTTTTTTTTGTATTCAAAGTCTATATAAATTATTCGGCGAAATGGTTTTAAGGTTTTGTGGAAAATGCATTGTGTTGTTGTTCTGTTTCAGTAGATGTGACTTTGCTTTTATACTGCCTAGCAAAATGCTGAAACAAACGGATAGAAAAGCAATTGAAGGTGTAAAAAATAGCCACTCATGAAAGTTTAATTATGTGGTATTGATATATTGAGCACATAAATATAGAAATTTCAGTAGCGCCAATCAGATAATTGAAAAGCTTCATCCGGCAAATGTCGCGAAAGATTTTTTGCAACAAATGTATCTCTGCATATAACTTGTCCATACATACGCACACACACCCGTAAATTTGTGTTTACGTGTATGTGTGTGTATTGATCATACGCACAAACCTGCATGTAGTTAGTAAAAAACTTTTGGCTGTCAAGAGAGGTAAGAATAAATTGTGAATCTTTTAGAATATAAATAAATCGCCGTTAGTGGCCTTGAAAGATATTCATATCAAAAATACTTATAAGGGTTGATATACGCCAGCATTCTGAAAAAGACAAAATTCCTCTGATGTTGAATTTTCGGTTTGAATAACAACTTCTTTTGGCCTGAATTGGACGATGTCAACTCCAAAGGCAAGTGTCTTTTAATAGGTCGGTGCTACGCGCCACACAGCTCATTATATTACAGAAAGAAAGCGGTTAATTTAAGACTTCATATATAGAAGCGATTTTATATAGTTGTTTAAACTCCCTTATAAAGGAAACATGAAATGATACACAATGTAAGCGCTGTATATATATATATATATATATATATATATATATATATATACATATATATTTATACTATATATATATATATATATATATATATATACATATATATTTATACTATATATATATATATATATATATATATATATATATTTACACTATATATATATATATATATATATATATACATATATATATATATATATATATATATATTTATACTATATATATATATATATATACATATATATATATATATATATATATATATATATATATAAATATATATATATATATATATATATATATATATAAATATACATATATATATATATATATATATATATATATATATATTTATACTATATATATATATATATATATATATATATATATATACATATATATATATATATATATATACTATATATATATATATATATATATATATATATATATATATATATACATATTTATACTATATATATATATATATATATATATATATATATCTATACTATATATATATATATATATATATATATATATATATATATATATACATGTATATAGTATATATATATATATATATATATATATATATATATATTATATATATATATATATATATATATATTTATGCTATATATATATATATATATATATATATATATATATAATATATATATATATATATATATATATATATATATACATATGTATATATATATATATATATATATATATATATTTATACTATATATATATATATATATATATATATTTATTCTATATATATATATATATATATATACATATATATATGTATATAATATATATATATATATATATATATATATATATATACATATATGTATATATATACATATATTTCTTTTATATATATATATATATATATATATATATATATACTATATATATATATATATATATATATATATATATACATATATATATCCAGAACATTGCATTTGCAAGACCAGCAACCAATATGAGCCTACAAACATGCCTATATACTCGATATAATTCTCAAGAATTTAATTACCCATTTTCAAACGGTACGTTGTATATGTGGAGACATGTAAGTGCTTAAAAATGAGATTTATTTATTCATAAAGAAGTTTTATTCAGTTATCGAGCATGAGTTTACTTCATTACTGTATGTAAGAAATTTAAAATTAAGTGACCCAGACTTATGATTTAAATAAATATATTAAATATACCAAGAAAAGATTCGAAAATACTTAATTCTACTTAAAAAGAAATATTTATACCACGTTAAAAATTAATTTACATGAATTCTCGTTACTGCATAGACGGTTGTATGTGATTTCAAAAAACAGCCGTTACGAACAGCTTTCATTGATGACGGCTCATAAAGTTGCATGACTGTGAACGGCGCCAATAACCCTACCGGCTTCGTTTCCTATAAATTAGTTGTTACTCTGCATCTGTCTGTAAACGGTTGAAGAAATTTTAATTTAGTTAATATTTCGGAAATATAATTTCATCGCGAGTGTTCTTATTTGTAATAAAAGTGTTAATAAATTATTAGGCAAAATGGCAATGAGATTTGGCGAAAAAATTCATTGTGTTGTCAATAAGTTTCAGTTGAAGTGTGTTTGCTCTTACCCTGCATTGCAAAATGTAATTTTGCAGGCGACGGTTGGAAAAGCAATTGAAGGTAGAAGAATTTTCACAACATCTTGTGCATTTATTGAATCATATCCGTTGTTGAGCTCCAGTTAGTAAATGAAAAAGCTTCGTCGGACAAATTCCGTGAGCAACTTTTAGGTGCACACAGCCGTAAATACATAAGACGGATGCATTCATATTGATGTGTGTATGGTAAGAACAAATTGTCAATTTTTAGCATTTACTTTGTTGTTAGTAGGCCTAAAAGAAATTCGAATGGAACATACGGCCTACAATTCTGCCCGCGTTAAGTTTTGTGTGTTTGTGCGCTATAAAAACGACGGGTTGATTTCGTATATATAATTTAATTAAAAACAGGAGTGAACGTGGTGTTAATATGTTATCTTATTGGGGACACCTCTTTGGTTATGTGTGTAGATAAATACGAATCTAATTATCGAAGACACTTACCGCATATTGTACCAAACCTACCTCTAACCGAATTCTGTTTCGTGGTGAGTTGTTGACGTTTGGAATGTGACTTGGGTAAGAGGTAAAAAGTAATTTCCCGTTTATTTTTCGATAATTTTGCCCTTTTAACAGTGGACCGTATTTTAAAATAACATGAATAAACGTTTTACAAATGAACGTTTTTGAAATGAACTAAAAAATTCAATTTGAATTCAGAAGAGGAACTATAAAAACTAAAATCGAATGCCAGCGATAAAATACGATTTTCTTTACTTATTTTCCAAGAAATAATTTGTGACTTTTTCCTTGGTTTCGAGCTCTTTAACTTCACATAGAGGACAATCAAGGCTACAAAATGGCATGTAAAGTATTTTAAATAATTGAAAAGATAAAGACTATGAGCTGTAAAAAAAAAATTACTTATTCGAATAATTTTGAGTCATTGAGTCAAATGAATCATTTCCATCCTCTGAATACTATTCAGTCATAATAATTTAAATGATCAATTTGAATATTTCAATGTGAAGCGTTTAAATTACTTGAATAATATTCATTGTTCGAATCAGGACATAAATGTCCTTGCCGAAAACTTTCCTGGACTATAAGTCTATATAACGCAGGTTTTTTGAAAATGTGTTTGTCATTACCTTCATATGGCATATCTTGTTTATATTAGAATTATTTTAAAAACAATTTCAAAAATACACCTTTTGTTAGTTACTTTAAAAAGCTTTAATTATTCAAATTGACTTTTTGCGATTGTGTGGAACACAGTCAATAGAGTCACAGGACTTCATTTCTATTAAAATCGTTATATTCAATTCTTCCTTAAGGAACGCCAGCCAGGCTTGTGGTTCATATGGAACTCACAACTTTTATTTCACACTCTTGCACTATGGACCATTAACGTTTGTGGCAACTGAATTATTTTTGAGTTTCAAATTAATTTGGTGATAAGATTTTTCTGCCTTAAAGTCGCGTCTGATGCCAACAAGTGTACGGTAGTTTAGCTTTTAGATTATTCCCTAATTAAAATTATATTGATGAAAGCATCACACACGATAGGCGGGTGTGTGTGTGTGTAACCATACAATTAGTTTCTGTGTAGTTGTGTCTCATTATTTAGGTCACGTTATAATTAAGGGTTTCTATTGCTTGAAGTACATTTTGGTTTCCCCTTAATGGAAGATATAAGAGATTTTTACTTTTTGCAGGAATTCTATTTAACCCTACAAAGATAACGTTATTTTTTAGTACGTTAAAGATAACGATACGTCTGAGAGACGTATGATTTTTCACGTCCTTTTAAGGACTTTATAGTAATAAAATTTTATATTTTTCTTATTGAATTCATTTATTTATTATCTTTTCTCTTTAATATCATAAAAATTGTGTAAGTAAACATAAATAAAAAAAAAGAACAACAGTCAATTCAATAGAGATCATAAATTAACATAAAATAAAATGCCTCTTTCAAAGGACTCAAAAATAATTATAAATAAAATAAAAAGTATATATTTTTTTGAATTCATTTAGTTGTTTGCATATAATACCAGTTTTATAATAAAAAAATATTTTATTATTGTATCGTTATATGCAAGTGTTACAGACTAGATTTTTGTGTTCTCCACACACAGGTGTTTGACACTTATCACATGACATTTTGGACATTCTTCGAATATTTGAAGAACAAAATCCACAATATCTTCTCTTTTTAGGAACAGGTTGATTTTCGTTATCAATTTCAACTTCACCGAGAACTAAATTTTGAATGCTGCCACGCAAGGATTTGGACAAAGTCGGAACTTCGAGCCTCATTTGCATCCAAGGAGTTGTTAGGGACAATGAAAGTTTTTTCATGTATTCTCTTCGACTCAAAGGCTTTTGATTAGCAGAAATCGCAATGTCGAGCTGGTCCTCTCGCTGTTCGAACTATATTTATTACCGATGTTCTACCAGTATTTTGACCTTTTGAGGTACTCCAGCAGTGGCCATTTTTACTTCTCAAAGTAGGTTGACGAAACTGTATTATACGTTCACAAGTTATAGCAGCTTCGATAGACTCACTGGCCTAATTCACTTGCAGTTTCAGATGAATTTGAGTCATCAAACTCACTTTGCAACAGAGCAGCAATTTCTGCATTATCCAAGCCACGGTTACATGTCATTATTATAACAAAATTTTAATTTAAAAAAACGATAAATGACCTAAAAATGTTAAGTAAAATAATAAGACGATAATTTAAAATGTCACACAAAAGAAAACGATACGTCTCCGAGACGTATGGCTTTGCAATTTCTCAGAAACAGATCAAGCAGCAGAGGCCAACTGAGAATACTGAGCAAAACAAATTTCTCTCACAACAAATAACAGAAACAAAGAAGAAATTCAAAAAGTCATACGTCTGATAGGCGTAGCTTATCTTTCTAGGGTTAAAGTCATGGTTCCTTGACGCATCAGGAGTTGGCTTTAATCCGTAGTAGTTGTTAGTGTTGTATTAATTTTTTAGGTGCTAAAAATTTGTAGACTTCCACCCAAATATTTTTGCACAATATGTAACTTGGTCAGTCGTAACGCCTTGTTGCAGTGCTTTTTGAGGAAAATATAAGAAATACAGGTGGAAGGATATCTGGGTCCCGCCTTTACAAAGGATCAAAAATCAATAGTAGGTTACAAACCTACATTGATTTGACCTGCGAGGTGTAACCAGTTTCCTTACACTGGTGCCACTGGATCTGGTTGAGCCCTACCGATGAGACTTCGGTTGATTCTGTGGCCGGATGTCGGTTGAGGTCTCTTTGTTGAGTCCACGTGGTGCTTGTGGTTTAATACTAAGAGTCGCGGGGAGAGGTGTCAGATAAAGGTTGATGTCCTGGCCTATTGTATGTTGGGACTTCGGCCCGACTGATGGTAGTCTCTATAGGGTGCTATGAATCAACAGACGTTACGGAAGTGGTGGTATATTGTTGGTGCTGGGAGGGTCAGGAGGGATAAGTCTTATGACTTTGACCTTTGATTCCTCTTGGTGCTGACGACATGTTTTCCTCGGAAGTAACAATATAGGCCCGAACACCTTAGCAAGATGTATGAATATGGTTTTATGGCGAAACCATATGAGTGAAGTTGCAACCTGTGTATGCCCAAGGGGCTGCACTGCTGTGGCCTCTGAGGGTGACAGGGTTGGTGGTGGACACCTAATTTCACTCGAGTGCTTGCGAGTACAGTCAGGTAAGGCCGAAAGGCAGGCACTGACGTAAACTTGAGCGTTCTCTGCTTCATAATTTTGTCAAAAATTTAATTGATTTATGATTTTTTTGTGTGGTAATTTAAAACTTAAGGCGATCCCTAATGGGTGTTTTTTATAGAGTGACGCATTCTGACAGGCTGTCAGAACTAGTCAGGGATGCTCCCTAAGATCTGAAAACGTCGATATATGATGAGATCTAATTTTTTTTTTTCAAAACAGGGTGAAACCGACCAATTGCCGATTTTTTTTAAATTTTAATTTTTCCTAACGTGAAGTTAAAAATTCGAGTTCATATTTATGAGTGATCAGATCGAACTTCTTCAAAATATAGCCCCTACAACTACGCCGTCAAATTCTCTTGTTATGGAAGTTTAATATTTAGGGCGATTTAAAGTTCGACGACAAAAAAACAATTAAAATTTTGTCTAACGAATTGAATTTTTGAGCCACTGTGCGCTGTTTCCTTTAACACATCAAACTCAACATTTAGTTTTAGCTCAAGTACTCCGGAACGCATTACGATGCTATTACAATCGGGAGGCCGATTTAGAAACCGCACGTCTCTTGTACGCACTTTAATTAAATACCTGCCACTGTGCGGTAATCACGATCCTCTTCTGCTAATCCGATTATATGGAAATTTTTGCACTTCAGCACAGTTAAGCTCGGGAAAGGAAAATGAAAAACTTTCCACGTGCTGAAACCCCTGATTATAATTCAATTACCACCGTGTAAATTGTTTTCCTAATTTCCCATTTGGCGTTTATATAAATAATTCATATCGTCTAATAAATAGGAACACATCCATCAGCCCGCAATTGTGGCTGTAGTGTTCGGGTGGCAGACAGACACAAATTAAATTGATTTTCAATTTCGTTAGTTTGTTTGCCATTAAATATCGGGGTCACGGAGGAGTTAAGGAAATTAGCGACTGGAATAAAAACAAAAGGAGCACACGCACACAAACATGTTAAATTATATATGCAGGCAGTTTTATATAAAATTTAAGATGTGAAATTTAATATGGAGTTAAAGAAGTCTCCATTTTTCTTGACATTTTGAACATATAAACTTCAGGTCGTTTTTATAAAAAAAAATCTTATATTCAGTTCTGTTCTGAAAATCAAGTGATTTCAAATAGCATGTGTTTTTAAAAACACACGTGTTCTTCTCTGAAAAACGCTTGACTCTAAAGGCTTTTCCTGTAACCTCCAGCTAATTTTAAACGCAAAACTATTGCAACCGATTTTGTTGTGCCGTTTGTTATTCTCTGGTCTTGAGCCCTTGGAGTTGAAACTCTATTTAAACTTTCAAATCATTTTTTGATTATTATAAAAGAATTGAGAACACCAACTGAGCAGATATATAATTTCGAAGTTTTATAAAAGAAAGAAAAAAAAAGAAATCACTTTTTCACGAGCGGAATAACCGATTTTATTCCGCTTTTTAAATGTTTAGAACCGATTAGTTTATGAAATTATTCAGTAAAGCAATTGAAAAGTTATTTCAGGAACGCTGCTCTTTCGTTTACTCGAAAAGAATCGAGAGCACTAACTGAGCAGATATAAAATTTCGGGAGTTATTAAAAATTCGTTCACGATATCTAACGAACGAATTAACCGATTTGGGCCCGGTTTACAGTGATCAACAGTGAAGTCATTAAAAGTTATTCTTAAGAAATAACTAGTCAAGATTAGACTCAAGGTTAAACTCAAGATTAAAAAACCACATCTGCCACTGCAAATCGGGTCAGAATCTTCTAACCCGTTTGTGAGATATCGTGAAGGAAAAGTTTTTTTTTAAACTCCGAAATTATATATCTAATCAGGTAAAATAGCTCAAAGACCAGAGTATGATAAATAACCGGTTGAAATTATCGGGAAGTTACCGGAATGGCCTTTAACCGTTTTTCATATTATTTTTTATAAATTTTACGCTACTTTGCAAAGCGACAAAGAAAATTTTAAGTTAATAAATTTTTGACAAAACCTCATTAAATTGATTTTCGTTAAGTGCTTGGAATTGTCAAAAACGTCAGTCAATATTGTCAGTACTTAAGCTCCGATATTAACATCAAAATTAACTCCACCATTAAATTAAAAATTAGAAACTTTTCTAAGAGAGTTTTACATCATATTCAGTTGAGTTATACTTCACATTTATGTTTACACTCAATTTTCTATTGACTTTCTTTCCTTTCGACTTCATCACTCAACGAATAAACTTTCTTTTTATTAAAAGAGAAGGAAAAGAAAACCATCAATTTTGATGGGAGCTCAGTAGTTTTCACTTACAAACAATGAAATTAAAATTAATAGTGTCGTAAAGCCTTTCTGCTCATTAAAAAATTACTCCACCAAAGGAAGCATGAACGAGAATAATTGCACGAATTAAGAATAAGGAAAGCAGAAAATGAAACACAGAAATCATGTACTTTTGCTTGGAGGCATACTTTCTCGCATTGGAAAAATTGTGGAAAATTTTTGTTGGAAAATGGTTTAAATAATTGTCGAATCAGTAATAAAGTCAGATAATTGCGATGGAGTTTAAATTGTTTGTTAAATTAAATATTCATCCAGTGTACTAAATTTAACACCTTAATTGCGCAATTAGTAAATTGGCACAATTCAAGCCGTAATTGAGCTCAATTTATCATGCAGCAAATCAATTAATAAATTGAGCGAATTGAAATTTTCTTCTATTGAAATTTACACTATTTCTCTTTCATGGGAAGGCGAAAAACAACTAAATACAACACATATCGTTGGCTTCAACAAGAAATGCCTTAACTCGCATATATCCAAAACTTAGTTTCTCAGCGGCAAAAAAATTTACTGCAATACTGTTAAATATAGTGACTTAATAGTGGTTTCACACTGAAAGTTAAAACCTGGTTTGAGCATTAAAGCCATGAACATGTGATTTTGCTCTCACACTGCAGTTTTAATAAAGTCCGATTTTAAGCAACAGGTTGGCCAATAAATTTAATCACTGTAAATTAAATCTGTCATATAAATAGTTACATTTGTTTTTGTATTTTCCTCTACATTTAAAAACACTTAATGCACAAACTGTACTGTGCTGGCGTTTTTGTTATAAAAACAAATTTTGGTGCTTTATAAAATAGGAATTACTTTAGATTTTGCAAATAAATTTTTTAAATTATAAAAATAGTTACAAAAACACTTGATTTCTATAAAATAATGTTAATTCTGAAGGAAGAAACGCCGAAAGGGTGAATATTTCTGAGTACTCTAAAAAGATTATCAGATGTTTCCAACATATAACTTGGCAGCACTTAACTTAGCACAGACAAAAGCGGGCAAAAACAACGTTGCATTTCATAAAACCCATTTAAAACAAATTTAAAAGAGGTTTCGAGTTGGTTTTAACAAAATAATTTTGTGTGTTTAAACCAGGTTATAAAAGATGGCCTTAATGTTAAAACCACAATTTTTTTAAATTTATGTCAGTGTGAAAATACTATCACAAGCGCATGACAATTACATATTCTATTATGATCGATACAGTTTTTTGCCTTCTACCATAAAGTTAGGGCCTTTCCACTTGATACCAACGACATGTTTTGTGTAGCAGTGTTCTGATTAAAATATTAAACGCAAAAATTAAATACCATGACGATAATGATGATGTAACGATTACATTTTAATCAAATGATGACACAAAATTTCAATGACTAAAACAATTTAAACATTCAGCTCATTTCACGTCCTGAATAAATTGTTATAGTTTTCTGTATCAAATTTCATTTGAAACTACACCATTTCCATACACAAAACACACAAAAAACATATATTCTCTTACAAAGAGATTTAGATGGTCGGAAATGTTTTCCACAATAAAGATTTTATTGTAAATCTATTCGGCTAAAAAAATAAACTCAAATAAGTTTAAATTTTCCAGTTCTGCAACCATTATTTTTGATTTGCTGATTTTCAATAGCAAATAAATGCTCTATGGAGTCGAATATTAAATTGTGGAAAAGCCTGTTAGATGTTTGTCAGCTAAAATAGTACGAATCTAAATTATAGATTTAGCAAAATACTATTGGAAATGGTGTAAAACTTTTTTTTTTCCAAAGTTGTTTACACAAGACAATAGAACGTGATACTTTCATGTGCAAATTAATATTTGCAGTTTAACTATATTGACATTTCATTAGAATATTATAATACTTCTATTGAGAACAAAACATTTTGTTTCGTATTTAAATGCAATCAGAGATGTGGAAAACTATTTGTGTATGGTGCACTCCATAGAAATTAAGATTTAAATCGAACAAAATTGTTAAGTCATTTTCAGTTAGTGAGGACACGAATAATATAACGAGTAGTTGCTGCAAACATATCAAACTTCTTTTTAGCTATCGATAACTGTCATATGACAGTTATCGATAATTATGATTGGACAGCTGATAATGACAAACTGTATTAATAACATCTCCGTATTAATAACGTCTGGCAGGTTATCTTGAAGCTTTTAAACGTCTGAACAAATTGTGTGTGAAATTGTGCATATTTAATTAACTGGCCCACTGTGTCACTCGGCATAGTTCTGTCAAACAAAAGAAAAAAATTATAATTTATTTTTGTTATTATTATTATCATCCGATAGAGCTACAACATCGGCCAGGCAGTTAATAAAGGGAAAACATTTTCGATCATTTAAATTTCTTTGCGAGGGAATATATGTTTTTTGTCTGTTTTGTGTAGGGAAATGGTGTAGTTTCAAATGAAATTTGATACACAAACCGGCTGGTATTATTGTTTATAAGCGATCCAGATTCTTAAAATCTTTTCTCCACCCTTCGAACGATTGACACACCAGCTGTAGTTCCTCAATTGAAAAAAATTCTTCGAAGGTTTTGAGCGGTCTCAGTAAAATGTTTCAAGTGTTTTCAATATTTTTTTACAATTATAACGCGTTGCGCTTTTGTCAAGAGCTGCATTTCTAATAATCACAGTAAATATATTATCTCAGCTATCAAATTTCAGAGTTGCCACATGCAAAAAAAAGTCGAATAATGTCCGTCTCTGGGTCTGTACGTGTAACACGGTTTCCGAAGCCCCTGAGAAGACTTCATTTTGATACTGATGTATTTTAAAAATGGTCTCATGTAGATCGGTATGGAAAATCATATAGATCGGTCAAAATACAGTTCCAGAGCTGGATTTTTGGAATATAAAAGTAATTTGATAACGTTGGTTTGAGTTTTTTTTACACTTCAATCAAAATTAATTTTTCATTAAAAATTATAAGAAAAGGAATTTAAGTTTTTATTTGTGTTCATAAATTTTGCATACTTGAAAGATTTTAATAAAAACAGGTGCAGGGGTGGGAAACTATTTATTTTGGAATATAAAATATTTAAAGAGAACTACTTTTTTAGCAAAATAAAACTTTTATAATATAAAAGTAAATTGGTAAAGAAAATCAACCATAAAGAAATATTCAACTACAGGGATGGTACACATAAGTAACGAAATAAAAAAAAACTACTTTTTTCTTATAATATGAAATTTATAATGACAGTATGTCACATAGTTAATTTATTAAAACTTTTTTTTATCTATACGTTCTAAATATTTGATGTATTTGAAAGGCGTTCATTGATATTGTGATTCATAAAAGACGACAATACAGCTCCAGGGCTGGAAATTTCATTTTGTTTTCTTAGAACATTAAAGTACTTAAATAAAATTGATTTATAAATATATATAAGTAACTAAATAAAATTAATATATAAATTTTCATTTAAAATCCAGGGTAGTACAAGCGAATTTTTTTTCGTTAAACTCTTTTTTTTTGGCAATCACACATATTTTGTATTTTAAAAAGTAATTATAATGTCGATTTCTTTTGTAGAAAATAATGCAACATATTTCACACTTTTTAACAGAAAATGGCAAAATTTTGCCATTTAAAAATACAAAAATTTATTAGAAATGAATCCAACTATTCAATACAAACGAAAAATAATTTCTCTCTTAAAACTATTCCAAACCGCCAATTTTTAGAAAATCAGTGAAAAAAAATGTTACATGTTTTCTGGAAAAGAAAACGTTATTAATTAAAAATCAAAAGAAATCATAAATCCAGGGTTGGATAGTTGAAACTAATTTTTTGTTTAAATGTATTGGAAATAGAAAAAAAATCAGAAAAATATGCTGGCAGAGCTGGAAAATTTTATATTATGTTTTGCTTTATAGAAAAAGTAACTATCGTATACTTTTTATTTAAATCTATTTTATACTTCAGGAAGACTTGAATTATTCCAGGCTTAGAAAATTTAAATTTTCTGTCCTTACAGGATATATAATATTTCTCATATCCGAATATATCATTTCTACTTGATTTTTCAAATAGTATTTGCTTGTAGCCTGGGCCCTAAATTTAAATAGTGCTTTCTTTGAAACCCGCTCTCTCTCTCTCTCTCTCTCTCTCTCTCTGTGGAAATCACCATAATATACGGCTACAAAGTTTAACACTTTCGAATTCATTATATAAGTAGAATTAACTACTATTCAATACAAATGTAACGCAGCAATTTGCTTGAATGTATTTTGTAACAATTCCAACCATTGAACATGATAAAATATGTTTATTTTAAAAATGTTAAATACAATCTGTTGGACAACGACATCGAGACAATGTAAATGACACTTTTGCCTTCTGCGTGAATAGTATTAAATTCAAATTAATGTTGTTTATTGTAAATTTATTTCTCTATACAAATTTAAATTATTTGGGAAAAGTTTTATCAGAATATTTGAAATTCTTTTTCAAAATACACACACACACACTCACACTCAACTATTGGGCAATATTTCATATATAACATTTGCACTGGCAGAGTTTCCATTTTGCTGTAGTAGAAAATATGTTTTATGTCTATATAAATTAAATGAATGTGCATAACACAACTGGAAGCATAAATTAAAGAGCATTTTGTCACACATAAAGTTTATTTGAACGAATTGCGAAGAAAATATTTTCCATCTTAAAAATATTTATAATTGATTTTAGTTTTCTTTTCTTTTTTTTTTTTTTTGCAAGTCAGATTTAGATAAATTAAATATTTCAGTCTGTATGTAGGAAATAAGCGAGTGCATGTGGCTTTTAAGCAACTGCTTATGGTTTATTAAATGTATTAAATTTTATGTAGCGATTTTGCAATCAAAATTGTTATTAATAAAAGTCCTGGAAATTTTCGAAATCTATTTTTTTTTAATACCGAAACTTAAGGCGAAAGTCATGGAAATAAATTTCCCCAATATTATAAAAATATAATTACTTCATTTGAAACATGTTCATTCTAGACAAAAGTTCAGTTGGACACACAAAAAATGTTTATCGACTAAATTTTTCTTAAACCTAAAGAGAACGATGATAATTTGAAGGCAGCCTCATTAATTAAACAAACGTTGTTATAAACACAACCGTTTTGAAAGTCCTCTAAAATCCTACTTTTAACCAACATGCAGTTGTAACAATGGCCCTGCTATAAATAAATTTTATTATTTAAAAACTGTGGATGTATTTACATTTTCTACTCTCTGGTATTTTACAACAAAAACACGTTTAAGTACAAATTCATTTGTCATACTTTTTAAAATTGTCAGCACTGTTTTTGGTGTTGCAGCCAACCATGAGGAAATTATACTCACGGTGGCAACGCTATACAATATTTATTCAATATTTACTTGGCAGCACTGATGTCAAGTTGTTGAGCACAACTACAAGATCTTGTTGTGTTTGTATATGTGAGAGTTGTTAGCAATTGTGCAGCATTTCAATGGATTTGGTTGCAATATCGTGTTATGCCTTAAACACATTTACTGCAACAGGCTGCCGACCACAATCTGTCAAAAGTTGTTGTTTTTCGTCGTGAAAATAGTCAAAATAATATTAAAGTGTGTATTTTAATTTTTAAAGATTGTAGTCGGTAGCCTGCTGACGTAATTCTTGTTACGCCTTAACACATTCAGTACAGCAGGCTACCGACTACAACGACTGCAAATGCCGTTAGCTACAATTGTGGCTCTCTAGTTAGCTACTGAATTATTTTAAAAAAGATACCACTAAATCAGTAATGACTAGTGGCTGTTTGTAGTGGAAATCTCTGCCTTATAGCTGTTTTCATATGGTGCCACTCTACTATAATATATTTAGAAAATAAATCTTTTTATTTGCTTTTATTATTCTGTTTGTCAAACAAAACAATAGGCTATCCAGTTTACAATAATTTAATTTATTTATACTACACTGGCAACATTGTATGTGTTCATTTGACGCTTGTTAAAATAGAAATTATTTTAATTTGATTATAACCTGAAAATCAGCATGGACAACAACCAGTAGTCGCATTGTATTCTAATATTGACAGGTTGTAGTCGGTAGTCTGCTGTCGTAAATGTGTTTAATGAATTAGACGGAATAATAATTAGTTACTTAAAGTTTTATTAATAACTCATCTTTGGCGATTATATTCCGAATTACGTTTGTTCTTCAGAAATTAAAAACAATTTTTTGAATTTAAGGCATTAAACACAATAACGACAGCAAGCTACGAGCTACAAGCTGTCAAAATTGGAATGGACGCATTGACATGGGAGTGACTATTTAGCTGCGATACAGCCACACGACTACCGACCACCCTTGTAGCTGTAGCCAAAATTGAACTAATTTCTATTTTGGTGAGCGAGAATGAGTACATGCAATGTTGCCAGTGTAATATAAATAAATTCAATTATTGTAAACTTAAAAATATAGTGTTTTATTTTACAAAAACAAACAACAAACTATATTTCCAACCTAATGAAATGATTTCTTGTCATATACTGTGAACTTTAAATATATTTTTTTGGAATAACACTAGAGTATTAAATATATGAAAGCGGCTACACTGGCGTTTAAGGAGAATTCCACTACAAACAACAACTCATGGTTATTGATTTGGTGGTGTCGTTTTAAAAATAATTCAGCAGCTGACTACGAGGCAACGATTGTAGCCAACGGCTTTTGTAGTCGGTGTTCGTGTCGCCTGCTGTCGTTATTGTGTTTAATGCTGAATTTTTATAATTCAGTAAAGAAAAGTAATTTTCAAACTGAATAAAATAAAATATAAAAAGTAACTGACTCTTTTTATAAAATTTAAATTTTCGATAAGTAGTTTATATAAAAAAAAAATATATAAAAACGGTTGACCCCAAATGCCATCCCTGTAACTGACGGCTAATTTTAATCGTAACGCTATCGTATCCTGGTTTTTGTGCTTTTCCATGCCTTTAAACTCTTCGAGCTTGAACGATTCCCACGTGATAAGCGGTGACTGATGTAGTTTTCGAACATTAAATAATCGGATATATAATTTCGGAATTAAATCATTCTCTTGTTTCGAATTTTTCTTTCACGATATCTCACGAACAGACTAATCGATTTTAATTCGGTTCGTAGTGATCGATGTGGTTTTTAAATGTCAAGAACCGATTAGTTTATGAAGTTCTTCGGTGAAGTCACTGAAAATTTATTTCAGAAACGCTCTTCTTTCGTTTATTAGAAAAGAATCGAGGGCACTAACCGATGAGATATATAATTTCGGAGTTCTTAATAATAAATCACTTTCTTAGAATTTTTTCGTTCACGATATCTCACGTACGAGTTAACTGATTTTGATTAGTTTGTGAAATCGATCGATCGGTGAAGCCGTTTCAGAGTTATTCCCTAAAAAACACTTTAAAAAATTATGTTTTTATAATTTATTTTTGAGATATTTTCAAATCGATTCAAATTCGCAGTATGCTTATGTTCAGAATCACTCTCCAGGATCGAAATTTTAATGTAATTCATATCCGAATTTCGATAGATATCGAGTGCCATAATAGTCTCCGAGAACTCCATCAGTTTGGTTCGATTCGGGTCAGTCCTTCGAAAGTTATAAGCGGATTACTTACTTACATACGCACTCAACACACACACACACACACACACACATGCACACACACTCACTCAACACACACCCACACTTACACATACACACTCACACACACACATATATACTTACCGACCTAGTGACAGGCTCTCAGAATTACTTAGAGAGGCATCCCAGGACCTCAAGACCTGGATATCTGATGAGAACTCGATATTTTCAACTTTTCCTATTGTACTAAAATCTTAAGTTTTCATGCAGTAAAAAAAAACACTTGATTTACCGCATAGACTGGAGCGCGAAATTCAGACTACGAATGTTAGGAGTCTCAAGGAAATTCAAAACGGAGTGAACTCATACGTAACCCGAATGGGTATATAAATGTTTTCTAGATAAAATTTGTTTGAAAAATAATTGGTTTGAAATACATTTCGGAAAATAACTATTAGAAAGAAAATTAAAAAAAAAAACATTTAGAATAATAAACTTTCAAAAAAATATATTCACTTACTTTGAACAGGCCTCGTAGCTGTATCATTGAAATTCAAGCAAAATAATGTTTTGCCACGAATACAATATGACTGAAATCGCGAAACAGATTCGCGCGCCACTCACAGTGTGAGTTAACGTTTTTGAATTCATCCCAAAACGATATCATCCATTCGGTTGCACAACGTTTTATGTTTTTAACTGAATTAACAAATTATTCATGTTTTCGGTTGATGTTGGATGTCCATAAAAATAAACTTGAACACTTAACACGCTAATAAACAGCGAAACATTCGCATGTTTGTTGTGTTTTGAAACCGCCAACAAAATTTTATTACACATTTTCAGCCGGAACAGAATTACATTTGCAAATACCAGCGATCATGACGTATTTAACTTTCGCAATAACGCGAAAATATTTATGCAGGACGGTTGTAAATATTTTGCTAAACCACTTAATTGTCTGCACATGCGGTGGGAGAAGAAATTAAAAAAAAAAATTTTATTTTTTAGGGAAGGAAAAGGATTTATTTAGTTCAGCAGTCGCCAGTTTTTATTTTAACAATGATGAGTCACGAGACTTTAAATGACACGGAGAGGCTGTGGAAGGATGTCATCCCTTCGAATGTTTAATAAAATTATATTTCTTCCAGTTTTATATAATTTTCGGTATTCAAAAAGAACATAAAAGAAATTATTTTGAATGAGGAAAATATTTATTTGAATCTTTAAAAATTTAATTTTTTTTCAGGGCAAAAGCTGACATCCTTCCAGTGCACACTGGGGATTTTTTAAATAATTTTCGAAAGATATAGTCTCTGTATTGTGTGACAATATAGTCAACGATTAGTTTTTATAATTTTCACAGCCTCGAAGGATTTTAAGGACACTCACAATTGATGCAGCTCGACAAAACGCGTTATTGCTGCATCAAAAGACTTCAACAGGTTTGAACTCCGGGATTATATATCAGTTGGTGCCCTCGATTCTTTTCGAGTAAACGAAAGAGGAGCCTTCCTGTTGGATGAAATATTGAATTATATTTTCTTTTGAACTTCTCGTTAAAAAAATTGAAAATTTTCGCTTTGGAAAAAACCGAGTTCTCATCTCATCGCTCCAGGTTTTGAGGTCCTAGGAATATTCCCTGACCAATTCTGAGAGACCCTCACCGTGTAAGAATGTGACCCACTTGTAGTTTTTAAATGGCTAAACCAAACCCAACTGGTGGCGTTCTAAAAAGCATTTCTGAACTCAGATTTCCTGTGGATCTGAACCTATTCAAAGTTATTTTATTAGAATAACTTTTAAACGGCTTCACCGATCAAAATAAATGTTTTAATTTTAAGAACTCCGAGATTATGTATCTGATCGGTTAGTGCCCTCGATTCTTTTCGAGTAAACGAAAGAGGAGCGTTCCTGAAATAGCTTTTCGTTTAACAACCATGTCGAGCACCACGAAACGGACTAAAAACGGAATGATTCCATTCCGAAAACTAATTACCCATGATTACGGAATTTTTCGTTCTTCAATGAAACAATCATGATGTGGTTTTAGTAAGACCTCGTTCCATGTCACACAGTTCGTGATTTATTTAAGGAATTGTTTGGCGACCTCAAAGTTTCTCGTGTCGGGCCCCGTGAATTGGCTTCCAAGATCATGCGATCTATGTGGGGATTTGTGCAGTCGTTTTTCTATGCCGATAAGTCCGAAATGTTTGGAAAAAGTAATTCAAAATTGGATCTGCAGATTAGACAGAAGTCATATTTGAATCGAGCACCACGAAACGGACTAAAAACGGAATGATTCCATTCCGAAAACTAATTTTCGGTTTTTGTTTTCCAAAGAACCAAACTACGAATCGAAATCCTTTTCCGAATGCTTTTGAGCTCTATGACGATAAGATATCATGAACGAAAAATTCGAATCAAGAGATGTTTTAATACCGAAATTATATATCTGGTCAGTTTGTGTTCCCGATTCCTTCATAGTAATCGAAAACTACATGAATTGCCGCTTATCGCATGGGAATCGGTTAATTGGAAAATTGATAGAGTTTGAAATTTTGATGAAAAAAATAATTCCACGTAATAGCACAATTAAGTGGCCACCAGGATTTAACTCCATCGGATTATTTTCGTTGAGGTTATGTTAAGTCACTTGTCTGCGTCGATAAAACACAAACAATTGAACAATTGGAAATCAACTTTCGAAAAGTTATCGGCAAAATACGGCTGAAAATTTTGCGAAAAGTTGTTGAGAATTGGTACTCCAGATGGCGCCTTCTACGCGTTAGCCGTGGCGGCAGAAATCATATTTAAACATGAATTTCATGAAATTTACTTTCAAATAAAGCCCGTTTCACAGATATCAAAAATATATTTCCTGCTTTCACTATGATTTCAACTTGTGCAACTCTTTAAAAACACCCGTTCCATAATTTCGAATTAAGAGTTAAACTTAAACTTAAAGACTTCAATTCAATTCACAAATAAAACAACATTTTTCTTTTGTTTGCTGTCCTATTCCTTATTTCCTTGCATCCTCGTCGTATGTAAATGTCTGAAATATTGTTGTAAGTGTTTTTGTGCAGATTCAGTTTTTTATTCGCTTCGAACCCAGTTTTTACTTGTTCGAAAACACTTGTATTGAATCACTGGCACACAAAAATTATGTTTAACATCACTCAGTGTGAAGCACATTATGGTTGTAGTCGTTGTTGTCTATTATGAATTAGACAAGTATTTTGTTGTTGTTGTTTTTCTTTGTTTTGAGTTTTGAATGACAGAAACATAAAAATTTCTTCAAAACGAATATTATTTGCAGGACAGAAAGTGAAATAATAATAGCATCGCGTGTCATATGAAGTCAATTTGATTAGGGTTTTTTGGGCAATTCGAGATCACACTCTTGATCATTTAAAAAGTCTTAAAATTTCCATTTTGCTAAAGTTTATTGGAGTATATTTTGAATTAAATCGGTTAATGGCCATTCAAGCGGAATTCGTAATTATAAATGGACAAGATCAAGTCCATTTTATTTCGATTTTTATATCTATATGAAATTATCAGGCCGTATTAAAAAATATTATGAATGACGACGTCGACGTCACATCAAGAGGACAGCAAAAAATTGTCACTTGTCATTTAATTGTCGACAAGAATTAATTATTATTAACAGCCTTTTGGTATTCTCTAAGGCGTATAATATTAATAGCACATGTTACCAGAAGACAATTTCTGTCGACAAAGACTAGAAAAGTTACAGTTATTTGCTGTCGTGTTGACGTGACGTTGACATTGTCATTCATAATCCGGGTAATTGTCTTTTCTTCCTGCAAAAATCATCCGAAATATTTCCGTTCTCAGGAAACTTTTTCCGAAAGATTTCCTTTTTTTTCTAAAATTATATAAAAACAAATTCTTAAACGGTTTGGACTCTAAGGTCCATCCCTGCTACTTCCCGACAATTAAATCATATATTCTTTTCCTGAAATCAATTATGCCCAAATTCTTCTTGTTAAAAAGAAAAAATTTTCTCTCCAAGACCGTTTTCATTAAAATTAGAAAAAAAAGAACGATTGAAAAAAATGTTGAAGGCCAACCCTGCAACTTCTCGAGAATAGGAGGGGTTTATTATGCTGTTGCCCAGCAAAAATTAGGTCCCGCGGGAAGCAGTTTTCTCAGTAACTCTCTCACCAGCATGCTTCGGCATGTTCCATTTGGTATAGCCAAATTGTAGACTTAATATTGGTCCGCCCTTAGGCGACCTATTTTGGGTCCACACTTCATCCAGGTTGTTAAAAATTTCCTTTAATAAGTTTTAATTTACTAACATCGATTACGCTCGTTCTAGCCTAGAAAAAAGCTATTATATAATTAACTTCGCCGGCCTGAACAAGCCAAACTGGGCATGGTCGCTACCAAAACTTCAAGTTTTGATACACTTTTAAGGATCTTGTAAAAGGGACCTTTTTTATCCTGAAACTCAACCTTCTACACAAAAAAAAAAACGCAACCACAAACTATAAAACCAATCACGCAATTGTAACCAGCGTCATTTGTAGTCGTGTAGCCATGTAGCCTGCTGTCGTCTATGTGTTTACAATATTAATTTGAATTTCTTAGATTAAATTTAGAAAACAAGTGCTATTAGCGGTACCTGATTGCCATGAATTTTGAAAAGCAAAAGGAATGATTTTAACGCTTTTTTGTTTCAGCAGGTTTTATTCCAAACATGTCGTGGGCAAAACGAAAACTGTCGTATTTATTTTTATATAATATTTAACTTCGTGCTAGGAAAATTGAAGACTTAAAAACTTTTTTTTGTCAAAGTCTTGTCGCATTTGTCGTATTGAAAATTTCATAATTTCATCGGATTTACTAAATTTGTTCGGTAGATTTTTTCAATATCTCAAAAACTATCTCGTACACAAAAATGATTTTCATGTGATTTCAAAGGAAAAAATATTTAAAAAATTGGTTGTCAAAGTTTTGTCGTATCTGTCATATATAAATTTGTTTAGTTGATTATATAAATATATCGAAATTTTAAAAAATCGGCAAGCTATTATTGGCCTTACTCCCTTTTGAAAAAATCTAGTTCCCACACATCGCGAAGTCTTGAGGTCCTCGAAAAGTTCCCCGGGAGCCCTTCACTATATCTGTATGTATGTATGTATGTGTATGTATATGGTACGCTCATAACTTCCAACCCAAACCAGTAGCTTTCTGAAGAGCGTTCCTGAACTTTTATATACCTGGAAATATGAACCGGTTCGAACCGGTGGTTTTCAAGATATCAAAAAAAAATAAACTTAGAAAAAGAAATATATTTCAAAGTAGTTTAGAATAACTTTTAAACGACTTCACCGATCGATTCCATGTCAGGTCTTGTAATTTAAAACTACGTTGACCAGTATGAACCGGTTAAAAATCGGTTAATCCTTTCGTGAGATAATTTCGAGAAGCTACAAAACAGCAAGATGTTCCCATTTTTTTCATAGTAATCAAAAGAGGGACATTCCTGAACTTGGTTTTCCTATGAATTTGAACCGAATCGAAACGGTACATTTCAAGGTATCTCAAATTAACTTGAAAATGCATTCTTCAAACTGGTATTTTAGAATACTTTTTCAGCGAGTCCACCAATCGAATCTTAAAATAAATTAACTTTTCAAATTTACAAACCGTTTTGATCAAAGAAAAAACGGTTAAAATCGGTCAGTCAATCGGTTAATCCGTTCGTGAGATATAGTAAAAGAAAAAACTCGAAAAAAGCGAATCGGAGAACACTCCATTTTTTTATAGTAATCGAAAATTATATTAATCAATGTTTTTCATGTGTGAATCGGTTGGTTTGAAAATTAAAATAATACACTTTCAGATCGAAGAGATTAAAATCGGTTACAATATTTTGGCGGTTAAAATTAGTGAGAAGTTACAGGGATGACCGTTGGGTTTAACCGTTTTCCATATATCTTTCATTGAATCGCGGTCATATGGACTTTCCAACCGTTTCTAAAAATTGGCTCTTTAGAAAAAAGTAATCTTAAATTTATAAAGATTTTTTGCTTCTCCTCTAAAAATAAAACAGATAAGTGCTTTTAAAGCCTTTAGGATTTTAGGCGACGATATATGAGATTTAATATAATCTTCCACTGCTGCGATGACAACCGAGAACCGCTTGAGGAATTGAGGAGATGCACGCGTTCGTAACCAAATAAATTTTCGTGGTACATTTAAAAAAAAAAAAAACTTCAATAATCTCCACGTGAAATTGACAACAGCGAACACATTCCCCGCAGTTGAGTGGAGGAATTCTCATAATTATTCGAACGGTAATTGTTTTCTGCGCTGGCAAAATCTCTGGTTGTCTCCACTTCTTGTTTTATTTGGCGAAAATTAATATTATTTGCATTTCATAATAGGAAATTATCACATCGTTTTCATCTTATTTCCTTGTTTAGCAGAAAATTTGCATAAATCTTTTCGCAAAATTTATCAAATCAATAAATTTACGAGGGGTGACATAAAATGTCTTATAATGTTTTTAAGTATTTGTGGCACAATTAAAAATTTGTAGACGAACGTAGACATCCGCCAACTGGATTCAGTTCCTCTTGTTATTATTCATAATGACAATAGAATTTATAAAATTTTATCAGGAGTTTACAAATTGTCATGGGAATTAGGCCATGACAAAGAGTAAGACACGCCCCTTCTCCATTTGGTTGAAATTTGATCAGGGGCTCGCTTTTATTCTATTTAATAACTGTGTCAGCGGAAAAAAGTTAAATTTTTTTCTTAAATCAAAATTCTGTCATATTAAAAATTTCATATTTTCACCGAATTCGCCGAATTTGTTTAGTTGTTTGTTCAGTATCTCAAAAACCATCTCATAGGCAAAAATTATTTTTGAGTGATTTCAAAGACAAAAATATTAAAAATAATTTTTGTCGAAGTTTTGTCGCATTTGTCGTATTCAAAATTTCATAATTTTACCCAATTCGCCGCATTTTTTCAGTTTATTTTTCAATATCTCGAAAGCCAACTCGTGCACAAAAATTACTTTTATGTGATTTGAAAGAGAAAAACATTTAAAAAAATTTGTTGTCAAAGTTTTGCCGTATTTGAAATTTCATAATTTCACCGAATTCGCTGAATTTGTTTAGTGGATTTTTTCGACATCTCGAAAACCATCTCATACGAAAAAATTATTTTTGAGTGATTTCAAAGAGAAAAATATAGAAAAAATAAAAGTAAATTTTTTTTTTTTTTTAATTTTTGTCGTATTTCAAATTTCATAATTTCACCCAATTCGCCGCATTTGTTCAGTTGATTTTTCAGTATCTCGAAAGCCATCCCGTGCACAAAAATTACTTTTATGTGATTTGAAAGAAAAAACATTTAAAAAAATTTGTTGTCAAAGTTTTGTCGTATCTGCCGTATTTGAAATTTCACCCAATTCGCCGAATTTGCTTAGTTGATTTTTTCGATATCTCGAAACCCATCTCATACGCAAAAATTATTTTTGAGTGATTTCAAAGACAAAAATATTAAAAAAAATTTTTGTCAAAGTTTTGTTGTAGTTGTGATATTCAAAACTTCACCCAATTCGCCGAATTTGTTAAGTTGATTTTTTCTATATTTCTCGAAAACCATCTCGTACACAAGTATTTTTTTAAAGTGATTTCAAAAGGAAAAAAATAAAAAATTTTTTTTGTCAGTTTTGTTGTATTTGTCGTATTCAAAATTTCATATTTTCACCGAATTCGCCGAAATTTGTTTAGTTATTTTTTTAAATATCTCAAAAACCATCTTGTATACAAAAATTATTTTTATGTGATTTCAAAGGGAAAAATATTTAAAAAATTGGTTGCAAAAGTTTTGTCGTATCTGTCATATTTAAAATTTGTTTAGTTGATTTTTTCAATATCTCGAAAACCATTCCGTACACAAAAATGAAAAATATTAATTTTTTTTCAAAGTTTTTTCGTATTCAAGATTTCATAATATCCACTGATCTCTCAAAGGGAATATTTCGGGTTAGAAACAGTAAAATAAAAGATTTTATTTTGGGTCCGTTAATAAATAAACCTGCCGTGGTGGATTCATCGGGGCGTACTTCTTCAAAAACAATCAAATATGTATTAGAGCCAATGGGTGACCGTTCCTGTCAATGGGTGACCGCTATAGACCCATGATTACGGAATTTAGCGTTCATCAATTAAACAATCATGATGTGGTTTTAGTAAGACCTCGTTCCATGTCACACAGTTCGTGATTTATTTAAGGAATTGTTTGGCGACCTCAAAGTTTCACGTGTCGGGCCCCGTGAATTGGCTTCCAAGATCATGCGATTTAATGCCGCTAGACTGTTGTGTTATGTGGGGATTTGTGCAGCCGTTTTTCTACGCCGATAAGTCCGAAATGATCAACCATTTGCAAGACAATATTCGCCGCGGTATTGCCGTCATACCGCCAAGTATGTTTGGAAAAAGTAATTCAAAATTGGATCTGCAGATTAGACAGAAGTCATATTTGAATTATAACTCCAGAAGATTATCTCTCGCGAAGCAGTCTGATGCCTTCCGCACCGATATCGACAATTTTGTGTTAATCCCCTGTATCGTACTGGAACTCTGTTCTTAACATTGAAATTCCGACTATTAATTCTCGAAATATTTGAAATAATTCCTCTCTCAAGTTGTGGCCCAAAGGAAATGGTGACATAAAATCGCCTGATAAATCATTGATTCAGTTCTTTTTTTTTTTTAGAGAAAGTACGTGCCCGAATGACCCTTGAAGAACCACCTTTTTTCCACTCTTCACATGTAATTCTTGGACCACCCTCGTCAGAAGCCTGAAGGATACATGAAAATGAATCAACATAAAATAAATAAAAAATATTTGATTTACCAACATTGATGCTCGCACATACACACACACATAATCACATACACACGCGCGTTCCCAAAGCGTTAAGTACATAATAATTTTGTTTTAAATATTTTATAAATTATTCGAAAACACTTGAATAAATTCCATTATTTCGTAACATGCCATTAATTTTGGAACGTTAATGCAAAATTTTTAGCACGACATTTTATGGCAGATTTTTTTTTATTTCCTCCGAAAACATTCACCAGCGAAGGATGAGGAAAAATGTTAAAAAAAAAATTTTTTAATATCTGTTTTTTTCTATTGATTTTGTTGCTTCATTAATTTCTTTCACGCTCAAACCTTTAAATTTCTAAATCACTTTTTTATTTCACTCCTATTCCGGCTTTTGGACACTTCCTCCACTCCATTTTCTTTTAAATTGCGACAATCGCATGTATTCAAAATTTCAATCGTGATTACGAGGCTTTTTAATAGCTCCTTGACTATTTTTGTGATTTTTTTTATGATTATAAAAACTTCTAAATATTAAAAAATCTTACCTACACGCTTTGAAATTGTAGGAAACCTTCTTGACTGATTCTGAGAGCCCTGAGGAATCTGAAAAAATTAGAAATAATTGGAAATAATTTTAAACAGCTCCACCGACCGATTCCGATTGGGTCCGGTCCATTGCGAAGGATCTGAAAAAAAAACAAGAAAAATAATGTTTTCAAAGTGGTTTCTTGGAAATAAATTTTAAACAGTTTCACCGACCGGTTTTGGTTGGACCCGGTCCATTGCAAGGGATCTGAAAAAAATGAGAAAAAAATATTTTTCCAAAAGTGGTTCTTTAAAAATAAAATTTAAACAGCTTCACCGACCGATTCCGATTGGGTCCGGTGATCTGAAAAAAAACAAGAAAAATTATGTTTTTTTAAATAAATTTTTAACGGCTTTTTCGGTCGATCCCAAGACCAAAAATCATCTTTTGATATTAAAAAATCAGAGCAAAATCGGTCAACTTGTTCATGAAGTATCATGACCAAAAAAATATAATTTAAAAATAAAATCCAAAATTATATATCTGATCAGTCAATCACTGTTTATCAAGTAGAAATCGGTTGATGTTTTAAAAAGTTATTGAAGTTTAATAATAAAAAAATTGCGTTTTAGCTGGAAGAACTTAAAAAATGACTTCTTTTAAGCCGTTTTTCAAAAAGTACTCCTTTTGAAAATTTGCTTTTCAAAAAGTTTTCTCAAAAATTAATTTTTTTCAAAAAGTAGCTGAAAACGCTTTTTGAAACATGTACATTTTTAAAAACTAACTTTCAAAAATAAAAAAAAACAAAGAAAATTAATTAAAAAAGGTACGTTTGTTGAAAAGTACTTTTGTGAAAAGTAAATTTTTTTTAAATTGAAAATGCCCTTCTTAAAAATGCACTTCCCAAAGAAAAACTCCTCTTAAAAATATGCCTGCCCCAGAAAGTACCAGCGTATGCGAATACCTTTTCTCTGAAGTACTTTTTTTTTTGAAAAGTATTCATAGAGTACCATTTTAAAAAAAGTACTTATTTTGGAACTAAATTTTCCAAAGATTTCATATTCTTAAAGTACCCCTTTCAAAATTATATTGAAAAAAATTGCATCTAAAATAAAACACACCGTTTTCCGAGAGCACTTTTTCCAAAAAGTGCTGTTAAAAAAAATGGAAACCGCTTGACTCTAAAAAATATCCCGGTGACTTCCTGGTTTTTGGTGCCGTTCTATGCTTTTGAGCTCTTCGAGCTAAAACTCTCACATGATAAACGGTGATTGAGTTTTTACTACAAAAGAATTGAACGCCAATAAACGGTTTTGATCCGGCTTACGGTGATCGACATGATTTTTAGGAAACGAGCCATGAAGCCATTTAAAAGTTATTAAAAAGGCAACTCTTTGGAATTGTTTTTTGTAAGTATTTTTTTTTTGCGATATTTTGATATCTACCGGTTCGAATCGGTTCACAGAATGCACAGAAGGTCTAAATTCAGAAATACATTTCAAATCGCTGCCAGATTGAGTTGATTCTGTTTAGCGCCCAGCGAGAGAGAGAGATATACATGCAGACGTAATGACGGGCTCTCAGAATCAGTTGGGGAAGCTCCCCTGATGAAAACTAGATTCTTGCAAAACTGGTTTAAAACCAATAATTTTCCGATTTTTGAACATTTTCAATTCTTAGCCGAAAATCAAAAAAAAAAAGAAAAAAATTATTGAAAATTTTTTTAAAAGTACTTTTTTCAAAAAATTATTTTTTAAAAAAATTTTTATTTTAATATTTAGTCAATAATATTTTTATAATTTCCCAGAAGTACTTTTTTCCTCAAATGCTATTTCTAAAGAAATTTGTTTTGGTACCTTTTCCGAATAGTACTTTTAGAAAAGTATTTCTATGAAAATCTTTAAACAAGAGTCGGTGAATAATATTTCACTCCGATATAAAATGTTTCCATTCATTGTCTCAGCTTTCTTGGAACGATGGAAAGTACCAGAACTTTATCTTTGGCAAAAAAGTACCAAAAATGGGTACGATTTTACCTTGTACAATTAAGAATTTCATAAAACTGGCAAAACATATTCCAGCTTCTTTTCAGAAGAATAGAACGCCGCCAAAAAGCTCTCTGCTGTATTCAATAATTTAGAAAATGTATGGAAAGCGCAAAAAGGTACCAAAATTAAGTTTTTGCCCCCTTTTAAGCTCCTTATCCGTTACAATCGTGATATATATTTTTACACACCATTCGTAGATGTTGTTTAATTGGCCAAGCTTTCAGATGGCAGAATAGCGACGGTCCCATAAATTTTTTCCAGAATTAAATTCTTCTGACTACCATCCAGCCAACAAAGACTTAGACAAAAAGGCCACTTCACTTCTTAAAGTTTATTTAATTCTCGCAGGTCTTCGTAATCGACATTGAATTTTAGTTCCTTTTTGTTCTCATTCTCCATTCTCTATTTCAGTTGTTGTTGGTTCCCTCCTCAGTTGGCGAAACAAAACACTGAAGTGCATTTTGCATAGAGAAATAAATCTAATTTATTTTATTGCTCGTGGTTTTATTGCCTGATTTTCTGCTTTTTGTTCTTGTTTTTATTTTTGTTTTATATTGTCTTCGGCAACAACCACTTCCGTTTGTTTTAACCCAATTTGTAAGGTTGGCATCATAAACGTTTATAGAAAAGAATGGCTTTTAGCATTAAACATATTAAAAAGTCAAGAGAGAGTTTTTTCTTTCAACTGGATTAAAAGGAAATTTTTGTTTTATTTCTAAAAGGTGGACAAAAATGTGTGTTAAAAAGTGGCAGCCATTTAAGCGTTTTTATTTATTTTTTTTCTTAAATATCGGACCATCATCGTTTTTGAAATCATATGGGGCGGCCAATGACTCCGCCAGCCCATAAAACGCACCAAAGAGTAAATTTCTGTGACTCGACAGAAGATTGTGGCTTCTTTTCACTCCGAATGCGACAATTCTGCTTATTTACGTACCCATTCCACCCAAAATGGGCTTCATGGGAAAATAAAATTTTGAATAGATGAGTTGGACGAATAGAAAACAATTATTTTGATAAAAAATTCGAACAGTTTGCACGCGTTGCTCTGGTGTAAGTCGCTTCATAATGAAATTTCAAAGTGAATTAAACAAAAAGCAACCGTCAGCTGTTAAATGGGTGCTCACATAAAGCAGTGATGCCAACTAAAAGTTGTGACACTTTAAATTGGGAAGGTTTTTAGAGACTTGAAAAAAAGCTCCAAATGTTTGGATATTCTTGTCAATCTTGGATTTTTACAAGCGCTTCAGCTTCCGTGGAACCACAATCAATTGAAGAACTTTGTTACATATCCTGGAGAGAAGTCATATAAACAGGTAGCGAAATACTAGACTAATTTTTTATATGAAAAAATTTCAATATTTTTTTATATTGAAAACAAAAAAATTTCAATAATTTTTTATATAGAAAACGAAAAAATTTCAATAATTTTTTATATTGAAAGTGAAAAAATTTCAATATTTTTATATAGAAAATGAAAAAATTTCAATAATTTTTTATATTGAAAACGAAAAAATTTCAATAATTTTTTGTATAGAAAACGAAAAAATTTCAATAATTTTTTATATAGAAAACGAAAAAATTTCAATAATTTTTTATATTGAAAGTGAAAAAATTTCAATATTTTTATATAGAAAATGAAAAAATTTCAATAATTTTTTATATTGAAAGCGAAAAAATTTCAATAATTTTTTATATAGAAAACGAAAAAATGTCAATAATTTTTTATATTGAAAGTGAAAAAATTTCAATATTTTTATATAGAAAATGAAAAAATTTCAATAATTTTTTATATAGAAAACGAAAAAATTTCAATAATTTTTTATATTGAAAGTGAAAATATTTCAATATTTTTTATATTGAAAGTAAAAAAATTTCAATAACTTTTCATATTGAAAACGAAAAAATTTCAATAATTTTTTATATTGAAAGCGAAAAAATTTCAATATTTTTTTATATTGAAAACGAAAAAATTTCAATAATTTTTTATATTCAAAACGGAAAAATTTCAATAATTTTTTATATTGAAAGTGAAAATATTTCAATATTTTTTATATTGAAAGTAAAAAAATTTCAATAACTTTTCATATTGAAAACGAAAAAATTTCAATAATTTTTTATATTGAAAACAAAAAAATTTCAATATTTTTTTATATTGAAAGTAAAAAAATTTCAATAACTTTTCATATTGAAAACGAAAAAATTTCAATAATTTTTTATATAGAAAACGAAAAAACTTCAAAATTTTTTTATATTGAAAACAAAAAAATTTCAATATTTTTTATATTGAGAGCGTAAAATAGTTGAATTTTATAATACTGATAATAATTTTTATAGTTTTTCTTAAAACCTCATCGGTTTTGAAATAATAAAAATTTTTAGTAAATTTGTGATAATTTTTTTAAATACTTTTTTTTGGAAAATTTCAAGTTGTTCTTATTTTTTCGAAATTGTTTTTTTGTTTTGAATTCAGAAAGTCCTGATTCCAAAGCACGAGGGAAATTTAGATTTAAATTGTGATTTCAAAATATTTTTGCAAATTATAAGGAATTTGTCGACGCCTTCTAAAATTACTTCGAACATATCATAAACAGCTTTAACCCTGGAACCCTACCCGTGGAAATCGGCATCACAATATTCGTCCTGGCGTCTATTGTCTTGTATTTGAATGCTTTTCAAATTTCATTTATATGAAATATTGAACTTTTTTATTTGTTTTAGTACGACTGTGAAGACTGAGTTATATATGGGTGGGTTTCAAGGGTTAAGAAATGAAACGTTTCGGATTGAGTAGTCGTTATTATATGTCTGATAATATATATTTATTTCCAATAACCATCTGAAGGAATATCATTGACAAGATATTTAATGAATTTTAGAATACTTAAGCTATTTAACCCTGGAAAGCAGTGATGCTAACCCAAAGTTGTGACAGTCCAGGACAAAAAAAATACGCTTTACAAGTGTTATTGTGGATTAAGAGATCTTCATTTTAAGTGGATTATTTAGTCTTATAAAACTACTGACTGACATTGTCAGGCATCTTTTCTCTTCTAGCAAGAACAACAACAAAGCTAAGGAGTTCGGAAATATAATATTTCTTAGATCACATGGTGACCCGACAACAAGCGATACGGATTTAAATAAATTCGTGTCAATATTGTCAGTACTTAACCCCCGACATTAACATCAAAATTAACTCCACCATTAAATTAAAAATCAGAAACTTTTCCAAGAGAGTTTTATATCATATTCAGTTGAGTTATACTTCACATTTATGTTTACACTCAATTTTCTATTGACTTTCTTTCCTTTCGACTTCATCACTCAACGAATAAACCTTCTTTTTATTAAAAGAAAAGGAAAAGAAAACCATAAATTTTGATGGGAGCCCAGTAGTTCTCGCATACAAATAATGAAATCAAAATTAATAGTGTCGTAAAGCCTTCCTGCTCATTAAAATTTTACTCCACCAAAGGAAGCATGATCGAGAATAATTGTACGAATTAAGAATAAGGAAAGCAGAAAATGAAACACAGAAATCATGTACTTTTGCTTGGAGGCATACTTTCTCGCATTGGAAAAATTGTGGAAAATTTTTGTTGGAAAATGGTTTAAATAATTGTCGAATCAGTAATAAAGTCAGATAATTGCGATGGAGTTTAAATTGTTTGTTAAATTAAATATTCATCCAGTGTACTAAATTTAACACCTTAATTGCGCAATTAGTAAATTGGCACAATTCAAACCGTAATTGAGCTCAATTTATCATGCAGCAAATCAATTAATAAATTGAGCGAATTGAAATTTTCTTCTATTGAAATTTACACTATTTCTCTTTCATGGGAAGGCGAAAAACAACTAAATACAACACATATCGTTGGCTTCAATTAGAAATGCCTTAACTCGCATATTTCCAAAATTTAGTTTCTCAGCGTCAAAAAAAATTTACTGCAATACTGTTAAATATAGCGACTTAATAGTGTTTTCACACTGAAAGTTAAAACCTGGTTTTAGCATTAAAGCCATGAACATGTGATTTTGCTTTCACACTGCAGTTTTAATAGAGTCAGATTTTAAGCAACAGGTTGGCCAATAAATTTAATCACTGTAAATTAAATCTGTCATATAAATAGTTACATTTGTTTTTGTGTTTTCCTCTACATTTAAAAACACTTAATGCACAAACTGTACTGTGCTGGCGTTTTTGTTGGTATAAAAACAAATTTTGGTGCTTTTTAAAATAGGAATTATTTTAGATTTTGCAAATAAATTTTTTAAATTATAAAAATAGTTACAAAAACACTTGACTTCTATAAAATTATGTTTATTCTGAAGGAAGAAATGCAGAAGTCTGTGCCTTTTTCAATCATCATCAGGTGTTTTAAATATGTAACTTGGCAGCACTTGACTTAGCACAGACAAAAGCAGGCACAAATAAAGTTGCATTTCATAAAACCTATTAAAAATTTGTTTTAAGTTGATTTTAACAAAATCTTTTTGCTGGTTTTTAAAGATGGCCTTAACGTTAAGGCCAAGTTTCATTAAAACCATGTCAGTGTGGATTCCCTTTAAGAGATTATTTTGAAGTATTGAAATAACTAAAATGATATCACAGTTTGTTAATGTTAAATTAAATAATTTTTTTTTTTTTTTATTGTTGTATATGAAATAAGTCACTTTAATGTAAGTTACCCTCGTAAATATTTAAATACGACAATTGCTTATTGCTGATTAAAATTGTGATTATTTAATTCATCATCAACGATGCCGGTGTCTCATTTTCCCAGATCTATAATTATTTACTTGCTTAATTAAATAATCAGCTAATAGTTTAAATTATAAATAATAAATTTGTTTTTAATTTGTACTGAAATTCGAATACTCCCGTTTATGAATGTCAGAGTGTAAAAGTTATGCTTTTGAAGTTTAAATTGCTGCATTCATAAATAAAAACTTTTAACATTCACGGTCAGATTTGCTATAAATATGGGAAAATAGTCACGAGAAATACATTTTTTGTCTCCCTTTTTTTTCACATTTTTATTACAATAAAATATTTTTATTATAATCAAAACTCACGAAATATTCGAGAGAATTTGAAACCAAAATAAAAACTTTTGTATAGTTTTCCTGTAAAAATCGTTATGCTAATATGTGTGGGTAAAGGCACAGTCAAATACACATGCGGTGTTTATTTACATAAGTATATATGTATGTATGTGTGTGTGTGTGTGTGAGTGTGTGTGTAAGGAAACAACAGAAATCACAATAATATCCCACTTGATTTAAGTTTCGAAATTGACTGCATGGCGCACGATGTCGTTCGATATATCGTTCTGTCCATGAAATGCGTTCAAACAAAAATAAAACTTTTCAATTTGTTTTTGTTTGAAATTTATTTTGTCCTCACAACGATATCGAGTGAGATATTGAGGAACAGGCGGGAAAGAAGTTAGAAAATAAATTCCTCTTCAGCAGCTAACGAAAATGTGCGCAAATTTTATTTCAACAAATGGGCTATTCAAATGGTCGTCTTAAAGTCGTATGTCATAAGATAATAGCACGAAAAGATTTAACTGCTGTGACTTTTCAAAAATTAGATCAATCGCTTACAAAATAACACTTTTGAAATTAAATTTCCATCAAAGAAAATATAAATTAAAATAAATCAAAATTTTGTTTGAAAATAAAAACTATTCTGAAAACGTTCCGAAATTCCAATTTTCCTTAAAACTATAAAATATTTCAAATTTGATAAGCGAATTGTTCGAAAAGGGTTTTTAAGGCAGAAAAAAAAATCACAATAAATATTTTAAAGCACAGCGGAAACTCAACACCAGTTTCAAATATTCTTCTCACACAACAGAGCAGATGACATGTTTTCGAAAGTCGCTGCACTTTCACCATCCGTACTCCTTTCCATTTATGTTTTTTAACCCTTGAATTTAAATCTAAATTTCCCTTGTGCTTTGGAATCGTGACTTTCTGAATTCAAAACAGAAAAAGAACAATTTCGAAAAAATAAGAACAACTTAA
The DNA here is from genome assembly GCA_963675445.1 of Linnaemya vulpina. Taxonomy (NCBI): domain Eukaryota; kingdom Metazoa; phylum Arthropoda; class Insecta; order Diptera; family Tachinidae; genus Linnaemya; species Linnaemya vulpina. The sequence goes on along the minus strand of OY776280.1, from coordinate 64,670,619 downwards.
AATTAAAAAAAAAAGTATTTAAAAAATTTGGTAAACATTTTTATTATTTCAAAACCGATGAGCTTTTAAGAAAACCCATAAAAATTATTATCAGTATTATACAATTTAACTATTTTACGTTCTCAATATAAAAAAATATTGAAATATTTTTCGTTTTCAATATTAAAAATTATTGAAATTTTTCGTTTTCAATATGAAAAATTATCGACATTTTTTTGTTTTCAATATCAAAAATTACTGAAATTTTTTTGTTCTCAATATAAAAAATTATTGAAATGTTTTCATTTTTAATATAAAAAAATGATTGAAAATTTTTCGATTTCAATATAAAAAATATAGAAATTTTTTTGTTTTCAAAATAAAAATTATTGAAATTTTTTCATTTTGCATGCAAAAAAATATTGAAATTTTTTCGATTTCAATATAAAAAATTATTGAAAATTTTTCGTTTTCAATATAAAAAAATTATTGAAAATTTTTCGATTTCAATATAAAAAATATAGAAATTTTTTTGTTTTCAATATTAAAAATTATTGAAATTTTTTCATTTTCAACATGAAAAATTATTGAAATTTTTTCATTTTCTATATAAAAAAATATTGAAATTTTTTCGTTTTTATATAAAAAATTATTAAAATTTCTTCGTTTTCAATATTAAAAATTATTGAAAATTTTTTGATTTCTATATAAAAAATTATTGAAAATTTTTCGTTTTCAATATAAAAAATTATTGAAAATATTTCGTTTTCAATATAAAAAAATTATTGAAAATTTTTCGATTTCAATATAAAAAATTATTGAAATTTTTTCGTTTTCTATATAAAAAAATATTGAAATTTTTTTGATTTCAATATAAAAAATTATTGAGATTTTTTTGCTTTCAGTATAAAAAATATTGAAATTTTTTCGTTTTTATATAAAAAATTATTCAAATTTTTTCGTTTTCAATATAAAAAATTATTGAAAATATTTCGTTTTCAATATAAAAAAATTATTGAAAATTTTTCGATTTCAATATAAAAAATTATTGAAATTTTTTCGATTTCAATATAAGAAATTATTGAAATTTTTTTGATTTCAATATAAAAATTATTGAGATTTTTTTGCTTTCAGTATAAAAAATATAGAAATTTTTTTGTTTCCAATATAAAAAATTATTGAAATTTTTTTGATTTCAATATAAAAATTATTGAGATTTTTTTGCTTTCAGTATAAAAAATATAGAAATTTTTTCGATTTCAATATAAAAAATTATTGAAATTTTTTTGACTTCAATATAAAAAATTATTGAAATTTTTTCGTTTTCATTATAAAAAATTATTTTGTTACTCATACGTCACATTGTACTCGTACAATATTTTTGGTGTGGTTCATGTTCTTATCTTGTCATAATGTGCAAGTATATTTGCACGTTTACGAAGTACATTAAAATAGCAAATAAAAATAGAGTTTGAAAATGGAAATTTAAAAAAATTGATTGGAAAGCTAAAAATAAATTTTAAAATTTGAACAATATTGAACAAAAATGCAAGTTTTATTGTGAAAAAGGGGGGACACTTTTTGCCCTTTTCTTTATATATCGAACTCCCGAGATTTTTTCCACAATAACACTTGTATTTAAGTTAATTATTTTTTGAAAGATTATTTTAAAATTTATTTTTAACTTTCTTATTCGATTCAGAGTTTTTTAAACTTCTCTTAACTTTATTTATAGTAAACAAATACCATGAAAGACGTGAAAATTTAATTAAAATCTTTGCTAAAATAACTAAATCCGTTTGATAATTATTGGCCAATTGGGTGATTTGCTGCCATGGATTTACGCTACAAATTCGTGTTAATTTTCACTCCATAAATTCTAAAGGTGTTTGCTGGGACTCCGCCCTACAGATAATCGTACTACCACACAAAACGAATCTGATTCTGAACTTAGAAATACATTTGCAATTTAATGTACGAGTATTTAAGTTTTGTGCGCTTTAATAAGTTTTTATTGTATTTGATTCCTCTTCCGTTGTTTGTGCCCGTATTCGTTTCTTTTTCAAGGGCATCAGAGGAGAAAAATACAAATCGAGTCGTAAAGATGCAGAGATAAAATGTAAGAGAAATTACAAATACAACTTTAATAGCCGGCCATAAATCAAATTTGCCAGGAGGGAATTAAGCGAGATGTTTATTTTATGTGTTTTTTATTTAAAAATTTCAAAAAAATATCTAACGCGACTAATTTTGTTAGTTTTTTTTCTTTTTGTGTGAAGGAAATTAAGCCAAAAATCAGGGATTTTCTGGCTGTTTGAGAAGGGGGGGTTTGTACTTTGCTCGTATCATTTGCGAGTAGACATAATTTTTGCAGGCATTTATTTTGAAATATTTTTTTTTTCTATATCAAATTCAATTAAGATTAATCACCTGGTGCTGGTAAAGTGCTTTAATTCAGAAAGACAGAAGATAAATATTCCAAAGCAGAACAGCTGTTTTCGAAAGCCGCTGCATTTTGTATTTATTTTTTGCAGATTCTTTTTGGTTTTCCTATTCATTTGAATAGCTCAGATTTCAATTAAGCCTCTTTCCAGTGCCCTACCTCAGCTCGGCACAATAGGCAACTTGGTGAGTCGGTACACCTTGTTGCAGTGCTTTCTGGGAAAAAGATAAGAAATACAGGTGGAAGGGTACCTGAGTCCCGCCATTACAAAGGATCAAAAATCAATAGTAGTGTGACAAACCTATATTGATTTGACCTGCGAGGCGTAACCAGTTTCCCTGCACTGGTACCACGGGATCAGGTTGAGCCCCACCGATGAGACTTCGGTTGATTCTGTGGCCAGACGTTGTGGTTGAGGTCTCTTCATTGAGTCCACGTGGTGATTGTGGCTTGATACCAAGTGTCGCTGGGCGAGATGTCAGATAAGGGTTGATGTTCTGGCATATTTAAAGTATGCTGGGACTTTGGCCCAGCTGATGGTGGTCTCTATGGGTTGCTTCGAATCAGCAGACGTTACGGAAGAGGTGGTGTTTTGTTGGTACTGGGAATCTCAGGAGGGATAAGTCTTATGACTTTGACCTTTGGTTCCTCTTGGTGCTGATGATATGCTCTCCTCGGAAGTAACAAGGGTTTAAGATAGGCCCCAACACCTTCGCAAGGTGTATGAATATGGTTTTAAGGCGGAACCATCTGAGTGCTGGTCCAAAAAAAAAATTCGATAAAAAGTTGTCATTAATGCAATGAAATATTTTTGCGCAGCTATTCAAGCCAATGAACTAAATCTAATGGAACTCTTTTGCAATATTCATGAAATATTCATTGGACTTCTGAAAAAAATCTAAAGAAATTGGACTTAATTTTATAGGTTAATTGTTCGAAAAGTGTTTTTTGATACAAAAAGACATGATAGATATTCCGAAGCACAAGGGAAAGTCAACATCAGTTATTTTTAAATCTTCCAGCTGAGCAGAAATTCTGTTTTCAAAGGCCGCAACACTTACATCATCAGTATTCGTATGTACTTTTTTTAGTTATTCCTTTTCAAGCGGCTTAATTGAATGTGTCATACGAATTTTATTATGAATAAGAGTTCGAGAATTGTATCAACCGATGGTAACACTGTTTTGTTAAGTGTTGCCGTTTGACTATTTTTCTTCGTGTCCTGATGAAATTATTTCGTTGGATTTATTCTTTCAGTGTAGAATACCAAGATTTTAATGCTAAAATATCGAACTAAATTTTCTTTGGGGGTTACGTCAACAAATAATTTCGTCACATGTTGGACTCAGAGAATACGGAGGAGATTGTCCCAACCCCATAAAAATTTGGAAAAGACGACTCTTTTTTTTCACTAACGTTGGAAGAACTCTTACCGTCAGCTCGGGGCACTTTGGAAGTAAAACGGACGACTTTTTTGGCCTAAAATTGATCGTTTTGAATGATATATGATTCACTGCACTGGTGTGGCTCCTGAGGCTGACAGGGGTGGTGGTGGACACCTAATTTCACTCGAGTGCTTGGGAGCACCGTCAGGTAAGGCCGAATAGGCGGGTACTGACGTTAACTTGAGCATTCTCTGCCCTGCCTCAGCAGTCTGTTAAACCTACAACCGGCCAATTTCTTTCTCCAGATGAGAAAATATTTTTATCGCACAAAGGCGGATCTGTCTGCTAATATAAAGCAATAATATCGATCTGTCCACAAAAATCTCTTCCGGCTGAATTCTGAATCAAATAACAACTTATCTTTCAGATGAGCAAATACTTTAACCGCCCAAAGGCAACTGCTGGATCATGTCATTGGAAAGGGATTTAATTGAAATCCGTGGCAACTAATCCGATCTATTTAAACATCTTTCCATTAGCTAAACAAATAAATTTGCTTGCATTTCAATTTCTGTTCTTCATTCATTCTTACAAGAATATGATTTTAATGTCCATCGCCCGTCATGAATACGAACATTAAACGGAAAAAGTAATTTTGATGTAAATTTAGGAGATTCTAAAAGATTATTTCTAACACGGCACGTATTGAAAGGATAATATTTTTATGTGGAACATATTAATGGATATCTGTGACACATTAAATTGTTCAATAAAGTCGAAACGGCCAAAACCAATACAAGCGACATTAACACCCATCCAGCCAGCAGCCATTTTTATCCCACAAAACAGGTCAAAAGTAAAGACAGAAAAGAAAGCAGCAGCCCGATATTAGTTTGTCATGTTTGACCATAATGGACATGGAAACGTGAGCAAAAGATAATACCAAAAAAGAAGAGAGAAAAAAAAAAGAAAAGCAAATAAACGTGCAACACAATTGAGAGCTTACAAATAGCAGGGAAATGCTTCAATTTGCACATAAATTTTTTAACTGAATAAATTCATGTGTTTCGAACATTAAATAATTTCGCTGTTAAACATGTTTTTGTGTTAATTTTGGCCAATTCTTGCCATTGACAGTTGCCAGTCTTCGCAGCCTTCTCAGCCTTTCAAAGTGTTAATGGGCCGATGTTGGAAGCATTTGCGTGGTATGCGAGTGTCCTTAAGTAGACACGTATTTGATTTAATATTTGGCCGAACATCATTTTCCAAGAAAGTCTTTTTATCTGCCTCATAAAATCATGTGAAAATTATATCATTTTTTTTTTCGTTGCAACAAAATATCTGATGATAATAAAGAAATAGAATAAAATAAGCATTTTCATTTAAAGAGAGGAAATTAAATTTCTCCTGTTCCAAATCGCTGCAAATGGCTGCTGAATTTTATGAAGATACGGCGACAGCTGGTGGAATTAGTAGCAGCTTGGGAAATGTATATTTAACACTCGTGACTGCTTGACTTCCATCCGATGCTCCATATTTGCCATGACCCTGAGACATAATGAGGTTGACTATTGTAAAGTGGCGAATCGAGGGCCTATTAACGTCCTCTTTTCTTTTAAATATCCTCAGAGGAAGATGTCCAACATCATGGCGGCGTTAAATGAATTGACATCGATGATAATACGGCCAGTGAATTTCTAGTGCGAAAAAGCTATCGTTTCGCTGGCCGCGTAGCACCATCCTGTTGGAACCACTTATCGTCCAGCTTCATATCCTCAATTCCTGGCCACAATAAGTCCATTATCCTGCGATAGTGAACACCATTCACTTGGCCGCCTAATTTTCAAAGAAGAACGCTCCGATTTTGCCGCCAAATCATAAATCACATCAAACAGTTGTGTTGATTTCTTTTCTAGAAAATAATGCAACATTTTTTGCACTTTTTAATACAAAATTTCAATATTCGGTCTTTAAAAATAAGGAATTTATTTGAAACTAATTTAATTTCCCTTGGGAAAAATCATTTCAGTCTTTTTAAAACTCCTCCCAACTGCCACTTTTCAGAAAAGGAGTAAAAAAATTTTACACTTTTTGCAGAAAAGCAAACGCTTTTAGTCTTTGTGAATGAATCACAATCACTTGTGGATTGTCATTTGCGCCAAGGCGGCAATTCTGTTTGTGACAGAGTACACTGGCGTGCTGTAGTGAACACAGGGCTACGATGTCTTATATCCCGAGTTCGACTCCGCACTCTCAGTCGTAAATATGGTGACGAATTTTTTTTAATTTGCATTAGTGCAGGATTGTGCAAGAATCGTCTTGTCTCAATGACGTAGGCATAGCACTACTGGTCGCTGAACACTACCGACAGTGTTTGAACACTGTCAGAAACGAGCAGAATTTAGCAGCCTGCTTCGTCAATACCTGTAGCAAAAAATACTCTGTCTTCTAAACTGTCGTCTTCTGTTCTTTCAACACTATCCCCTTCAATCCACTTGTGGTATAATGCACTGCCTCTGAGTGCTGGTCCAAGAAAAAAAAAAATTCAATAAAATGTTGTCATTAATGCAATGAAATATTTTTGTGAAGCTGTTCGATCCATTGAAACCATTCTTATGGAACTCTTTTACAATATTCATGAAATTTTCATTGGACTTCTGAAAAAAATCTAAAGAAATTGACCTTCATTTTATAGGTTAATTGTTCGAAACGTGTTTTTTGATACAAAAAGACATGACAGATATTCCGAAGCACAAGGGAAAGTCAACATCAGTTATTTTTAAATCTTCAAGCTGAGCAGAAATTCTGTTTTCAAAGGCCGCAACATTTAAATCATCACTATTCGTATGTACTTTTCTTAGTTATTCCTTTTTAAGCGGCTTAATTGAATGTGTCATACGAATTTTATTATGAATAAGAGTTCGAGAATTGTATCAACCGATGGTAACACTGTTTTGTTAAGTGTTGCCGTTTGACTATTTTTCTTCGTGTCCTGATGAAACTATTTCGTTGTATTTATTCTTTCAGTGTTGAATCACAGGCTTTTAATGCTAAAATATCGAACTAAACTTTCTTTGGGGGTTACGTCAACAAATAATTTCGTCACATGTTGGACTCAGAGAATACAGAAGAGATTGTCCCAAACCCATAAAAATTTGGAAAAGACGTCTATATGGTCTGCCAGTATCAGGGGGCGCATGTTTCTTTTTTTTTCACTAACACTAGAAAAACTTTTACCGTCATCTCGGGGCACTTTGGAAGTAAAACGGACGACTTTTTTGGCCTAAAATTTATCGTTTTGAACGATATTTGATTTCAAGAAGATCGTGTCACGACCGACGCAATTCGAGTCATTATGGAACTCTGCAGTGAGAAGATTCTAAAACGCGTAATATCATATAAAGTTGATAATGTTTTTCGTGGAGCTGCGCCAAAGACTTTTTCTACGCGTATAATCCCCTTCTGTTGCAGCATTTTAAAATCTACAGTCGTCCAGTTATTGTCGAGTTACCGCCCGGAATGTAGACTAACGCTGCAACTAATTTAAAGGTGCACATTTAAATGATATTTTATTTCATATACAGCGTGTTTTTTTTTTCCAGTGTAACAACTTTGAGTTGGCATCACTGCTTTCTTTGAGCACCCATTTAACAGCTGATGGTTTGTTTTTGTTTAGTTGGCTTTGAAATTTCATTATGAACCGACTTACACCAGAGCAAAGCGTGCAAATTTTTGAAATCTTCAATCAAAACAATTATTCTATTCGTTAAACTGTTCCAATCAAAATTTTATTTTCCGATGCAGTGCGTTTCTGGTTGAATGGATGCATAAATGAGCAGAATTGTCGCTTTTGGAGTGGGAAGAATGCACAAGCTTTTGTCGACGCCCCACTACATCTACAGAAAATTACTGTTTAGTGCAATTCATGGACTTGCGGTATGGGAACAAGATTCGAAATTTTTTCGTACCTCAATTACATGGCATTAATCTTGCTGATATGCGGTTCCAACAGTTCGGACCCACATGCTACATAGCGGTCCCTTCATTTGATTTACTGTAAGAAACTTTTGATGAAAAAATAATTTTATTGAGTGGGTCAATTAATTGTGATTTAACCCCATCGGAATATTCTCTCTGGGGTTATTTTAAATCACTTGTCTGCGTCGATAAATCACAAAGAATTGAAGAAGAGTTATCGGGGCAATACGGCCGCAAATATTGCGAATAGTTGTTGAAAATTAGTGTTCCAAGAGATGTTTTAATTCCGAAATTATATATCTGGTTAGTTTGTGCTCCCGATTTTTTCATAGTAATCGAGAACTGTGTGTTCGAAAATGGTGTTCCAGATTGTGGCTTCTGCGCGCCAGCCGTGTCGGCCACAGGACAGAAATCATATGTAAACATGAATTTCATAAAATTTTCTTTCGAATAAATTCCGTTTCATTGATATCAAAAATATATATCCTAGTTTCATAGTGATTTAAATTTACGTCACTCTATGAAAAACATCCATTAATTCGGCAAAGTCCTGGCAAAATAATGAAACAGAAGTTAATTGTAGTCACACCGTTCTCCTGCTTTTAAAATATTCTATAATTTTTACTGGCAATCATTTTTGAAAAATGTAAACCAGCGAACTCCAATAACATAATATTATCTCTCCAATCACATTAATTTAATTTTTCCTGGTTCTATTCATTTTTAAAACACTTCGCATGGCAAATTTAAACCAAAAAAAAATTACTGAATATGTAATTCCTTTGGCATTCACTTCCATACATGTTCATTTTCATTGTATTAGTTTTTATTGAAAAAAAATTTGTATATAGAAAAACAAGATCCGTATCGAAATTCCTAAAGCATGTAAAAAGCTTATTTGCAAGTTAGAAACTATTAATACGTTTGACATTGTAATTGCTAAATTACGTGCATGAATCCTTGTGAAAAGAATGAACATACACTCCTTCGCATTTAATTAAGTTCAGCTATTTTAATAGCCTGAAATATTATGTCGTTATTTGTAGGAAGCAGCGGTCACAATAGGTGATGGGAAAAAAATGTTGAAAAATCATTCACAATAACCAACAACTTAATCTAAAACTAACGCTCGTGTAAAGTCCTTTGGGAACACGTCTCATTCTCTCTCCCTCTCTCTCTCTCTCTCCTGTAGTTTACAACGCTAAACAAGTAGTTGAATCCAAATTTCTCGTACTCCCATTTATATTATGACTTTTTTCTTGAAATTTGTTGCGTGCAACTTTTTTCTATTTGCTGATAATAAACGAGGCGTAGAAAGGGAAGCGGAGAAAAGTTCTTAAGCATTTCATTTCATGGAATTTATTTTCTATTCCACTAGCTGCTCCACTTTAACTATTTCCAAATAAAAATAAGTTGCACGCAATAAACTTCATATAAAAAAGCCATAACAAAAATCATAATCTTGGACTAACTTTTAAGGCCAAGCTCACACTCTTGGCATTATATAATCATAGACTGACACACTGTTCTGTTGTGTTCTGTTTTAATAATTAACCAAATCAACTTAATGTTTTTTAAATTAATTGTTGATTACGTTAATGCAAAGCGTTACAGCAAAATAAAAAATACTCTTCAATTACAATTTATTACAGTAGCGAACAAAAATAAATTACATCAAATAGAACAAGAACTGCGCTAAAACTAAAGAAAGGAGCATGCATGCGCATGCACCCCTTCAATAAATAAACCCATTAAGATTTACAGTTAAGGGTCCAAATTGGTGAATGCAACAACGGCGAGTTGTTTATTGCCATGAAAAATCTTATATAAAAATATACGCATACACTCCCCATACATACATAAAATATGATAGACAGCGCGTCATAGTGATAAGGCAAAGATATGTTTTTCCATGTCTGCATTATTTTTATGGGTCTGCATGCGAATGCAAATTTTTTTATGAGCCAAAATATGAAATTAGTGGCAACACAAGTGCTGGATTTCTTTGAGGACCTCTTTAAAGTTTTAAGATAAAAAATTATTGCAAGAAGTTTTTCCAGTATTTTTATAGCTTTCATCGTATTACAGTACAACCTCTCTAATCCGCATAGTCGCTGGTCCGTGCTATCCAATAATCCGGACAAATTAATAGTGCGCACAATATATAAATTTCATCTCCCCTTTTTTGCGGCTTCTCGTAAGAAAAAAGTCAGAAAATCCAAGATCATTTTAAAAATATTAAACGTCCTGTTATTTATAGATCTTCTAAAACGTATTGGCTGGCGGTTTTCCTGCTCCAAAAATGATTTACGAATTATTTTCATTATATTTTTATCAGAAGGGTATAGAATTGATGAATGGAAACAAATTCAGGAAATAAATAATCGAACGGCAACAACGGGATGTAAAAAATCATCGTTTTGTTACACTTCTCGTATCCTTTTTCATAACAAAATCGGTACAGTCTGGATTTACAAGCCTGAAATTAATGAGCAGACAGACGAAGTTTGTGGATATGAGATTCAAGAGGCAGATTCAAGATTCAGAGGTAATTCCGTCTTTCTGTCTATTAATTTCGTGCCTGTGAACACCAAAGGCAGGACCAAAAGAGATTTTGAAAATATGTCTGCCTTTCAACATCGTACTTGTAAACGCAGTCCAATAGAAACTCTTATCGCATTCAATTTACCCATCTAACAAGCGGTAATAAAAAAAACAATACGCAAGACTATTGAGGATGAAAGTGTGGCGGCTTGTGAAAACAGCTGTTTTGCCCTGCTGTATACGTTGAGCAGTGACATACAAAATTAACAGCTTAACGTTATTCATCACTATTTGCAACGTTTGTCATTTTCGAATAGTCTTATGTGTGGCACTGCCTTGCAAATTATAGCACAAAATGACAGCAAACGCAACGCCAAATGTGTACCCCTCACAACGTCTTAAACACTTAGACGACGACGGCAGGCTACTTGGGACCCTGCCTACACATACTGCCATGCAGGCGACTACATGATTGTTGTGAATGCGACAGTGGCATAATATAAACAGCTGTTTTAATAACAAATATATTTGCCAGTGATGCCACTTTATAGTTTTTGCTTTCCGTTTTTTAACTTCCCGCTAGGAAAGTTGACAATTTTTAAAAATCGGGAAGTTAGTGGTCTTGTCTCATTAAAAAAAATCCAGCTTTCATAAGATCTCCATGTTTTGAGGTCTTGGAAAGTTTCCCCGAATAATTCTTGGAGCCCATCACTATGTCTGTATGTATGCGTGTTTGTGTGGTGTGATTGTAAGTATGTGATCCGCTTGAAATGGCTAAAGCGACTCAAACCAAACTTGTAACGTTCTGAAGTGTTCATGAATTAAAAATTCCTGCTACTTTGGGCCGATTCGAAGCGGCAGATTTCAAAACGTCTTAAGCGAATCTAGAAAAATAAAAATTTTTTAGGCGCTTTTTTTACAATAAATTTTAAATGGCTTTACTAAGCGATTCCACTCCCCCCGGTGGGCACAATAGGCAACTTGGTCAGTCGTAACGCCTTGTTGCAGTGCTTTCTGGGGAAAAGATAAAAAATATAGGTGGAAGGATACCTGGGTCCCGCCATTGCAAAGAATCAAAAATCAATAGTAGGGTGACAAACCTATATTGGTTTGACCTGCGAGGCGTAACCAGTTTCCCTGCACTGGTATCACGGTATCCGGTTGAGCCCCACCGATGAGACTTCGGTTGATTCTGTGGCCAGACGTTGTGGTTGAGGTCTCTTTATTGAGTCCACGTGGTGATTGTGGCTTGATACCAAGTGTCGCTGGGAGTGATGTCAGATAAGGGTTGATGTTCTAGCACATTTAAAGTATGCTGGGACTTCGGCCCGTCTGATGGTAGCCTTTATGGGCTGCTGTGAACCAGCAGACGTTACGGAAGAGGTGGTGTTTTGTTGGTACTGGGAATGTCAGGAGGGATAAGTCTTATTACTTTGACCTTTAGGTCCTCTTGGTGATGACGACATGCTCTCCTCGGAAGTAACAAGGGTTTAAGATAGGCCCCAACACCTTCGCAAGGTGTGTGAATATGGTTTTATGGCGGAACTATATGAATGAAGTTGGAACCTGTGCAAGCCCAAGGGGCTGCACTGGTGGGGCCCCTGAGGGTGGCAGGGGTGGTGGTGGACACCCAATTTCACTCGAGTGTTTGGGAGCACCGTCAGGTAAGACCGAATAGAGAGGTACTCACGTTAATTTGAGCATTCTCTGAGCGATTCCACAAACGGATCAGTTCTTGGCCTTTAAAAACCATGTCAAGGTCAAAATTGGCTAATCGGCTCGTGAGATATCGTGGACGAAAAAAATATTATATATCTGATTAGTTGGTGTTCTCGATTCTTTTAGGGCACTCGAAAACAACATCGTAATACGTGAGAATCGTTTGATTTGAAAATAATAAAAAAATTGCGTTTCAGCTCGCGGAGTTCAAAAGCATGGAATAGTCCAAAAACCAGGTTACGATGGATTGGTGGTTAAAATTGGCGGGAGGTTACAGGGATGGCTTTTAGGGTCAACTATTTTAATATTTTTTTTATGAATTCAAAATGTTAAGACAACTTTTTCAAAATGTTTTTTATTCTTAATTTCCACAATATAAAATATTTAAAAAGGTTTTCTTTTCTGGAAAAAGTGCAACATTTTTTCACTTCTTTTCCAAAAAGCGGCAGCTTTTGGAGGAGTTTTCAAACAGAAATAATATTTCGTAATTAATATTTCTGGTATTAATTTCTAATAAATTTTTTTATTTTTAAGTTTCAAAATTTTCATCTCTTCTACTAAAAAGTGTAAGAAATGTAGCACTTTTTTAGAAAAGAAAATAACAAATTTTTTTTACAAAGTGTCTGGCAGTTTTAATGCAAATATTTTTTAAATTTATTTTTCAGATTTACTCCATCACTTCGACGCTCATTTTATAATTAGGAATACAGTCAATAGTAGTCGTGTGCATGCGTGTGAGAAGGATATCATTTTAAAAAGTAAGTGGAAATTTAATATTAAATTGAAGAAAAAAATAGAACTGGAAGAAGGAATCGCATAAATTACCAACCCCTTTTTTGAAGTGTAAAGCGAATGAAGAATTTTTTTATTTTATAATTCTTTTTGAAGTGGCCATCAGAGTTAATTAAATATATTAATTGTTTCCTTTTTGGGGGTGTGAGGCAGGGAGTTTTCTTCTTTTAAATTGAAATGCGATATTGATTGTGATATCAAAATGAAAAAAAAATAGAAATTCTTTCAATTGCTAAATTAATTTATAATATCGAATTCCCTGATACTAATTTCGATTAGGAGTTTAATTTTATTTGTAACTACAATTTTTTTTCCGTTTAATTTTACAAATAAGGAAATCAGTTGAAAAGGGTGGTTTGTTGAGGACTTTTTAAGACTCCAACTACTGGAAAAAATATTTAGTTTTTTTATTTAATTACTGCACAGTTGGGCCTTGCGGAATGTAAAGTTGAATGTTAAGAATGGAGAATTTTGTTCATGGAGAATTATATTCAACTTCGCACTAAAAAAGTCGGGAAGTTATTAGCTTTACGCCGTTTTGATCTCAAAGTTTTGAGTTCCTGAAGAAGTTTCTTGGACTACTCCTGAGAGGGTATAACAACGCCGGTTTGTATGAGTGAACTTCTTCTAGCTTGACAGAATCGAACCGATCTATTGGCGTTCCAAAAGTTCCATCAAACTTGGATTTCCTTTGGACTAGAACCGATACATATCGGGAAGTCTTAAAAGTACTAACAAAGATATTGTTTTTACTTTAAAAGTGTTTAAACAACTTTTAAAAGGCGTTCGATTCCTCAGAGTTATCAGATTTTGACCATCAATAACCACGTCGGTCGCCAATAATCGGATCAAAATCATTTGATTCGTGCTTCGAGATGTTGTGAACGTAAAAACTTTGAATTGATTTGGTGCAGCCGTTTACAAGCTGTAAGCGGATCATATAATTACACAGACACACATACACACACAAAAACACACACACATATACATACACACATATATACACAACCAAAAACACACACATATACATACACACTTAGTGACACCCTTTCAAAATTAGTCAGAAATGCTTTCTAAGGACTCGCAACGTGGAAATCTGATGAGAATTTGATTTTCTCAAAACGCGGTAAAACCAATAACTTCCCGATTTTCGAATATGTTCAATTTTCCTAGCGGGAATTTAAAAAACAGCTTTCAAAGTGGCTTTGATTTTTGAAATAACTATTAAATGACAAACCGGTTAATCCTTTCGTGAGATATCGTAAACGAAAAAAATTCGAATAAACTGATATATTTTTAAACTCGGAAATTCTATATCTGATCAGTTAAATGTTCTCGATTCTTCTATCGTAATCGAAAACTATGTCAGTCACCTCATATCGCGTGCGTGGGAATCGGTTGATTTGAAACTTGAATTAATTGAAAGTTGTGGCTGTTAAGAATGGAGAATTTTGTTCATAGAGATTTTTTTCTGAAACACATTAAAAAAAAACTCCATGATGAGAACTCGATTTCTTCAAAACTGCCGGATTTATTAATATTTTAAATTTTTTCATCGGGAAGTTAAAAACCATCTTTCAAAGTGGGGTTTTTTTAATAACTATTAAATGGCATAATCGGTTCGTGAGATATTTTGAACGAAAATATTCTAAAAATGCGACTTTTTTTAAACCTCCGAAATTCTATACCCGATCAGTTAAGTGTTCTCGATTCTTTTATAGTAACCGAAAATCGGTTGATTTGAAACTTCAATTAATTGAAAGTTGTGACGTATCAAAAATAGGGAATTCATTTCATAGAGAATTTTTTCTAAGAAAATTGAAAAAAGGACTCCATGATAAGAACTCGATTTCTTCAAAACTTCCGGATTTTTTTAAATATAAAATTTTTCTAGCGGGCAGTTAAAAAAATATCTCTCAAACTTTTAACTGGCGAAATCGCTTAATCCGTTCGTGAGATTTTGTGAACGAAAAATATTCTAAAATTGTGTTTTTTTTATTAACTCCGAAATTCCATATCTGATCAGTTCTCGATTCTTTTATAGTAACCGAAAATCGGTTGATTTGAAAATTGAATTAATTCAAAGTTGTGGCGTGTTAAGAATGGAGAATTTATTTCATAGAAATTTTTTTCTAAAAAAAATTAAAAAAAGAACTCGATTTCTTTAAAACTGCCGGATTCAGTAAAATTTTAGACTTTCCCAGCGGGAAGTAAAAAACAAAATATCTCGGAAACTTTTAAATGGCAAAATCGAAAATATTCTAAAAATGTTGTTTTTTTTTTTTTTGTTAAACTCCGAAATTCTATATCTGATCAGTTAAGTGTTCTCGATTCTCCGACAGTAATTTAAAGTTACATCAAAATTACATGGGAAACGGTTGATTTGGAAATGGAAATAATAAAGTTTTACTTCGAGGAGCTCAACAGCATGGGCGTTGGGGTTAAAATTACCGGACAATTACAGGGATGGCCAACCATTTTTCATATATTTTTTTATTAATAATATATATTTTTTTTGCTGATTTAATTTGCTTGTGGTTTCACTAACAATCAAAAAGTTCTGAAAACTTTTTTTAAATATTCCCGGATCCCGGGATACAAAAAAATGGCAATAGAGTATTTTTACTTTTTAATCTCATAGTCTTGTAATAAACTCTACAGTCCTGGGGCAGTTAATTGACTCAGTTAATTGTGTCAATTAACTTCTGTGCATGCAATTTACAACAGGTCCCACCGTTCCCTGTTGCATTCCCGCAATTCTGTTATTGTGCACACAAAAGCAAGAAAAAAAAATAATAATAAAAAATCCAGCTGCTTCTTGAAGGTCCTTAAGGAAATAATTACTTTTGAAATGCGAGTACAAACCGTTATAATTATAATCATTAAATGATTAAAAGTCATAAATATTTCATTAGTTGGCATGTGTGAGTGCACATGCTGTTGCTGCGCTGCTGTTTTGTTTGTGCAACTAAATACTGTGTGTGTGTGTGTGTGTGTGTGCGTGATTGTTTTAATACACTTACAACTCGAGTACATTTCGCTTGTTGCAACATGAAAAGAAAACACACAAACGCAAATATATTTACTTTGTAATCCCTTTTGGCTTGAGAGAATTAAAAGTAAACGAGTTTTACTAAATCCTTAAATACAATGCAAAAGCAATGTTGCGTCACGTGTTGCACGTTCCAACATTATGGAACGTTTTTTTTTCTTCTGCTTCTTTTAAATTTATTTGTAATTTTTAACCCTTTTCATGTGCATTTTGCGGCGTGTAAAGAATTTTTATGTGCTCGACATATGGATGCACGAATGTTGTTATTATGCATGTGTGTGTGTGTGTGTGTGTGTTTGGGTTTGTGTTTGTGACCGGTGCTGGTTTTGTTAAATAAAATCAGGTATCACACGTGCCATGACAACCAACTAACCTACACATGCATTTAACATGGACTTTACACACACTGTTAAACATCGCGCTAGTAAACGTTCTTAGATTTCTTGTAAATGGAAAAAGATCACAAGCTTTGAGGTTAATTTGATGTTCGTAAAGTTACAGTCCGACAGCTCGTGCGTAGGAGGCCATAAAAAAAGTCATAAAAAATAAATTTATTATTTGTAGAAATTAAGTAAAAAGGATTTATTTTAATTAATTGGAAATTTGTTAAAGAAAAGAGTAGACTGAATGCACAATTTGTTTGCTTCATGTGACCGCCCCTAAAACCAGGCCTGTTCGAACGATAAGTTAAATAGTTTTTTTCTTTTCTTAAAAAATATAAATCGGTCCGACCGAATAATAAAAATATTCGAAACTTTCGAAATTTATATTTTCAAATACGGTTATTTCAAAAAGTAATAAACGCTGCGGAAGGGGAGGTTGGCGCCGTTGGAACTAATCGATTGAGCGGGTTTGTCAGTCACGATGTGGCAGTGGTCGAGTGAGTATCAGGCGTTTCTTGTTGAGACAATTTTCAAGATTCTTGCGTAATTCAAAGTCCGGTATTCGGCGAATAAGTGAAGGACCGGGTGTACATTTAATACGTTCGTGGGTGCAGAGATTCCGTGATATTGCTTCCGCTTTGACAGGGTCCAGTGGATCTTCAGGAACTCCACAAAACATTGAACTGGTTGAAAGCAGTTTCCGTAAAAATTCGCGACTTTTAATACGGAAAAGAGCAGCCTCACGGGGACTTCCAAGAGCGATTATTCATGAAATTTAAAAAAAGGATCTGAAGTTTCATTCCTTTAAAATTTAAAACGTTGAAAGAGGGTGACTTTGATTGACGCAAAAATTTTTGTGAAACTATGTTGGAGCGTTTTCGCGCTGTCAAGCCCATTCTTTGAAGCGACGAGGCTCATTTTCATTTAAACGGCCACGTCAACAAGCAAAACTGCTGTTAATGGTCTTCAAGAACCCGCAACCCTGCATTGAAATATCGGAAATAATTACACTGTCCCAGGGTAACTGTTTGGTGGGCCATTATCCAGGCATGAGATAAATGGAACATCTTTTTTTTCGAAAATTCTCAAGGCCGGACGACGGATGCCAACGGTGAAAGTTATGGACGCGTGATTACGGCATTCTTTTTGTCAAACCTGAGAACTCATCCATCGTACTTTTCCCGCACGTGGTTTCAACAGGATGGGGCGACGGCACACACACCCACAGCTGCGATAAATTTGCTTCGGAAAAAGTTCTCTTCAAAAACCGATCAGTCGCCATGGCCACCGAGGTAACCCGATCTAACTCCCATAGATATTTTTCATGGGGCTACCTCAAGGAGAGAGTTTTGTAATGAGAGTCCTGAATCTCTTGTAGCTTGAAAGGAAATTATTTGTGCAGAAATCAGCTCAATGGAGCCAAGTTTACTGCAGACCAGGCTCTGTTTCGAACAGTGTGTTCAACTCCCTGAAAGACATGTGGATGACACCTTTTTTAAATAATGAAATCCGCATTTACTTTCTATCGATCAACGTTCTTAATAAAACTTTGTGTCAATTATTACCCTTTTTATTTAAGTTTGAATATATAAATCTGCTACCACACACCCGGTATCAGTGCTGGATGGTGAACTAGAGTAGCCTAGACATCCACCGAAAATATCACTTTTTTGCTCAAACACCGTCGTATGGTCCATGTTTGTCTGTTTTTACGTTTTACAGAAATTACTTTACCCACAAACACACACACACAAATAAATGTATGTACACGAGACAGCGAGTGACAAAAGATCAAGGCAAAATAATATTAACTGAGAATATTCAAAAATTGAAAAGTTTCGTTTGCAACGGCACGCAAAACTTTTCCCTCTCTTTATGTTGTCAATTAAATAAATACAAGTTTCAAATTGTTGCAAACAAGAAAAACTTTTATCATTAACTAAGCAAACAACTTACCTAAACTGTTGAAACAAAAAGTTTCTGTACACTCACACGTAAATGAAAATGTGTCTGGATTGAAAAGGAAAGGATAGGAACGGTAGTTGCAGTAAAGGAAGAGTGAAGTTTGAATTTTGATTTCTGTCTTTAATTTCTGTTTGTATTTTGTCATGCTTTTTAAACTATTTTTAATGTTAATAGATAGTTTTCATACTCTTTTTCAGAGCAGCTCAATTTTCTTTTAATTCTTTATTGGCAATCCTAAAGTAAAAGAGTAATTTTAATGAAATACGGCAGGTTTGTTAATAAAAATTTGCGGAGAGAACGTAAAATTTTCATGTCATAGAGTTTTGAGGTTTTGCGGCAAAATTAGGGGAAGAGGGTTGTCAACTTTTGAGTTAAAAAAAAAGCACTAAAAGCAAGAAAAAACGCACGTAATTTTAACAAAAAATTACTGACTTTATATATGAAAATTTTTAAATTTGAATAAGAGATACATAATGGACGCCTTCGTAAAACGAAATACAACATCTTGCCTTTTTCTATTAAAAAGTGTAAAAAATGTTGCATTCTTTTCTAGAAAAGAAATTAAGGCGGGATTAGATTAATTGCAGGTATGCAAAAGAAACAACATGAAAATATTTTTATGGGGTCTAGGCTTGCAACGTAACAGCCACAAATAATTGAAAAAAGGTCACCACACCAGGGAACAAAAGAAATTAAAAAAAATTAATTATCCAAGGTAAACAAAAAAAGGAAGTTGTCGAAAGTCATTATTTCCTCATCATCAGTTCCTGTGTGCATTTATTGCAACTACAGCCGCCTGTTAGGCTGCTTACCTGATGCTACAGAAGCGGGTTGGGGTAGTTGTCCGCCGGTTTTTATTATAATTGAAAAAATTTCAAGAGGAAAATGGCAACGACCTTATCAAATTAAACCTTCCCTGTGCACAGAGTTGCTTCAGGTGAATTGGGTGAATTGTGAGAACAGTTTTTGTTAATAATTTAAATATAAGACGAAAAAAAATTATTTCAATTTGAGTTATTGGTGCAAAAAGTAACGAGTTGACAACACTGGATAACGAAAATTAATATTAAAAGGCACTGATAAATCGAAAAGCACTTAAAACGGGTCAAAAAGTAACGAGTTTGCAACACTGGATAACGCAAATTAATATTAAAAGGAACTGATAAATCGAAAAGCACTTACAACGGTTCAAAAAGTAACGAGTTGACAACACTGGATAACGAAAATTAATATTAAAAGGTACTCATAAATCGAAAAGCATTTAAAACGGTTCAAAAAGCAACGAGTTGACAACACTGAATAGCAGTTTCTTATCCATGTTGGTTCTCCTATTTTTTTTCTATTCGATCCCACGTCTATCGTCTTAACAGTGTTGAACAACGATGGCAGAATAGTAGCAACAGCGATTTAGATTTGTTTTTTAATTTATTTATTTTGAATTATTAAAGAATAATTCAAAATGTTAAACCGATTTATTATAATTTTATTATTAATTGCTCCTCAAGATGTAGTCTTAGCACTTTTCTTCTAGGCTTTTAATAAATTTCCTCTTTCAACAGTCTTAAATTGGAAACCTTTTACACTATTCACCTTTTCACCACCCATAGGAAATTGATACACCATGCCCGTTAGGAATATGCTTTTCAGCTCTGCTGCTTTTGATAGAAAAAAGTGTAGTTGTGGTGGATTTTTGTGTGTCTGCTTCAATATTATCAAACGATTCCATTACATAACTTGGCAGCACTGAACGTAGCACAGACAAAAGCAGGCAAAAACCAGGTTGCATATCATAAAACCCACCTAAAACCAAATCAAAAATGGTTTTGAGTTGGTTTCAATCATATTGTGTGGTAAAACCAGGTTTTAACGTTAAACCAGAATTTATTAAAACCATGTCAGTGTGAAATAGCTGATATGGGAATCCAGAGCACACTCTTCTCATATCTGGACGACGTGCACTGGATGTGTTTCGAATTGTCTGTTTGGCGATGCTACTCCGAGATGTAACCAAAGCAAAAAGGACATAAATTTGCATAAAAACTTAGAAATCAAATTTAATCTCAGACCACACTAACTTGTGTTACCGTAATTGTCTACATATTTTGTTATATATAATTCCAGCTGCAACACCTCATTAGCCCCACTTGATGGCCTGCCCAATCCTGGCTGGGTGCTTTGGTTTATTGATTTTTTATTTGGTAACGGCTATTAGTTGCTTTCATTTTTTTTCTGTCTTTCCTTAATGCTTCTTTATTTTTCTTTGTAATGTTTGTAAAGTTTTTAGGGCATTTAAAAACTTTGTTATTTCTTTACTTGAAAGAAAAAAATGTATTTCCTTTTCTTGAAATATTTTTGATTCTGTTCCACTTATTTCCTTTCTTCATAACAGGCTCACGAAGTGAAATTATCTTCTTCTCTACAGTTTTTCCATTGTCGATCTAAAATTATCTTTTGCGCGGAGGTCATTTATTTATTTCTTTTTTTGTTTTTCCTTTTAATAAAAATGTTTATTTGGATGCTTTTGATTTGTACTGGAAACAGAAACTTGTTATTTCCGCTATTTTATTTTAATATGGCCGATAATGAACAACAATTATGGGAAAGTCATCAATAGCGGTTATGGGAACGGTTTCTAGGATTTAAATTTTTAGCTTCAATTCCCAGTTGATTATTTCCTTTGGTTAAAAGTCTCGGCCGGAAGATGTTGCAGGATCCTCTCTAGTTAGTCTTTATGGTAAATTTATCGCATTGAGAAACGTCATGGATTTAATAAAAACAGGCCACTAAAAACTTTAATTTTAAAAATGTATTTTAAAAAAAAGTTATTTTAAGTTTCGCCAAATTTAGTTTTTCGTTGTGAAGTAAAATTCCTCCGGTTAAATAGGAAATTTTATTTCATTCATTCACCTCAATCGATCGTACCAATTTTCCACCACTTTTAAAAATTTCAATTCCTGAAAACGGTGACGAGTTGATGAATTCTCACAGCTTCGATATTTAAGAGTGTACGAGCACGCTCACGTTTCGACGCATCAACAATGAAACCAGTTTCACAAACTTTATCGCTAAACTTGAATATAACGGGAACTGTTGGTCCTTCTCTGCGACCAAAGTTTTTACAACGTTTTCATGCAATTTTTGGCAAATAAATTTTCAACAAATCCCCCACCTCTGCTTAAAGGTAAATCTATTCATTTCGTTCAGTGGAGATAATTTTGTGGCAGAATAGAATGATTTGAATATATCCAGATTAAAAATAACTGAACTATTTTTTTTTCGTTAAGATAAAAAAGTAATTTTTTGATTTTATATCTTCAACCAGAAAACAAGTCTAAAGCTTTTGCACGGAATTTGAATTTTAACAAAAAATATTTTACATTTTATGATAAATAAATAAAGTTTTTGAAATAACTTTTATTTTCTGATCGAAAAATAAAAATCAAGAAATAACTTTTATTTTCTGCCGAATAAATAAAAGTCAAATAATAATTTTAAAATAACTTTTTTATTTTTGTTACGAATTAATAAAAGTCTGGAATAACTTTTATTTTTTAATCGAAAAATAAATCAAGAAATAAATTCTATTTTTTGAAGAATAACAAAAGTCGGGAATAATTTTTGTTTTCTAATGGAAAAATAAAAAGTCAAGATATAACTTTTATATTTGAAAGAATAAATAAAAGCCAAATAGGAACTACTATTTTCTGAAGAATGAATAAAAATTAGGAAAAAACTTTTTTTATTTTCTGAGAAGTAAATAAAAAATAACTTTGTTTTCCCAGGAATAAAGAGCAAAGTAAAATTCTAGAAATAACTTTTATTTTCTAAAGAATAAATAAAACTCAAGAAATAACTTTTATTTTCTGAAGAATAAAGAAATAACTTTTATTTTCTGAGGAACAAATAAAACTCAAGAAATAACTTTTATTTTCTGCGGAATAAAGGAATAACTTTTATTTTCTGGGGTATAAATAAAAATCGGGATGTAACTTTTATATTCTGAGGAATAAATAAAAATCAGGAAATAATTTCTATTTCCTGAGGAACGAATAAAAATCAAGAAATAACTTTTATTTTCTGTGGAACAAATAAAAATCAGGAAATAACTTTTATATTCTGAGGAATAAATAAAAATCAGGAAATAACTTTTATTTTCTGAGGAATAAATAAAAATCAGGAAATAATTTCTATTTCCTGAGGAACGAATAAAAATCAAGAAATAACTTTTATTTTCTGTGGAACAAATAAAAATCAGGAAATAACTTTTATTTTCTGAGGAATAAATAAAAATCAGGAAATAACTTTTATTTTCTGAGGAATAAATAAAAATCGGGAAATAACTTTTATTTTCTGAGGCACAAACAAAAATCATGAAATAAATTTAATTTTTGAGGAATAAATAAAAATCATGAAATAACTTTTATTTTCTGAGGCATAAATAAAAATCAGGAAATAACTTTTATTTTCTGAGGAATAAATAAAAATCGGGAAATAACTTTTATTTTCTGAGGAATAAATAAAAATCAGGAAATAACTTTTATTTTCTGAGGAATAAATACAAATCAGGAAATAACTTTTATTTTCTGAAGAATAAATAAAAATCAGGAAATAACTTTTATTTTCTGAAGAATAAATAAAAATCAGGAAATAACTTTTATTTTCTGCGGAATAAAGGAATAACTTTTATTTTCTGAGGCACAAACAAAAATCATGAAATAAATTTTATTTTTTGAGGAATAAATAAAAATCAGGAAATAACTTTTATTTTCTGAGGAATAAATAAAAATCAGGAAATAACTTTTATTTTCATATGAATAATTGAAATTAGAAAATCGGTAAAATCCAACTTTTAGTTTGATTTTTATATATGAAAAATAGTCGTTATTTGCAGTCTCTGGCTAAAACGGATTTATTTCAATCGCTTGTCTCAATTTGATAAACTTAATAATTCAATATTCTCACATGATTTAGTTGACTGAATAAATATCATTTCGCTTTGCATGCCTGTAATAATTTCTTACATCCTGCACGAATTCGGGTCACATTCAGTTATTTAGCTTTATTACAGTTCTCGAATTGACACCAGCGTTTGTAATAGATTGTATAAAATTTAGTATTTGTTTTAATCTATTAAAAATTCTCGTTAGTGTCGAGAACCGTAATCAGATACATTAAAATTCTTGGCTCGTCATTTACTTAGTACAATATCCGAAAATATCCATAATGGTAACGCTGGTAGGAATACTGTTATATTATTTCTGCTTAAGAATTAAAATAAAAACTGTTAAACTCTTTATCACAGCCAAGCAAGAGAAAGAGAGCATTAGAGATAAATAGCATTGCCAGATGAATAAAACTTACAGGGAAAATGTATTAAAATTGGGAAATATTCTCTCTGTTGAATTGTGTTGCTCACAGTTTTCTTTACAGTTTTCGCTCTTTTCGTGTTGCTGTAATAAACCGAATGTTTGCTGTCTACTGGCTGCCAGCCGTTTGTTAACTTTTATAACAAACGCCAGTTGTTTTGTAAACACCGGTCGTGACGGTTGAACGATAAAGGGAAGTTGCCACTCGTGTTTAACGGTGGTGTTTAAAATTTACTTGAGATTATTGGGTGATACTCTTGATACACCGCTTTGCTACAACAGCAAAACTAACGAAAGCAAGAAGAAAAAAAAAATAATAATAAAAGAAAAACGTGCGCGTCTACAGCAACAACTTCAAAATTAATGCATAAAATAGAATTTGAATAAGAAGATTGTTTGTTTGTGTACAGATGTTGCTTTATAACACGAAGTGCTTGCAGACAAAAGTATTGTTATTGCAGTTACAACAACATTACCTACATGCATACATACTCTGTCTGTATGTATATGAATAAGTTTTTGTTGTAAACTGCACTTTTACTCCAATTTAATATGGGAAAAAAAGAACAAGCAAATTCAATTGAATTGATAAACAAAAAATTTGGATGATTGTGGCAGAGTTCATTTAAGTGCAAGTCTTTTTTTTAATGTTAAATTAAATTCATTTTAATAAAATTCAATAAATTATTATCTATCAGCTGTAAAAGTTTAACAAAACAATTAAATATGAGCGATATTTAAATAAAAATTGCTGAATTAATTTCATTATTGTTTGTTTGATGATAAAGAAAAAATAGAAAATAATAGAAAAAAACAAAACGTTTAAACAATTTACTCATAAAGAAAAAAACACAAACGGCCGAAGTGGAAAAAAGGTAACAAAAATATTTAATACCTGTAAAGAATGTTAGAGTGTGTGTGCATATGAATTCACATGTATGTATATACGGATGCGGTCATTGCATGTGTGTGTGTGCGGAGTGCTAAATGTTTAAATAGTGCATTTAACAAAGCGTGCGGCTGAATGCTGGCTGTTGCATTCAAACATCCCAGCAGTCTCACAGTCATTCTATTTTTGTAAATGATCTTCAGTAACCGGTTTTTATTCCTACAAACATACTTCTGTACTTATACTTGTTTTCTTCTTCTTCTTCTCCTCCTCCTCTGTCTACGCAACAATTCCACATTTTGTTATGAAGTATAAAACAAAAAGGAAAAAATTAATCATGAAGCTGGACCAGTCAACAAATACACACACACTGACAATTCATTTACCAGCATTTATTTCTGATATTTGAATAAAATAAAGAAGTAAAAAGAAAAGAAGTTGGAATATACAAATCAAGATTATTTGTTGAATTTCTGGTGTTTGAATCTGGTTATTTTGTTGGTGCTGTCGCTGTGTTTGTTGTTCCAGTTGCTTCGGTATTTGGAACCAGTTTCAATTAATAGTTTTTTTTTGCAATTGTGCAATTGCGAAATGCAATTCGCTAAATAAATTCATGCAATTTTAAAGCCAAACGATATTTCTAAAACTCTGTTTAACACTTAAACGTTCATTTACTTTAAAGGCATGGAAATAAAAGAAAAAATATAATAGAAAAGCTGTGGAAAAGGTTACTACTGAATCTAACTTTGCAGCTTTGGCAACATGTTTAAGCCTGAATGATCATGATTTGCAAACTGAAATCATAAAACGAAGAAGAAAAAATTAAGCAGAATTGCTTCATAGGAAAGTGAAACTATCCGAAAACAATTTAACCGACCGATTCCCAAGTTTTTGGGGGTTAGCGTTGGTTGTGCAACCTGAAATTAAAAAACAGATGTTTCTTTTCTAAGGCGTTGTCTTTGGACTATAAGTCCTTTATGATCGGTGCTCCTAATAGCGCCTTTTTAAACTTTCAAAGATCTCAGAGAGGTGAATGGAAGATGTTTAGTATGTGAAATTTGATTTTATAGTGTTAATAAAGAGTGGTCCCACTATATAAGGCACAATATTAATTCTAAAAAAGCAAAATGGGGCAAAACAAGTCACTTCCCATTTTTTTTAATTTTAAATATTCTTAAAGGGGACTTAAAAACAAGAGATGAGTTGATCAAATGCTTTAAATTCTATGAAACAAGTTATTATAAAAAAAATTTAGTTTAGAAAAATAATTTCTGTACCAGAAATCGGTTTATAAAGGCTGGCCCCAGAATAATAAACGATATTAATTGTAAATAACAAAAAAAAGTTTTAAAAAAATTAATCAATAATTTTAATTTTGATGGAAAAATAAAAGAAATAAAATATCAGGCGAAAGCTCGCCATGGCTTCGGTGGCATACCACTGTTCGATGGTTCATATTCTCAATCACTGTGAGACATAATTAAGATCCAACCTCGTTTAGTTCTTGAATTATTGTTAATTATACATATCCCCGATTGTGGCAGCCAATTAATATCGCCACGACGTGGGTCAGCGAGACTCCTGAATTTTTTACGCGAATGAGTCATTGTTTCGTTGGCTTTATTATGTTGGAATCACGTAGTGTCCAGGCACGTGACCGAAATGTATGACCACAAGATGTCCATTATCATCTCCACATAGCGAACACATCTTTAATGGTAACTGCTTGGCGGATGTAATTTTCGAAGTAGTACGGCCTGATGACGCCGCCAGGCCATAAAGCGCAACGGACTGTCATTCCTTGTGGATGCATCGGCTTTTCAACAATCAGTCTTGGGTTCGCATTTGCTCAAAAGCGGCAACTCTGCTTATTAATGAAGTCACTGAGGTGAAAGTGTGACTCATCGCTGAAGATAATTTTCTTTTAAATTCACCATTCACTTCTGCCACCATTCCATTAACCACCATTCTGCGAATGGACGATGCTTGAAGGATGGTCTTGTAAATTCAAATATTTATTTAAAATTCGCATCAGTGATGATCGTGATTTTTAAGTTTTGAACTTAACGACTAGTTAAGGCATTGCGAGGATTAGCTCAGAGCGTCAGTTCCAATTAAAATAAATTAAATTTTAGTAAAACAATTTATCTCTAAACTATCGTTTGTTGAAAGTTAGTTTTCTATAAAAATTTATTATTGTTGACAATCAATATAATTGACTCTCCATTTTTCAAAAGTAAAACTGATTAAAACACGCAAAAAGCTGTGATTTCTATGTAAATTTTATATAACTATTATGCCTGGGCTTTGCCATTATGTATGAAATACAATGGGCGCGTTCATAACACGCTATAGTTGGGCCACTGTTAAGTAGTTTCCTTAGAAACATGGCCGCGTTAAAAGGTTAATCGAACAGCTGCGTTTTATGAACGTGTCCATTGTCATAGAAACGACTGCCTATCGATTTTTAACTCTCCGCTAGGAAAATTGAAAATTAAAAAGATCGCAAAGTTATTGGTTTTACACCGTGTTGAAAAAATCGTGTTATATATTGAGGTCCTACGAAGCTTCCCTGGCTAATTCTAAATGCCCGTCGCGAAGACTGTATGTGTATATGGGTTTGTGTAAATGGGTGATCCGCTTATAACTCTGGAACAGTTGTGCTGTATTAGAGTTTTGAAGAGCACTCCCGAGCATAGATTTCCTGTGAATTCGATCCCGTAGATTTAAATATATTTCAAACTCAAATAATTTTTATTTTCACAGGGAAAGAAAATGCACGAATTGATCTTTCGAAAAAACTTTTGCTTTTCGGTTGACAGTAACACTGTGAACTGCTGCTTTCATATTTCTTTGCGATACGGCAAAGTTAAATCAAAATAAAACTGCAGAAGTGAAAAGATTCACAAGGCGTCTTTTCGGAAAGTGAACTAAAGTTCAGATGCAGGACTTCTTTGTTGGGCAATACTGCGACTAATAAAAGTGTTAATCAGAATATCCTGCAGTAAAATGTGGTCTTCTATATCTGTGCAGTAGTATTCCGCAGGAGACGGGCTGTTGCCCCAGAAATCCGTCTTAGAAAATGCCCTTTGGAAGTTTGCGGGGTGAACTCCTAACTGGGGTAAGGATGCGTAGGGTGTCCATAATGCAGCTGTGAGCTCCCTGTTTGTGGCATTTTTTATTGCTGTTCTTGTGTTTTTATTGATATTCTTTCTTATTTATTATATTAAAATAATTTAAGATATTAAAAACTTTTTTAAAAACATCATCACCATCATCAGTTCATTTTCTGCATTTTGTGTGTTCTGTTGTCTTCACGCGTCATTAAGTCCACTGATTTAAAGCAAAAATTTCAGTTAAAAAACAAACTCTGCAAAAGCAAAAAGAAGAAAAGAATTTATAAAAAAATAATATAAAAATAATGGTAATAAAAATTAGTTGAAAGAAAACGTAAATTAACAAGCAGTCCACTTGATATGAGTCTGATTGGACGTCATCCGCTATACGCAAATAAACTAATAAATCTTGGACAATAATAACATTATCTTTTTCAATTCTTCTTTAAACTTCATATTCTAAAACTGGCAACTGCATCTGACTGGACTCCAATGTAAACACACCCTGACAAATGTATACACATATAAATCGAAAACAACAACAACTATCTAAAATCACATTAATAAAAAAAATCAACTTCATATTCAAAAATTTATTCAAACTGGGACATGTTTTATTCAAAAGAAAATACCAAGAAGAAGTAGAGAAAAGCAAAATCCCCAAAAATATTTCCTGCTGTTTCGGGTAGAAGCTGTACCTGTTGTGTTCTGCAAATGTGTTAATCATCACATTTCGAAAAAAATAAAAAAAAATAATAATAAAAATAATAAATAAAAGAAACCAATAAAAGCTTCGATCATGTCCTTCCGTCTCATATTACAGTACCCATTTCAGTACTTTTGCAGCTGAATTTAAAATATTTTAAAGATTTTCAAATAATTTTTAAGCGGATTAGTTGCTGTAGCGCGTATGTTTAGTAATTATAAATGTCGACTGTTCTTATTTTTAGCTGGTTTAGAATTTAAAATAAAATAATCGTACGAAACGAAAAAATTGTTGGAATGAATATTTTGTATTAGCAGGTATTTTTGAAATATGAGATCCGGCATATGTCTGAAGCGGCTGCGAATCACATAATTCATGCGATCAATCTACTTTTAAATTCGAGCCGTATGACTTGTCAACCTTTTTTTCTTTCTTAATAATACACTGCAGCGTTTTCCAAAGGTTTATGGTTTCAAAAATTCAAAACTACTCTCCGCATGTCCTGAAAGCTGCCTTAATGTCTTTTCGTTTGCCACAACACATATTTGACGTTTTCAAATAGAACAATTTTCGATTTTTTTTGTTTTAAAAAATTAAAAGTTCGACACCATATTCATGACTGAGTGCGGAATTGAACTCAGGATGTAAGGCGTCGTAATATTCGCCCGTATTATGAATGACGACGTCGACGCCACATCAACACGGTAGCAAAAAATCGTTCCTTGTCCAGTCTTTATCGACTAAAATTAACTTCTGGTAACATGTTCTATTAATATTATATGCCTTGGAGAATACCAAACGGTTATTAATAATAAATAAATATTGTCGCCAATTAAATGACAAGTGATGTGACCTCGACGTCGTCATTCATAATACGAGCGATTGTGTTCACTACTTTAGCAGCACTACAGCAGCTTTGTGACGTCATGTCACAAGAAGTTCAGTAAGAAAACTTTCAAATTCCTCGGCTCCCTCTGCTCCAAAACTGAAACTAAATCATATTTTGCTTCCAGCCATTAAGGATGTTCTTCATATAATTTGCTAACATCTGGTCACACTTTTTCTTAATATCGCATTTTATCTTTAACAAATAAAAATAAAAATAAAACAAACCGACTGACAGACATGCTGAAAGCAACACTATCTGAATTGTTTACGTATATAATTTAATATATTGATATTGTTTTTGTTATCATAACTTATTTTTATCTCTGCCATTCTCATTTCTTTTCTCCTTTCAGTGATTCATCATCGTTGGTTACTTTGTGAAGAAACAGCAGCAGAGAATACTAAAATTGAATTTAAATTAATAAATATGTGAATAGAAAATAAAACAAAATAAAGAATCTGATTAAGTTGAAGAAAATAACCAAACGAATAAGAAAGATGTGGTAAAAAGAAAATAAATAAAAGAAAAAGAGTTTCAAATACACATTAAGAAAAGTGTAGAATTTTAAAGTGTAACAACTGAAAACAAAGTGAATAAAATATTAAAAATGAAGTGAAAAAAGTGAAAAAAAACTATTAAAAAAAACCATAAGAAGTGTGTTTTTAAAATAAATAAAGCAATTCAAACAAAACACAACATTTGTTGTGGATTTAAATACATAAAAAATAATAATTAAAAAAAACTCGAGCCTTAACTCAATTATACTTCGTGATATATGATCTCGTCGTGCCCAGCGTGTGTATTGGATTACAATTTCGGATTAAAAAAAACATATTTAAGGTAAGTGTTACTGTGAGATGATAAAATTAAAATTATAAAAAAGTGAACATGTGGACAGAAAACGGTTCTAGTAAAATTTGGACGCCTCATACCATAAGCTTTTGCGAAAAAGTGCCAAATAGGGCAAAACTTTTCATGGAATTGCATTCTTGTTTGCTAAAGTTAATATATAAAAATTGTTCTGCTTCATAACCAGTGTGCCCGTTTTGAATATATTTGAAATCAAAATTCTTGGGTTCCCAAGGTATCGCACGTAGCAGACAATTGTAGTATGTTTAATACATTAATTTATGTTTTCTTTATATCAATTATATTGGATTTGTTGCAACAAAAGAAAACTACAAAAAACAAAGTGAAGTTAGTTGCAGTTGTGAATACAACAACTAAGTCACTATGAACAAATAGCAAAGATAAGTTGCCGCCGTAAACCATTCCGACCAACAAACTAGGGAAATTTTATTAGAAATATAAATCGAGAAAAGTCTATAAATATTACCAAATAAGTAACCGGGGTACTAAAATGATTTTAAATCTGGAATTGTACCAAAAACTGCAATTATACCAACTTTTGCGTCCCTGGTGTAGATATATAATATTTATATTTATTACAAATTGAAAATTTGTTAAAATATATTAATAATTATTATGTCAAATTGAATTAATATTCATAGGCTAATTGTTCGAAATTAATTAAAATCTCAGAAAGATATGATGATAAATATTCCAAGGCACACAGGAAAGTCAACATCAGTTTTATTCAACTTACACTTGAATAAAACTGACACTTTTTATTTAATTAATAATTAAATAAAAATTTTTTTTTAGAAATTTTTTGAAATCTGTGGTGTCAGAAGTAGTAAATTTTTCCTTTTTGTAGGGATATTTTTAACTTCTCGCTACGAAAATTTAAAATTTTCAAAAATCGGGAAGTTATTGGTTTTACCTTGTTTTGAAAAAAATCGAGTTCTCATTAGATCTCTACGTATTGAGGTCCTAAGAAGCTTCCCTGACTAATTCTGAAGATCCTTCACTATATCTGCACTTATGTGTATGTATGTATGTGTGTGTGTGTAAGTGTATAAGTGTGTGACCCGTTTATAACTTTAGATCGGCTTGACCGATTCCAACCCAACTGATGGCGTTCTAAACTGAGCTTAGATTTCCTTAGAATTGGAACCGATTCGAACCGGTAGATTTCAAGAAATATTTCAAAATGGTGGCTTTAACGGCTTCACCGATCGACACCAGAAACTAAAATGACTCTTCATATATATAAAAAATCACGTCGGCTTTTACGAATCGCATCAAAACCGATAAATGCGTTCGTGAGATATTGTGAATGAAAAAACTCGAAGAAGGTGATGTATTTTTGAAGCTCCGAAATTCTATATCCAGTTAGTGTTGGTGTTTTATCGGACTCGAAAAACTGCATCGTGTTCGCGATCCTTTTATAGGAGTTAGAAAACTATATCCATCCACGCTAATCACGTGAAAATTCGATATCGGACAATTGAAATTTTTTTACCCAAAAGGGTTAATAATAAAATTAGCGGGCAGTTGCAGGGCCAAACGTTTTCCAACTTTTTTTTATTTTTTTATTAGGAAATATATTATGTTTAAAGTAGGAAGTCACGTGCTGACATATTTAAAAAAGTTAAATATATTTTTAAGTGACATCACTGGCGTATTTAGTTTTACGTATATTTTCAGTCATCTTGCATAGATCGTGGCTTTTTCCAGGAAAATTCCTTGTTGTGACTTATTTTTATTTATCAATTTTATTTGTTGACTTCTTTATAAAAATATCAAAGCTGATTTAGTCATATTTTCGGCCATCTTGGACAGCTTTTGGCCATGTTCGGGCATGTCGCTCACTTTCGACTTATTTAGCTAAGAGATGTTTTTTGAGACACGTAGCGATTTTTAAAATCATGGTCTGAGATTACTGGTCGGTATTTATATATATCTTTTTTCATTATTAATTAATTAATAAGAATTTCGCTGAATTCTTTGTTTAAATTAATATATAAATTTATATTTGGTTGTTGCAACACTGGCTTTAACTCTTTCTAATTCCACAATAAAAAAAATTTTTATATAAAATTTTTTGAGAAACCCGTTCAACCAGTTTGTTGCGTTCAATATTTCTTGACTAAATATTAAGAACCTAACGATTTCATGTGAAATTATTAATGAAGCAATTTTTTGACATTTTGCTTAAACTACGTAGCAGGAGTATAAACGAAATATTCCCGCTATTGTGAATAAACATTCGAATTGTTCGCGTTACGCATAATTATTTTTATCTGATTATATATTATTCTAAGCTCTTGGGTAGCAAGGCGCTCCGCTGCTGGTCCGCTTTCATACTGCAGCGGTTTAGCTTGGAAATATTAAAAATAATGGATCCCGATGGTATGATTAATTTTGTGTCACCCTGCATAAAAGCAATATGTTCTTTGGATCCACAACCCCACCACCCACCCCATTGTTCATCCATTTTTTTTTGTTGCAATTTTGCGCAGTATATTTTCATTAAATCAGAAAACAATTTTCTATGGTTTTCGTTTTGAAATATTAGATTTTTTTTATATTCCCAACTGATTAAAATTAATTTATTATGCACATCAGTACAACAAACATTTTGTCTACTCTGTTTTCCTTTTTTTTTTTTCAAATCAAATAATAACAATTTCTTTTTTCCAAACCCAAACAAAATATGTACATGAAATTGTGCGCACATGAATAATTGATTAATTTTCCTTTGCTTAACATAAAGATTATTATTCAGCTTTAAATTACTTATTTAATTAATGTGTAATAATAGAAGACCGAACAAAAATAAACAAACAATGAAAATGTTTAATCAAAAAACTTGTCAGAAGAGAAAAAAAAAGAAGAAAATAATTGCAAAAAAGAAAACAAAACAAGTTAAAAACAAACCGTTTTAAACCATAAAAGATTTAAAAAAAAAACACTAGACTCTTCATGATGTTTGAGATGGTAGCGTGAGTGGGTATTTCATTGTCAGACACGCTCACGGGGTAAACATATTTATGCGTCAATTTCTAAAGTTGACGCTGGAGAGAGAGTGTAGCTCTTCGAAAATGAGGTACAATTTTGGTTGTCAAATTTTGCATTTTTACAATTAAATTAAAAGGAATCAAGTTCATAAAAATTTATTAAAATCATATAAATTTACTAAAAGAGAGTTTGCTAAAGCTCTCTCTATCTCCCTGTCTCTCTCTATTTACGCTGCGTAGTTTTCTTTCGATGTTCTTGTAAAATTCCAAACACTACTTCGAATAAATTCGTACTGATGTCAGTCACTATATTGTTAGTAACTTCTGTACTGTAATATTGATGTGACTTTATTAATGACAGTCTGTTATCAAACTGTACATGAGTTTTTTTTTACCAGTGTACAATATAATTATCTGCTTATTTGAAGGTAAAATAGGAATGCCTAGTGGTTATAAAATATAATAAATAACATGTCACTATTTTGATGACAGCATTTTGACGAACCAAAACTTGATATATCATGGCTGTATTATACAATTTCCCGGCTAGTTAAAAGTGTAGTTGTAAAGACTATTGATTAGTGAACTTTGGATATATACAAAATGTAATATTGATGTCACATTTTGGATGACAATCTGTTATAAACACTAAATTTAGTTTTTTGAATGCATTGCATTGTATTTGTTTTATTTGAAAGTAGAATTGATTGCAAAGACTGATAATGACTGTATTCATATTGTAATGTTGGTGTCACTCTTTTGATGACAGCACGTTAACAAACCAAAAATTAATATTTGTAGGAGTATCATATAGTTTTCCTTTTGTAAAACAGTCGAATAGCAAATAATACTGAGAAATTTGGATTTATTGCTGTCACTATTTCAATGACAGCCTATTATAAAACCGCTAAACAATTTTTTATGATTTTTCTAAATAGTTTTTTTCTTGTTTTATGTTAGAAATAAAATGTTCACTGATTATGCAACTTTGCATATATGATAACATTGATGTCACTATTTTGATGACAGTGTTTTGACAAACCAAAACTAGTGTTTTATGTGTATATGTTGTTTTCTTATTATTTGACAGTAGAGTTGAAAATACTACTGGCTAGCGAGCTTCGGATATATTTTTGTTACAATATTGTTGTCACTGGTTTTATGACATCATGTTAACAAATCGTAAATTTATTTTTAATGACTGTTTTGCGTAATTTTCCTCTTATTTGAAAGTGGAATTGAGAAACTGCATATATTCGCACTGTAATATTGATGTCACTATGTTGATGACAGCTTGTTGACAACCCGATAATTATTTTTGTTATTAATGAATTGCAGAGTTTTCCTGTTTTGTGAAATTAATTGCTAAGAATGCTGATAAGGAAAGTTTCATATATTCGTATTGCAGTATTAGTGTCACTATTTCGATGACGTCTTATTAAAAAATCTTTAAAGTTTCTTGTGAGTATTAAACAGTTCTCTTCTCATTTTATTTTTCTTTTAATGTGACAGTGCTGTTGCAAAGATTACTTATTAGGGAACTATGGATCTGTTCGTGTTGTAATATTGATGTCACTGTTTTGATGACAGACTGTTAACAACTCGAAATTTGAAATTGTTTTTTTTTTGTTAGTTGTTGACTACTGATTAGGAAAGTTTGCATATATTGTATTGTAATATTGATGTCATTATTTATGTGACTCAATGGTCTCACGAAAGAAGCTTGAGTAATTGTCAAAAATGAAATGTTGTACATATTTCGAAGTGAAATAGCAACTGCTATATAACGAATTAGGAAACTTTGCATCTATTACAATTGTAACATTGATGTCATTATTTTGATGACAGCTTGTAAAACGAATTTTTTATGAGCAAAAAAAAAAAAGAAAATTTTCTCTTTACATGACAGCAGGGTTAAAAACAAATTTATTTCTTTTTATATTGCTGTCACTAATTTGATGTCAGTATATTACGGAAAAGACGATGAATTTTTATGGGTGTACTTTGGACAGTACAATCGCAAATACTACTGATTGTGTAACTTTTCTTACCAACAACTTAAAGAAATTTAATTTTTATATTATAAATTCTATGTTCGTTATTATTCTGTGGATTTCCTTGAAAGTAATAAAAAATAAAGAACTTTTGTCCATCAAAAGTTTTGTGACGTAAATTATTTTATGAATTATATTTGGAAAAGTTAACAAAACTAAAAGCAGGAGAATAGTAAAAATTCATTTAATCGCCAGTTAAATTTTGAACAATAGAAATTTTCAAATGGAACTTGTTAAAATATATAAAACTTATTTGCAGTGCAGTACAACAACAACAAAAAACAATTTGTTAGTTTCTTTTGTCATTATGTTGCTGGTAAATTTTAGTCAGTTATTAAAACAAAAACTAGAAATATTATTACAAATTATTTGCTTGCTTTTTTTTTATTGTCAACGAAAGTTATTTTTTTTTTAAGTAGAAAATAATGAAAATTTCTGCAGAATAAAAATGAAAGTTAAATGCTTGTGAATTTTAAAATGTTATACTTGTAGTCGGCTTTTGTTTTCATACAAATCAAAATGGACTTTTTGTGGATTAAATTTTTGGTTACAAAAAAAAAAAAAATAATAAAATAAAGAAAGAAAGAAAGAGAATAAAATAGAAACTTTTTCTTCGTACTAAAATTTGCTTTTTATTTCAAATCTCTGTTGGAACGAAAATCCAATGGCTTTCAGGCACGAATAACTTTAAATAAACAAATTCTATTCAATATAATAATAATAGATTTATTTAATCCGGGATGTTCAAAATTTAAACTATGAGTGCATAAAAGCGTACATATTAGGATTAGACAGTTACCCAGCAAACAATTTAGAAGACTCATATATTTAATATCTGGGATATATATTTTTTTTTTTTTTGCAAACAAGTTTGAAATCTGAGACGATTCTTCCACTTAAATAAGTGGAATAGAGAATTTATATGTTACATTATTGAGAAATATTCCATGATATCGGTTTTTAACTTTCCGCTACGAAAATTGAAAATTTTCAAAAATCGGGAAGTTATTGGTTTGAATCCGTTTTGAAAAAAAATCAAGTTTTGAGGTCTTATTAAGCTTCCCTGACTAATTTTGAGAAGGCGTTCCTATGTATGTGTGTGTGTGTGTGTGTTATGTGTGGATATATGTGTGTGTGTGTGTGTGTGTGTGTGTACGTATGTGACCCGTTTATATCTTTGCAACGGTTGGATGGCCTTCTAAATGTTTCCACTGAACTTACGATTTTCTCTCAATTCGAACCGATACGAACCGGCAGATTTTAAGAAAACATTCTTAAAGCGTTTTTTTTTTAATTCCGATCGATTCTAAAATTACCTCAGAGGGATTGTACCCGTGCAAGATTGCAGGTGCGGTTCATGTTCTTATCTTCTCATAATGTATAAGGATTTTTACACGCTTTCGAAGTCCTTCACGAGAAATATAAATTAAAAATAAACTTAAAGAATGGATTTAAAAAAAAAAGAAATTTAATTGAAATTTTAAAAATAAATTTTAGAATAAATTTAAAATAATAATAGACCAAAACACGAGTTTTTT
Source organism: Linnaemya vulpina (assembly GCA_963675445.1). Lineage (NCBI taxonomy): Eukaryota > Metazoa > Arthropoda > Insecta > Diptera > Tachinidae > Linnaemya > Linnaemya vulpina. Next base: position 64,633,958 of record OY776280.1, on the reverse strand, counting down.
TCTCAAAAAAGTGTGGTCGCTTTTTGCCCTTTTTTCGTATATCCAGGTTCCGCATCTTTTTTTTCACAAGAATACTTGTTCTCTACTACTTTTAATATTTTTTAAAATTTCTTTTTAATATATTAGTTTGACTTTCTTAAAAAGCGAGTCTTTTAGTTTTTTTTAACTCTATTTAATTTTTATATTCCGCGGCTCTTATTGTTTAGCAGCTCTAATTCCATTTATTCTCAGTTCGACGCTAGAATTGTGGAAGCTGCTGCCAACCACCTTTAAAAAAAAATCTCAGGAAACTTTCTAATTCTGTGCCATTACTGCCAATAAATGTTGCAGCTAAAATTTTAAAATTTATTTGTGTTGTTTGATTTAAACAAATTTTTTATAAAACGTACAGAGTTTTATAAGATCTATTTAAAGTTTCTGATTAAAAAAAAAACGTTAATATTTTTCATAGTCCAGGTAACAAACAAAAAGCATCCAAAGTACAGTTTGTGCATTAAGTAAAAGTAAGTGCAACGAAATCCTCTATCCTCTTAACATTATCCGCTACTTTCTCAGTTCCAGAGCAATATACTGAATATGTAGGGGTCGTCCTCTGGTCCTACTCAATGAAAAAAATAAAAAATATTTATATAGAAGAATATATAACAGTTTAAATTTATTGCGATTAAATTTATTGGACAATCTGTATTAAAACCTGAGCGCGAAATTGCCATATTTTATCGTCCTTTTTTAAACACTTTCACTAAAAAGCACACCTAATTATTTCTTATGATGGTTCCGAAAAATTTGTACATTTTTTGCACTTTTTAATAAAAATAAAATGTTGCATATTTTACTTCTTTTAATAAAAAAAATGGCTACATTGTGTCATATGAAAATAGAGAACTTATTAGAAATTAATTCCACATCGCCTACGAAAACTAACTTCAGCAGCTTTAAAGCTGCTCCAAACTGCCACATTTTTGAAAAGAAGTGACAAAAGTTTACATATTTTGCAGAAAAGAAAACGTCATTAAGGTGCGTTCATACTTGTCAAAGATTTGCCCCCCCCCACCCAAAAAGCGTAACCACTATTAACTGATGGGGTTACAATTTTATTTAAATACAAGTTTTTTTTTATTGAAATACACGCATTCATAATTAATAGAAACTGCAATAGATTCCAATATTATTGGAAGCTATTTAACTTAATAAAGACTTGTGTGAAATAAAATAGTTTTCATTGGTTTTTAGTGGTTACGTTTTATTGTGCAAATATTGGAAAGGAAGTTATACTCTATAAATCAAACATATTTTTGGTTAATAGTTTTCAATTAAATAGAAAAATAAATATTAAAAAAAAACCCCTCCCCTCTCTTTTTGTGTGCTTTCCTTCGTTAATTCCTTCCTTTCTTCCTTCCTTTCTTCCTTTCCTGCGTTGTTCCGTTTTCCTAATGAAGACTCCATGAAACAAATCTAAATTATATTTGACTTAAAAATCACTCACTCATACGACCAAAAAAACTTTTTTTTTTTTACAAATAAACGAAACAAGCATAAATGTAAAAAATAAATTGGGGAAAAAAGAATTCAAAAACCAACAAGATTGAACACACACACAAAAAAAATACACACGAATTTAAATCACAAGAAATGATTTAAAAGACAAACTGAAAGCCGGCATAGAAAAATAATCAATCAACGTCAGTGTTTAATATTAATAGACTAAAAATATTATTTTAATGCTTAAATATAATGAAAGACTGTCTGAATTTAAATTGGAAATTACAAAATATATTTAATTTACGCCAGAGCAGTGATGGAATACCTAAATTAATGTGATTTAAGGGCTCCACTTATGGAGCAAACAAAATTGGGCGAATGTAAAATGTGATTAAAACATAAATTCCCGAAATGCTACAACAAAAAAAAAAAAGGAAGAAAAAATGCTGATTGGATTTGAAAAATGACTTAACAAATACGATTATAAGTTTAAATAAATCATGTTGTCAAGGGAATTTCCAACGAACGAAATATGTGCAGTTTGCGTGTGTGTTAAAATCTTTGAAAACTTTAATTTCTGTCCGTGCTGTCGTTTAATGCTCGTATTTCTTAATTTAGCTGAACTCGCTCCACAACAAATCATTCGTGTTAAGTTTACGACATACAAACTAAATGGCTGCTATAATAAAAAGTCTTTTATAATTATCGCCACACAAACGCGTTGTAAATTACGAGGGGTGATTGACAAACACCGTTAAATGTTTGGAATTCTATTGCAGCAACTTTAAATGCAACACTGTTGCCAACAGAGAGCGTCTATTAAAAGGCTACGACCGAATGTTGAGTGAGTTGCTGCTTTAGAACCCATCCAACCAACACATGTCCTTGTCTATGGTTGTTTACATTGAGTCCTTGGGCCAGTTGAAATTTGTGCGGCTGGAGGCACAACTCATGGCACAAAATTAATTTCCTGTGTTTCGTCGACTTGCAGATGTTGTTGGTTTGATCATTTACTGAACCAGTGGACTCCAATATATCCACCACATTGGAAATTTCTCGACCGCGCTGAAACTGAAAGGTGGCAACGCTGGCCTATTAGTCCAAAGGCTATGGGTTCGATTTCCGCTAAAGGTTGGGTGTTTTTTGCAGAGAAGCAAATCTTTTCGCGGGCGGTGTTTGTACAAAAAAATAGGCCATTTTGTGGGACAATTGAGACGATCGTAAAATGGACCCAAACAGGAATATCCATTTCGATTAAAGAATTTCATTGCTGGCACTTTTTCGTGAGTGCTAAACGATGAAATAAATGACATTTAATTTGACAGATAAAGCATCAACAAGATGGCCGTTGTCAAGTATCAAAGTTGGGAAGTTTCTTTTGGAAGACTTTATTATAAACATCGCTGTGATATATGAAATAAATCAGTAATTATTTTTTTATTTAAAATTAATAAAATTTTGGTACATATTTTGGGGAATTTTCGTTTCTTTAAATCTTTAATTTTAATCCTGAGCAGATTCTATTTTCCCGAAATCGTACAAAAATATTCAAAGTGATCAATTGAGGGGAAATTTTTGGTAAGATTTTGGGAAAAAAGAATAAAGAGTTCAAGAATAAAATGTTCATTAAAACTATGACAATTCAATGGGCCTTCGTGTGAACTTTCATGGCCTCGAAATATTTTGAAAAATCCCATTTCAGATATTCCAACTGTTTTGCATAACAGGATATACTCCCGTAATCAAATCCGCATATAAAATATCCCCAACTATTTATGTGGCCACTTTGGCTAAAATTCCTTCATGATCATTTACAAGATTATCGGCTTTATAAAACGTAGAATTTGAAAAGTAACATACTTCGTGTAGGGACTGTAGTTTATGAATTGTAACCGTATTGTAATATAAGTTTATTTAAAATGTTAAAACAATTATTAAATATATATTTTTTAATATAAAAAATTTCATTGATTCAATTTCTTTACGTCATAACGCATATAACTACGTAGCTAAATATGTTGTTACGTAACCGCTTACGTTGACATACTCATATTTATCATTGATTCAATTTCGTTACGTTATAATACGTAGCTAAATATGTTGTTACGTAACCGCTTACGTTGACATACTCGTATTTTTCTTCACACACTTGGCAAAACAGACTGAATATATGACAAACGATTTGACAGATGCAGCATCAACAGGATGTTTATTATCAACGTCAAAAGTTTGTAAGTTCTTGGAGACCTTTTAAGTTGTAACTTAAACCGTCTAATAAATTTATGACACACTCGTAAGAAAAATTTTGTCAGTGGATAGTCAACAACATTTTAGTTGCTTTAGTTTTTTTTTTCGTCAAACATCTTGTTATATAAAAACTTCGTTGTCGAAAGTACAGTAAAAGGCAAAAATATTATACCACACCATACAGGATCCCAATAGACTACTTTTACAACGTACGGTAGCAATTAAAATTGTTTACCTCGACGGCATTACAAATTTATACAATTTTCAATAATTTAAATTTTTGAATTCAATTAATAAAAAGTTCACTATTCCAACAACAAAAATATTTGTCTAATCAAAATGACATTTAACTCAATTATGATAATTTTCCATATTTTATGAATTATTAAACATATAAAAATGCGTTTATTAAGTTCTTTGGCAAACAAAAAAGTTTCATTATTTACTTGTCAATCATTTGAGCGTTGATTCGTTAAATATTTGCTTAAGAACGGTTGATTAACCGCTGCGTTTGTCAGAATGCACGAGAAGTTTAACTTTGAAAATCAGCCGTAGGAAAGAGTGAATTTCAAGCGTTCCATAATATTAATTAAAGTTGAATATGTTGTTGTTGGCCTTTTATCTCTGTCGGTTATTAACAATCATTTTATTTATAAAATACTAGTAAATTTTTTTATTTACCTACTTGTTATCGTTTTCTATTTTTATGCTATAAAATTTGATAAGACAATAACAACATGTTGTATACTCGTCTCGGTATGAATAGCATGTGGATTTTTATTATATCCGGAGCAATAAAAGTATCGGGGATGATGGAAGGTTTTGTATTACAACAACATGTATCAGGGGTGTGTGGTTCAATGCACTTCGATTACAAATGGACAGAAAGAAAATGTCATGACTAATGCCGGTTAGAGCAGGCGAACAAATAAGTATGTACGAGGTCTGTTCAATAGATAATGTAAACATCCATAAAAAAAATTATGAATAAATAATAATAATAAATTAATCATTTCCAAATGGCCCCTCTATATATTACGAGGGTCGTTTAAAAAGTAAAATGAGGCAAATTTCAAAGCGAACCAATTGAAAAGCAACTCTCAGCTGTTAAATGGGTGCTTAAATAAACCAGTGATGCCAACTCAAAGTTGTGACACCCTAAAAAAAGCACTGGGTACAACCAAATTCAAATAAAACGTGTTGAAACCAAAATACAGTTTAAACCTCCATTTAAGCGGATTCTTGAAGTGATTTTTGTAAAAAAAATTTTATTCGTTGGACTGCTCATGTTGTATTTTCATTTTTTCCTACGCATCAAACAGTCAGTTTACAGTGTGCATATCTATACGAAATTACCTTTATAATGTTATACGTTTCATTAAAAAAAGTAAACAATTAGATATTTTAAAAAGTACCACAAAATTTTGTATGTATAAAGCATTTATATAAAACGTATGCAGAAAAAGTTTTTTTCTCCTACCCATGCTCAGGATTAAGGCATGGAAAAAATAAATTCCTTTATCAATTTTGCTTAAACTTCTGTAGAAAAATTTATATTGTTCCAAAATTGTTCCCAAATCTTTGGATGTTTTCATTTCTGCAGGTCGCAGTTGTTTCCTGTATTTCCTGTGATTTAAATTTTATCGGTTTCGTTTGTAAAATATTTAGTAGATGAAAAACGTGATGTGTTGCGAATCTAAAAACAAGTTTACTGAATTTCAAGCCTAAATGGCCCAAGTAAATTGGAAAGTACCAAAAGGTACAAAATAACTCATATGGTTCCATTGTGCCAGAGTTTGTATGGGTGTTTTTTATACAGTGATACAACTTTGAGTTGGCATCACTGCTTTATTTCACCACCCATTTAACAGCTGATAGTTGCTTTTTGTTTAGCTTGCTTTGACATTTCATTATGGATCGACTTACATCAGAGCAACGCGTGAAAAATTGTGGAAATTTTTATTGAATTTTATTATTAATAATGGTTCTGTTCGTCGAAGTCATTGGCCCAGATTGCGCCTTGTACGCGCCATCCTTGGCGGCCACATGGCCGAAATCATATTTAAACATTAATGTCATAAAATTTTCTATGCATTAAAGACCGTTTCATTGATATGAAAAATATATTACTATGTTTTATTGTGATGTAAACTTGTATCACTCTATAAAAAACACCCTTTATTACTGCTGCTGTCAAAACACTGCCACTTACTCTTGTGGTTTTTAACGTTTTGAAATTTACTTTTGAAATCTTTACGAAAATCGGGTGTAGCACAAACTGAAAATAGTGAAAGACAGGAAAAAAACTTTATAAAAAAATAAAACAAAATCAAACATTAAACACTTATCAGTCACTTCGTTAAATATTGACACACAAAATAGCCATTTAAACAAACACGCACACACACCAACACAATATATATCGCAAGTACGCCAGAAGATATAAAAACAAAAGTAAAAGAAGACACGATAACTTTTCAGGTAAATTGATAAAACATCCCATATTGGCATTTACCAACAACTCCGTGTTAATATCCTCAAAACAAACAAGAAAATTTACTCTTCTTTTTCGAAAATTGTTTCTTATCATTTTCCGTTACGAAAATGTCTGGCATTTGAGCATGAACGAAAAAAAAAGAATGAAATGAAATTATCACACGACAATCGTTCACCAACAACAAGAACAACAACAGCGTCCTCATTAGCAACAAACAAACACAAACTCGTACAAACGGGGAAACGCTGACTACAAGTTCGAAACGTTGGTAAGAAACAACAACAACAGCAGCAGCAAACAGTAAACGAAAAAGTTTCTGATTGTATTCAACTCCTGGAATCGTACGAAGGGCGGGCGGTGTCTTCTTCGAATTACCAGAATTAATATCGTCTAATAATCGAAGAAGTTTTTGTTACCGCTGGGGGGGAGAATAAAGAAGAAAAGGAGCACCCGTGCACATGCCAGTTCAACGAGTTGCAACAGATAAAAGTCTCTTTGACTTTTCAAACGATTGCGTACTTTGAAAATTATGTTTGAGACATTCGCTGGATTCTATTATTTGGCTTTAAGGTTGAACAACATCTTCTGTTGCTCGAAAAGGTTTTAAGATACTGTTGTTGTTGTAATATTACCAGCAATACAATAAAGGCTAGTTGATGTAAAGGGTGATTTTTCAACGAGGTATACAAATTTAAATTAGCAAATAACAAATTTAAATGGCGGCCATTTTGTCAGCTGTCAAGTAGTGATTCGTTTAGTAACACTCTTCTGAATTGTGTAAATTAATATTGAAAATCATGATTCATTTGGAAATACGTAGCGTGCGATTTTTGTTTAGCCATGAAGATCACTTTTGTTTGAATGGATGCATCAAGAAATAAAACTGCCCATTTGGAGTGATCGTAGTCCTCAAGTGTATGAGTGACCGATTCACACGTGATAAGCGGTGGTTCTATAACTATAGAAGAATCGAGAACTCGAACTGATCAGATATAAAATATCAGAGTTTTTTTTTTAAAGGAACTTTTTTCGAATTTTTTCGATCACGATATTTCACGAACGGTATAAGCGATTTTGTCTCGTTTTGCGCCGATCGCCATGGTTTTTAAATATTGACAGCTGTTAGTGGAACCGGTCGTTGAATATGAAAAGTTATTTAGAAAAAAGATCACTGAAAAATATCGTTAGAAAATAAAAAAGTAAAAGTGATCAGTGAGTTCTTGTTGTGACTTTGATATTTGGTTTCAAAGCTCCTCACTTAGTAAAGTGGAAGTGTGAAACAAAGGTTCCCTGATGATCTGCATTTGGCCCCGTGAAATAGGAACTAGCTAAAACCCCCCAATTGATCACTTTGAATTTTTTAGTAAGATTTTGGGAAAAAAGAACCAGTACATAATTAAAATTAAAGATATATACTGATCGTTTCTCTAAGTTTTGTTGAGATATTTAGAAATTTATCTATTCGAATCAGCTTAAATCTACAGGAAATTTTAGTTCAGGAATACTCTTCAGAACGGCACCAGTTTGGTTTCATTCGATTCTGCCGTTCAAAAGCGGGATATATATATAAACACACACACACACACACAGTTACAGATATAATGACGAGCTCCCAATATTAGAGACGAAACCTTCCCAGGAAATCAAAATGTAGAGATCTGATGAGATCTTGATATTTTGAAAGCGGGGTTAAACCAACAACTTTGCGATTTTTAAAAATTTTTAAATTTCTCGGCGAGAACTTATTAATAGCAAAACGTAAATCGTTCTGTTGCCATATTCTACCAGCAGCAGCTGTTGTCTCATTATCATTATGTGAAGTGGCCTATCAACTATGTTTTGGCGCGGTCCCAACTTTAAGACTAAGAGTAGTTACCGATTTCGGCTCGAAGGACCATAAATAAGTTTAAAATCGCAGTTTGTACTTGTTGTCTTTGTCTAGCAAAGGCAATGCCTGCATCGCTTCTAAAGAAATCTATATAATTTTAAAATATCCCTCAACCACCCTCGTATGTAATAGGAAATAATTTATCTGCTTACTTTTTACCAAACTCTGTATTGATTTTTATATTAACAGAACGAAAAACTTGACGTACAAACACTTCATCCAACCCACTTAAAAGTAAAAATAAAAAGTTGGAAGAAAAGAATAAAAAGAATCAAAGAAACTTTTATTCAAGTTACTGATAGAAGTGAGAGAAACAATAAGAAAAAGGAATTTATCTAAAAGAATAAACAAGTCGACATCAGAAGTTCGTTCCATGGAGTTTAATAATGATGATCATGATGATGATAATGATGGTGATGGTGATGCTGTTGCTGCTGCTGCTGCTGCTGTTGTTGTCGAGTAGAAGTTTACATAAATTGAAAAAATTTTTGATGACTTGGTGAACTATTAAATTGATGGAGGGGGAGACATTTACACAGTCCAACAAAAGATTTGCCCTGAACGCACAACACCTCTTTATTTACCATCGTAATTTCGTCAGTTTCACAAATGCGAAACGAACTAAAGCGAGACATAATTTATACGTTTTGGAAAATGTATTGAGTTTTTTTTTTTAACTATTACAACTTTTGTCAGCCTTATAAAATTTAATAAGATGTGAAATATTTCTATCATTTTACTCACTGGATTTGGGAGCAGACTTTTAAAAAGCGAACAAATTTAAGGGCACTTAAGTTGGGACGAAAATTATAAGAAGTTTGTGAATAGCCCTGCCTGCATTAAATTGTAGTCATTAATAAATCCGTCATAAAATTTCATATTCTATTTAATGATTTCTTTTTGTTTGGTTTTGCAAATAATGGAAAATAAATTTATATTCTTTTCCATTTAAAGCTTTTAAAGCCACTCGAATGTTAATAAATTTTCTACTCTGCAAAAAAACTGCTTCCAAAGAATTCAATTAGAAGAATTGGATAATACTAAGAATCTGTTTAATTTCTGAGGATTTTTATAAAATCGTGTAATCCCAAGACCTTTTTTAAGATTATTTCTCCAGCTATTTAAAGTCACATGACAATCTGAAATCTGATTCAAATATTATTTGTTTAAAAGTATTCAAAATAAATTGTTATAATCCTAAGGAAAGTTGCTTAAGGTCCGTAGAACTTTAAATACCGAAAAATAATTTAGAGTGACAAAACTTTAAATCATAATTAAACAAGGATATATAATTTTCATATAAAAGAATTAAACAATTTTGTGAAAAAAATATGGCGATTTTGGAGTGAACTACGATTCGGAAAAATCCGAATAAATCACTGTATGCAAATTCCCTTTGAAAACATATTGAAATTAATTTTCCAATTATATATGATTTTCCAAAATGAATTATATTATGAAAAAGATCGAGTACCGTCTCAAAATAATCGGCGTTTTTAAAAAGTGATACAAGCTTGCATCATACCAAAAAAAAAAAAAAACAACCATAATCACACATCTTATATGTTGCAAGACCTTTTTTGTGGTACACCTTTGAAAATCTTATCTATCAACAATATAAATGAAAAATATATCATTTAAAAGGTATTTTCATTTAAAAGTGCACAATCTAAATTATAACTCTGAGGTCGTTAAAATTTCAAAACATCGGGAAGTTTTTTAAAAATATGAGACCTCATCAGATGTCCACGTTTTGAGCTCCTGGGAAGGTTTCTTGACTAATTTTGAGAGCTCGTCATTATATATGTAACTGTGTGTGTGTGTGCCACTATTCAAAAACAACGGTGATCGGCGCAAAACGAGTCAACATCGGTTACACCGTTCCTGAGACATCGTGAACGGATAGTGATTTAATTTTAGCTGGAGATCAAAAGCTTTTTCTATTTCGTGTTAATCTTTTTTGTAGAGCGACACAAATTTAAGTCATAATAAAACAAACAAAAATATATTTTTAATATCAACGAAACGGCTCTTTTTGAAAAAAATTTTACGAAATTCATGTTTAACTATGATTTCTGCCATGTGGCCGCCACAGCTGGCGAGTAGAAGGCATAATCTGGAATACCAATTTCCAACAACTTTTCGCAGCATTTGCGGCCGTACTTCCCCGACAAATCTTCGAATTTGTATCGAATGTGGTTTATCGTGGTAGACGAGTGACTTAATATAACCTCAAAGCAAATAATCCTATGGGGTTAAGTCACGCGATCTTGTTGGCCAATTAATTGGGCCATTATGTGGAATTAATTTTTCAACCAAAGTTTCTTTGAGTAAATCAATTGTAGCGCCCACTGTGTGACATATAGCTGCGTTCTGTTGAAACCGTATATCATCCGGATTAATCCCCCGTAATTGAGGTACGAAAAAATTTCGAATCGTGTTCCCATACCGTTCACCATTGACAGTAACATTCTGGCCATTATCGTTTTTGAAGACATACGGACCCATAAAGCCCACCAAAAAGTAATTTTCTGTGGATGCCATGGTGTTTTGACAAAATCTTGTGACTTCTTTTCACTCGAAATACCATAATTGTACTTGTATACGTACCCATTCCACCGGAAAAGGGCTTCATTGGAGAATACAATTTTGAAGGGATCAGTTTGACGAATAGACCCATTATTTTGATAAAAAATTTCATTAATTTGCACTCGTTGCTCTGGTGTAAGTCGGTTCATAATGAAATTTCAAAGCAAAACTAAACAAAAAGCAATTAACAGCTGTTAAATGAGAGCTCAAAGAAAGCAGTGATGCCAACTCAAAGTTGCGACACTGTAAAACAGATGTTTTGAAGTTAAAAGGGAAATTTATTGTCGCTTTTTATTCGATTTTAAAAAACACTTTAAATCTAAAAGGGAAATTTATTGGTGCGGGGGTTTTTTATTCGTTCTTATTTTTGTGTTTAAATTTGATATTTTTGTGTTGATAAAAAAATTTTCATTGATGAAATTGTTTAAAAAAAAAAGAATTTATAAAAATTAGAAACAATTTATAACATTTTGTTCTGGTCTTTAATATATAATTCCACGAAGAAAATATTTCTTTGGACAACATGAAGTTGCCATGAATTAACTGCTAAAAAATAATTCCCATAACCGCAAAAAATCTGGCAAACCCCTATAAACCGGCACATATGGCAGCTCTCTACAACGCTGGTAATTTTCAAGCTGCAATTTTATTTAGAAAAAAATGTTTTTCTATACACAATCTCTCGTTTGTAATTCAATATTTTAAATTTGAAATTGCTAAAAATCGACTGCTAAAAGATAATTCCCATAACTGCAAAGAAATCTGGCAAGCCCTAATAAAGCGGCAGCTATGGCAGCTCTCTACAAGGCCGGCAATTTATTTCATTTTCAAGCTGCAATTTTTATATGGAAACAAAATATTTCTAAAGACAATCTCTTGATTGTAATTCAATATTTTAAATCCGGGACTCTCACAAATCTCTTGTAAATTCTCAAAATATGGAATCCTTCAAATAATCCGCATGAAAGTATTTGTCCTGCATTTCGTGTCATCAATCGTTGGCAATTTATATCGATTTCAGTTACACTCATCTGCTGTTCCTCATTTAAGGGCGGCAATTGTTTGCATCATCGCTGCGACATTTTTTTTTTTGTAATATATATTTTTTTATTTTATGTCTGGTGCATAAAAATGTGAAAATACTTTCTTTGTGTGTTGTACGTGTGTTATTAGTCATCATTATGGCCAGTGTTTTCCTACATTCAGTAGTTTATAACGCTGCGATAAATGCGACAATGAAAGATATTAAATGGAATTGTTACAGTTTGGCACACCCTTAAACGGGCAATTTATAAGATATAAATTCTTTCACGTGTTCTTGTTGGTCTTTTATTTTTATATATTTTTACTGTCTTTTATTTTCCATTTCGAATTTTTACGTGTTCATTTCTTTTTGTTCACTACAACTTGTCTATAATAAATATTGTAGCGTCTTTCATATTTTAACTCCGATAAAGTGTGAAATTGTCACATTTTTAGGTTTAGTTTCTGTTCCTGAATTCGTGATGCAACGAACATTCCTCGTAAACTTTGTTTTATGGTTTCTTTTAAAATGTGAGAAGGAATAAAAAAAAAAGGAACATTCACACATTTTGTTGTTGTTTGCAGGCATGCAGGACATTTAGACAATAATTTCTAGAATTTTATTTGAGTACATTTTTATATTTTACAAGGAAAATATAGCGCATGGGAGTGTTTTTTTTCCATGGTTACGCTAATGGCGGTTTCTTTTCAAGAGGAAATTGTGTAAATTGTGTGTGTGTGTACCTTTTTTATTTGTGTTCTTTTCTCTGTTTTGAAATAATTCCTAGTGTTCACTTGAGGGGTGAAAATACTTGGGTGCTTGGGTTGTTTGAAAATAATACACAAGTGTGTTTTCGTGTGTGTGCGTGTGTGTGTGTGTATTGCATTTTTACAAAAACGTGCAGCAGAATAATTCCCTTTCATTGATATTTTAATCGATTTTCGATGTTGTATTGATGATATACTTTCACACATGTCGTGAGTGATACGTTTTGGATTGGTCTCCCCACTACAGATGTCTCATGATTTTAATGGAAAAAAAAGTTTGATTATTTTCAATGGAATATAATCTCCAAAAAGACTAGGAAATTAAAAGAACTAATTTTTTATAGAAGTATAAAATTACAACAGCTTCAATTTATGCTTTTATTCGAAAGTCGTAACGGTTATAAAATTTATTATAAAAATCACATTTTAATCGCGTTTTAATCGTGTTTTATTTCCCAGAAAATAAAAGTTATTTTTTGATTTTTATTTATTCATCACAAAACTATAATTCTTTTTAATTCTATTTTTCGGTCCGAAAATAAAAGCTATTTTGAAAGTTTTTTACTCCTCAGAAAATAAAAGTTATCAGTTGGACTTTTATTTTCGATCAGAAAATTTATGTTGTTTCTTTAGGTTTATTCATTTTTCAGAAAATAAAAGTTATTTCTTGATGTTTATTTATTCCCCGGCAAATAAAAGTTATTTTCGATTTTTATATATTCCCCGGAAAATAAAAGTCATTATTTGGACTTTTAATACTCGATCATAAAATAAAAGTTATTTCTTGATTGTTATTCATTCCGCAGAAAATAAAAGTTATTTTTTGTTATTAATTTTTTCACCAGAAAATAATAATTATATTTTAATTGTATTTTTCGATCCGAAAATAAAATTATTATGGGATTTTTTTAAATCCTCGGAAAATAAAAGTTATTTCTTGATTTTTATATATTCCCCGGAAAATAAAAGTCATTATTTGGACTTTTAATACTCGATCATAAAATAAAAGTTATTTCTTGATTGTTATTCATTCCGCAGAAAATAAAAGTTATTTTTTGTTATTAATTTTTTCACCAGAAAATAATAATTATATTTTAATTGTATTTTTCGATCCGAAAATAAAATTATTATGGGATTTTTTTAAATCCTCGGAAAATAAAAGTTATTTCTTGATTTTTATATATTCCCCGGAAAATAAAAGTCATTATTTGGACTTTTAATACTCGATCATAAAATAAAAGTTATTTCTTGATTGTTATTCATTCCGCAGAAAATAAAAGTTATTTTTTGTTATTAATTTTTTCACCAGAAAATAATAATTATATATTAATTGTATTTTTCGATCCGGAAATAAAATTATTATGGGAATTTTTTAAATCCTCAGGAAATAAAAGTTATTTTTTGATTGTTATTAATTTCTTCAGAAAATAAAAGTTATTTCTTGATTTTTATTTATTAATCAAAAAATATTTTTTGACTTTTATTATTCGTTGAAAAATAAAAGTTATTTTTGAAAAACTTTTATCCTCAGATAATAAAAGTTAATTCTAGACTTTTATTTTTCGAGCAGAAAATCGAAACTTTCTTTTAATTTTTTATTCAACCGCATAAATAAAAGTTATTTTGTGAGTTTCTTTTCTTCCCCAGAAATTTAAAGATATTTCTTGATTTTTATTTATTCGTAAGAAAAATAAAAGTTAATTCTTAATTGTTATTATATTATTTATTACAGCTGTTATTCATAAACGATTATTAAAATTAAAGTGGCTTTAAACTATGGATTTTGTATGGTTAAAGATCCCTTAAAGCATTCATTAACTTTAATAATCGTTAGGGTTAATATTTACTCGATCAAAAAATTAAAAGTTATTTCTTGACTTCTATTTTTCTATAAAATAATAAAAGTTTCTATTTTCTCGGTTTTCCCCCAAAATTTTCTCTTAATTTTTATTAAAATTCATAAAATAAAAGCTGCTTTTTAAGTTTTTTATTCCTCATAAAATTAAAGTTATTCCTTGACTTTTATTTATTTCTCAGAAAATAAGAGTTATTTATCTCTTGCTCAGGAAATAAAAGTTATTATTTCCCTTGTATTTTTCGATGAAAAAAATTGGAGCCATTTTTAGGACGACTTAAAATAATACTTATGCCTTGATTTTTATATTTTCGATCTGAAAATAAAAGTTATACTTTGAGTTTTTTATTTCTCGGAATATAACAGTTATTATAAGAAGTCTATATTTCGATCAGAAAATTAAAATATTAAATATCGACTGTTCGAACAGGAAAAGTCTGTTAGAATATTAATCGGTTCCTATAAAAACCGAATAATTGACAACACTAATAATGCAGTGACGTTTTATTCTACTTCTATTTTACTCCCATTCCCGCCAGCAGGAAATTCGGACTGAACACACTTTTGCAATGCCCGCAACGACTTACAAATAGTGTGAATACCCGTATGTCGCAGTCGAGTTCGCGAGTATCGTGAATTTTAATAGAAGTAGGAAAACTATTAACATATTTTCAGTCAGAGTGAGAATGAGGAGAAGATGGAGAACTCGTTGTAGTAATTTTATTTTCTAACTCGGCAGAGAATTATTCGCGCGTATTACGATTGACGACAGAAAAAAATTGTCACTTGTGTCTAGTCTTTTTCGACAGCAATTGTCTGCTGGCAACATTTTCTATTAATAATATACGCCTTAGAGAATACCAAAAGGCTAATAAAAATTATTACTATTGTCAAGAATTAAATGACAACTAACAATTTTTTGCTGTGACGTCGACGTCGTCATTCACAATATGGGTGATTGTCTTCAAGTTCGAAATAATATTGAAACGCTGTTAAAAATAATTAATTATTGTCGTCAATTAAGTGACATGTGACAATTTTTTGCTGTCGTGGTGATGTGACGTCGACGTCGTCATTCACAATATGGGTGATTGTCTTCAAGTTCGAAATAATTTTGAAAGGCTGTTAAAAATAATTAATTATTGTCGCCAATTAAGTGACAAGTGACAATTTTTTGCTCTCGTGTTGATGTGACGTCGACGTCGTCATTCACAATATGGGTGATTGTCTTCAAGTTCGAAATAATTTTGAAAGGCTGTTAAAAATATTTATTTATTGTCGACAATTAAATGACAAGTGACAATTTTTTGCTCTCGTGTTGATGTGACGTCGACGTCGTCATTCACAATATGGGTGATTGTCTTCAAGTTCGAAATAATTTTGAAAGGCTGTTAAAAATAATTAATTATTGTCGTCAATTAAGTGACATGTGACAATTTTTTGCTGTCGTGGTGATGTGACGTCGACGTCGTCATTCACAATATGGGTGATTGTCTTCAAGTTCGAAATAATTTTGAAAGGCTGTTAAAAATAATTAATTATTGTCGCCAATTAAGTGACAAGTGACAATTTTTTGCTCTCGTGTTGATGTGACGTCGACGTCGTCATTCACAATATGGGTGATTGTCTTCAAGTTCGAAACAATTTTGAAAGGCTGTTAAAAATATTTATTTATTGTTGACAATTAAATGACAAGTCACAATTTTTTTCTCTCGTGTTGATGTGACGTCGACGTCGTCATTCACAATATGGGTGATTGTCTTCAAGTTCGAAATAATTTTGAAAGGCTGTTAAAAATATTTATTTATTGTCGACAATTAAATGACAAGTGACAATTTTTTGCTCTCGTGTTGATGTGACGTCGACGTCGTCATTCACAATATGGGCGATTGTCTTCAAGTTCGAAATAATTTTTAAAGGCTGTTAAAAATAATTAATTATTGTCGTGACAATTTTTTGCTCTCATGTTGATGTGACGTCGACGTCGTCATTCACAATATGGGTGATTGCCTTCAATTTCGAAATAATTTTGAAAGGCTGTTAAAAATATTTATTTATTGTCGACAATTAAATGACAAGTGACAATTTTTTGCTCTCGTGTTGATGTGACGTCGACGTCGTCATTCACAATATGGGTGATTGAAAGGCTGTTAAAAATAATTAATTATTGTCGTCAATTAAGTGACAAGTGACAATTTTTTGCTCTCGTGTTGATGTGACGTCGACGTCGTCATTCACAATATGGGTGATTGAAAGGCTGTTAAAAATAATTAATTATTGTCGTCAATTAAGTGACAAGTGACAATTTTTTGCTCTCGTGTTGATGTGACGTCGACGTCGTCATTCACAATATGGGTGATTGTCTTCAATTTCGAAATAATTTTGAAAGGCTGTTAAAAATATTTATTTATTGTCGACAATTAAATGACAAGTGACAATTTTTTGCTCTCGTGTTGATGTGACGTCGACGTCGTCATTCACAATATGGGTGATTGAAAGGCTGTTAAAAATAATTAATTATTGTCGTCAATTAAGTGACAAGTGACAATTTTTTGCTCTCGTGTTGATGTGACGTCGACGTCGTCATTCACAATATGGGTGATTGAAAGGCTGTTAAAAATAATTAATTATTGTCGTCAATTAAGTGACAAGTGACAATTTTTTGCTCTCGTGTTGATGTGACGTCGATGTCGTCATTCACAATATGGGCGATTGTCTTCAAGTTCGAAATAATTTTTAAAGGCTGTTACAAATAATTAATTATTGTCGACAATTAAATGACAAGTCACAATTTTTTTCTCTCGTGTTGATGTGACGTCGACGTCGTCATTCACAATATGGGTGATTGAAAGGCTGTTAAAAATAATTAATTATTGTCGTCAATTAAGTGACAAGTGACAATTTTTTGCTCTCATGTTGATGTGACGTCGACGTCGTCATTCACAATATGTACGAGTATCTTTAAGTTCTTAAAGTCCTTTTTAATTTTGCATTCATTCACAAAATCAAGGGATATTGATTTTTTATTTTCTTTGTCTTCAATCATTTCATTTCCTTGTTGTCTGTCTTTTCTTTGTTGAAATTTTTATTAACGAAAGATTTGCTTGGAGTTTGGCAAGCAAAACTTTGCAAGTTGTTTGTGTAATTTGTTTGACCCTTTTGAAAAGATTTTCTTGAAAAAATTTATCAATAAAAAAAATCCCGTTACTCAACTTGACTTTAAATTTGTGAATAGAATTTTAAGTATTTTTGTGTGCCTTTTTTTGTTTGTTTCTTATTAATTTTGAAATTGATGGGCGATGATCAAGTTGTCAAGCTTTCCCAGCATTTGATTGATTTCGTATGAAAAATCTTGACATTTTTAATACACTTCGCTTGTGGTGGAGCAGAGCATGTGTGACGAACAAATAGGCGATAATCTTTTATTGTTAATAAAAAATAAAGTCTTTTGTTTGTGGAACAGTTTAGGCGCTTTAAGCAGCTTTACGAAAATTATTTTCTTTCGCTTTAGCAAACATTTGAAAGTATTTGGAATATGTGAGACATATTATTTGAATTGTTTCAATTCTCGAGCTGCTTTTTCCAACGCCCGTCATTTATATGAATTTTTAATATGCTTTTCAAGTAAAGAAAATTGAACAAGAAGTTTTAAAAGTCTGCGGGGTGTTATTAAAGCGATTCAGCTTTAAATTTGTTCTGGCGATAATAATAAAATGAAACACTATTCAATAATCGTATTATGTGATATATCCCCTAAAGGAAAAGTTTAATAATTAATTTAAATGTTTACTTAAGCACAAACTGTAAGAACAAAGAATATATGGCGGCCATTATTTCAATCGACATAATGAAATTTATTTCATGACTTGAGAGTTTTAAAATAGAACAAAGAACACAATGAAACAATTAATTTAAAAGAAGTTTCAGTTACGAAAATTTATATGCGTGTGCTTGGCGGACATGCACTGAAGTGATGCGATATTTTTTTCTGTGTAGAGTAGACGGGATTAAAATTGAAAAATAATGGAGTGTAAGTGATTAGAACTAGAAAAGCACTAGTCCTATTGTAGCTGATATAAATTTTACAAATTCAATTGTTATATCATAATTTAAGTATCCGTAACAAACGCCGTCCGACCAGTGTCTTTGGTAGGCGTCGAACCCTTAACCTCCGCACTACTGACTAGGGTATGCCATCAATTAACCCTTAAACGGTTACTCCAATTGAACTTGAGAAAATTATTAAAGTTTATTTTTAGCCATTCGAGTTTTAATATATCAAACGATTTAATTAAAAATTTATGAATAGGATTTATTCAGAGATAAATTCAAACAACATTCGGGAGTATTTAAATACGGCAGATAAAAAAAATTAAAGAGGTTGAATCGCTTAACCGATTAATATAAAATTAAACGATTAAACTAAGCCCCGATTAATCGAGCTATTAACCGATTGAAATAAAAAATCAATTGACTGCAGTTGTGGTATTGGTTGAATACAAATAAATAGAGGCCTGGAAAATTAGCAAAAAAAAAATAATAAAAAAATCTCATGCGAAAATTCTCTAGTTGTCGAAGCAGCCAAAATCGTCAAAATGACAATTAATCATCAAGTCTGTTTTGTAGCTTTCAGTCAGTTTAATTCGAAATAGAATATGCTGGCATTTTTCTGACACTGGCCAGGATATCGATGAGGTGCCGCAATCTGACCCCAGTAGAACTTCTTATCATTAGCAGCCAAAATCGTCAAAATGACAATTAGTCGTCAAAATGACAATTAATTGTCATTACAACAGTTTTGTAGCTTTCAGTCAGTTTGATTCGAAGCCGAATCTGCAGGCATTTTTCTGACACTACCCAGGATATAGATTCAGTGCCGGTACGGAGTTGCCACAAAATCGTCAAAATTATGATGGCAACACCAGGATCTAAATTGGGATACCATCAGTGCGGTACAATTATCGTTTACTAATTCATATCGTTTTCAATTAAGCCACGTAATTAATGGTGAAAAACTAAAAAAAATATGGGTACTGATGATGAAAATGTAGCGGCCTTTGAAAACAGCGGTTATGCTCAGCTTTGTAGGTGATATAATTAAATTGATTTTGGGTTTTCCTTGCGCCTTCGAATCTTTATTTCTGAATGGAACACTATCATTCTTAATTGAATTTAACACGATTTCTGGTTGGTTACAACTTTAGTCAGGTGGCATGTCTCTGATGGTGAAATTACACTGTTGGAAAAGATCCGTCAGAAGGCTGACATTATATGATATTAATTGTCAAAATGTAATTGTTAATACGCCAGCCTTTATATACTTCATTCAACTTGTCATCAATTGATGTGACTATTCCGTCATAATGCTGAAATCTTACGCCATCAATTGTACGAACAGGTTTTTAAATTGTGAAGGCACGAAATTTGTATTTATTATGATGGCCACCTTAAAATAAGGTTGTCATCAATTGAAATGACCACTCTGTCGTTCTGCTGGTCGTAAGATGGCATTAATTGCACGAAGTGTTTTCTAAACGCACAACTATTGAAATTGTGTGTTTGACAAAAATTGGTAATTTTGTCAGCTTGTCATCCATTGAAATGTGACTATTCTGTCATATATAGAAATGATGAAATTTTTGTCATCACTAAAATATTTGCACAACTTAAATTCTTACTTTCTTTGCTATTTGAATTTCATGTTCTTTCGAATATTATGAGGTTTGTAAGAAGTACATGGTGGCCACTGCACGCGTTCCCAATAGGTGACATTTTTGTAAGGCTAAACTGATATTAAACTGTCGAAAGGCTGAGTTAAATCAACATCGATAGTGGGAGAGAATATTCATCCACCTTTTTGATCTCACGAGTGTAGTAACTACTGATATGTCAACCATTATGTCATATTGCCAATACTGTCATCAGCTGAAATGACAAGAACTTTGTCATAAATGAAAATGTGGACTATATAAGTCTTAAATTTTAATAGAAATTATAGGAATTCATTCAATATATTCATAAATAAATATTATGACCATTCTGTCATAACTGAAGACATTTTGTCATCAACGAAATTAACGTAAACTTTATCGTTATTGAAAATATTAATAATTTTGTCAGCCATCAAAATAATTACAATTTTGTCATCAACAAAAATAATGACAGTTTCCTTTCTGTCATAACTGATGACATTTTGTCATCAGCGAAAATGATGTAAACTTTATCATACTTTATAATATTGATAATTTTATCATCAATGACAATTTTTAATACGACATTTGATTTAATTATTATTTCTTAAACAATTTTTAGAACCTTGCGCCATTTCCATTTGCAATGGTG
Source organism: Linnaemya vulpina (assembly GCA_963675445.1). NCBI lineage: Eukaryota > Metazoa > Arthropoda > Insecta > Diptera > Tachinidae > Linnaemya > Linnaemya vulpina. The sequence continues at coordinate 64,613,267 of OY776280.1, read as the reverse complement.
ACAGCATTCGGTTTACAAAAACATCAAGTGATGGCTAATTGTCATCTATATGACCATGACCTCTTGTAATCTCATTCGTTTTCGTATGTTTTATTTGCTTCAACGCTGTTGTGTAACTGTACAGAATCATAAATGACTCGTAAAATATGGCTGCTTCCTATGACATCGTTTGTTATTAAATTCTTATATGTCATGTCACAATTCTGATGACAAGATTTTCATCAAGCCGCATGTGAAGTTTCAAACAAAATCAAGTCAAAGTACTTCGCTCTATTTCTCTCTCTTCCTCTTTTCTGCTCTCCTACTCTCTCTTACTCTCTCTATCTTACTCTCTCTTCATAATATCAAAAAGTTGTTACGGTCTATAAATTTCGGAAATGCCTCTTTATTAATTAAGGAAAAGTTGTCAGAATATATTAAATTGCAGTGTTTCACTACCGAGTTGATACAATTTTCTATGTCACTATTAATTATTTAGAGCAGCTGTTTTACTCGTAGGCACACTTAATTACCCAAACATTATCCAAATTTACTTAATAAATCGAGATATTTATTTATTTACTCTTTTTTTCCTTTTGTTTTTAAAACACATTCGAATCAATTTCTATGCCACATGGTGCATAGAAGTCTACCTTTAATTACAAGCAGTTACACCCTGAAACTTCTACTTCTACCCCATAGTGTGAGCAAACAGCTGTTCTCACTGTAAACAAAAGAGAGGAAAACAAAAGGTCATTTCGAACAAGATAATCAACTGCTGATAAATAATTGTTCCCAACAAACCCCCGATAAACCACAAATATATTGATAAAATTCACAATAGTTATTTATAAAAGAAAATAAAAGAAATTATTTGCTTGAAGTTACTGAAATATGACGTACAACTATTCAAGTACCTGAAACAGGCGCCGCCATTTCAGGCACCACCATGGAAAAAAAAATAAATTTAATCTGTCAAATGTCCTTTTGAATAAATAAAAAAAAATATTCCACCAAATTGAAGCCTGTGCCCGAAATAAGGAATAACATAAATAAATATGGACGAATGAATAAACGGTTTTAGGCGAACTAATAAAACAAACAGAAAACAATCAGACAAAAGACCATAAAATACAATTTTACAAAAACAATTCTCCAATAACTGTGAGGGGTTTCGTATGTGTGTGTGTGTGTTATTGCGGTGGTATGTTGGCAGCAGCATTGATGGCTGCTGGTAAAAACAATATAAATTACACAGCACTTTCCTATGTTTTTTCTTGTTGGTTTTATTATTTTATTCTGTTGGAAGTGAAAAGGCACAATTAAATTTATAAATCAAATTGTAAAAAAAGAATTCGATTATTCCAGCAATAAAAACCAATTCTATAGCACGAGCAGAAATACATATCCAATCATTTAGGACAGCAGAACTTCATGGCAAACAAAAACAAAAACAGAAAAAAGATTGAAAATTTTATAAAAAACGTATTCAAATGACGAGGCCCAGTCGTTCAGTTACTCAGGCACAGCTGTGCTGGAACAAGTATAAATCTAAAATAAAAATTTATATAAAAATCTAATAAAAAAACTAAAAAGGCGCTTTCAAAGGTAAAACCAGTGCCTTCAATATATGACTTCATATAAGAGTCTTATAAAATTCAATAAAATTTCAATCTAAAATAAAAATTTATATAAAAATCGAATAAAAAAAACTAAAAAGGCGCTTTCAAAGGTAAAACCAGTGCCTTAAATATATGACTTCATATAAGAATTATAAAATTCAATAAAATTTTAATCTAAAATAAAATTTTATATAAAAATCTAATAAAAAAAACTAAAAAGGCGCTTTTAAAGGTAAAACCAGTTCTGTAAATATATGACTTCATATAAGAGTCTTATAAAATTCAATAAAATTTCAGTCTAAAATAAAAATTTATATAAAAATCTAATAAGAAAAAAACTAAAAAGGCGCTTTTAAAGGTAAAACCAGTACCTTAAATATATGACTTCATATAAGAATTATAAAATTCAATAAAATTTTAATCTCAAACAAAAATTTATATAAAAATCTAATAAAAAAACTAAAAAGGCGCTTTTAAAGATAAAACCAGTCCCTCAAATATATGACTTTATATAAGAGTCTTATAAAATTCAATAAAATTTTTCCTAATATATATATTTTCTTAATATAATATTTGATATATCTCGAAATCTACTATTCCGAATAGGCGGCAATTTGCAGGAAATCTAATTTCAGAGGCCGAATTACCCTATTCCATATCCATCGAAATATCTAAACAACTGATATTTAAATATCAATCGATATCGAATGCCGCAATCGGACCCCCAAGTAGAACTTCTTATCATGAGCAGCCAAAATTGTCAAAATGACAATTAGTCGTCAAAATGACAATTAATCGTCAAAATGACAATTAATCGTCAAATCTGTTTTGTAGCTTTCAGTCAGTTTGATTCGAAATCGAATCTGCAGGCATTTTTCTGACACTGCCCAGGATATAGATTCAGTGCGTGTACGAAGTTGCCACAAAATCGTCAAAATATGGTGATGGCAACATCTGGATTAAAATTGGGATGCCATCTGTTTGTTACAGTTGTCGTTTACTAGTTCATATCGTCTTTAATTAATCTGAAAAAATATGGGTACTGATGATGAAAATGTAACGGCCTTTGAAAACAGCGGTTATGCTCTGCTTTGTGTGTGAGATAAATAAATTGATTTTTGGTTTTCCTTGCGCCTTCGAATCTTTATTTCTGATTGGAACACTATCATTCTTAATTGAATTTAACACGCTTCCTTTTTTGGTTATAATTTTAGTCAGGTGGCATGTCTCTGATGGAGAAATTACACGGTTGGAAAAAAACCATCAGAATTCCGAAATTATGTGACATAATTTTTTTTTATTAATTGTTAATACGGCAGCCTTTTTTTACAACTTTTTAGTATGTCACCTGTTTGATCCGATTCGGTCCAGTCGTTGAAAAGTTACAAGCGGTTGATATACTCACACACATACACATTCAGACGGCCTCTCAGAATTAGTCGGGGAAGCTTCCTACAACCCTCTAAACATCGAGCTTGATTTGTTTTCAAAACGGGGTAAAACTAACAGCTTCCCGATTTTTTAAAACTTTAAAATTTTTGTAGGAGGAAATATAAGAAATCCACAAAATTAAGACAAGACATTCGAAATTAATCTCTGTCGTATATGCATACGGAATGGCCCCCAGTTTGGGGCCGAGAGAAATATTCCGAAGCACAAGACAAAGTCAACATCAGTTTTTTATCTATTCAACCAAAGTAGAGTAGCTGTTTTCGAAGGCCGCTACACCTTTCTCATCAGTACGATTTGTACTACACTATCGTGTAAAAAAGAAGATTCGAAAGTTAACAACTCCAAGGATTACGGTGGCCTTGTGCCTTCAATCGCCATACTGCGGAAGACGCATCATTTTGCCTGAAAAATTCCTTTTTTCCAACAAATTTATTCAAAATTTCCTCTTTAAAAAACAGTTGATTTGTTATCTTTCCAGGAATAGTTTGCGCGCATAAACAAATTTATTTACATCCGCCATTTTCTCTTTACAAAATGGAAACTTTTAAACGAATTTAAATCTATTACGGCTGTTTTATTTTTCTTTTAAAGTTTTTTTTGTTGTGCACAACAAAATACATTCTGTACATCTTTTAATATGAAAAAAAAATTATTATGAAGTATTGCTGGAACGAAAGAAGATTTAATTTTTTTCAATTTTATTGAATCGAATACTGAAAAGGCAGCACATAAAATGGGAAATATTAACAAAAAGTAAAAGTATCAAAAGCAGCAGCAGCAACAGCAACAACAACAACAACAAAAGCATTAACAACATTAACAATAACAACAGTAGCAATAATAGTTCTCTAAAACTCATAAAATAGATCCACTAGATAAAACATGTTTCGAAAAACATGAACATGCGACCTCTGCCGCCGACCCCCTTCCCAAAACATTCGGCATCAGAATAACCCAACGCAACATCAAACACTCATGTCGTTGTAAATAAGTGGAAGAGCGGAAGAGTGGGGGAGCGGGAGAGTTCAAATACGTTTTGTTATAAATCTCTTGTATTTTTGCAATTTTATGAGTGAGTGTACGAGGACTAACAGCAGCTATTCACACATACAATTGCACAGATTCATGTGTAGGAACAAAAAAAAAAAAAAAAAAAACTAACGTAAACACGTACATATTCCCGAATGTGTCTTTACAGTTTGTACTTGAAGTGATTGCATAACCAGGGATGGCTACTTGCAAGCATTTATTGTCTACATTTAATTTGTTAAGGCGTTATATTTAGGACTTGAAAATTAATATGCACAAACATAAAAGAAAACAACAAAAAAGCGAGTTGAAGGCTGAAGTAGTTTTGCAGTGCGCGAAGCTGTCGGAGATCCCGAGTTCGACTCCGCACTTGTTCCACTTCAATAAATGAGAAGTCTAAATCAAATATAAAAGTCATAACAAGAACTTAATGAGCACTCTTATTTTCTTACGTTTTTATTTCATTCAACGTGAAATGACTTTAAACTCTTAATCGACAAATAAAAATAAAAAAACTACTTCTTGATGGAAATATAAAAAGGAAAGAAATAAATTTTGTTTTCAGATCAAAAATATAATTCAAGAAAATATTTTTATATTCCGATGAACAAATAAAAATAAGAAACAACTCTTATTTGTTACGAAGTAAATAGAAATCAAGACAATAACTTATTTTCTCATCGCAAAATAAAAGTGCAGAAATAACTTTCTTAGTTTCTAAGAAATAAATAAAAAAGTCAGGCAATAATTATTATTTCCCCATCAAATATATAATTTAAGAAAAAAACTTTTATATTCTGATGAATAAATAAAAATAATTTCTTATTTTCTGAGGAAAAAATTCAAAACAATCAAAAACGTTTGTTTTCGAATCGAAAAAGAAACGTCGTTTTCACTTTTGGATCGAAAAAAGATCAGGAAATAACTTCTATTTTTGCCACTGAAATACAAGAGTCAAGAAATAATTTTTATTTATTTACTGACTGAAAAATAAAATGCAGGAAATAATAATTAAAAAGCGATTTCTACAATGTTTTAAAAAACTTTTGGAATAATAAATAAAAATCTAAAATAACAACTTAATGCCTGGGGAATAAACAAAAAATAAGAAAATGCTTTCACTGACCGAAGAATAAAAGTCAAAAAAAGATTCAGAAATAAATAAAAAAGTCAGGCAATAACTTTTATTTTCCATTCAAAAATATAATTCAAGCAAAAGGTTTCATATTCTGATGAATTCTGAAAAAAGATCAACATATAACTTTTATTTTCTGAAGAATAACTAAAAAGTCAGACGAAAACTCTTATTTTCCAATCGAAAAGGAAACGCCGTGAAATAATTTTCATCTTTGGATCGAGAAAAAAATCAGGAAATAACTTTTAATTTGCGCCTGAAATATAAGAGTTCAGAAATAACTTTTATTTTCAGAGAAATAAATAAAAATCAAAAATAGGAAAATAAATTTTAAGAATAAATAAAAGTTAAAGAAATAATTGTTATTTTCCTTTCAAAAATATAATTCAATGAAAAGTTTTTATATTCTGATCTTTTAATTTAAAAAAATCAATAAATAACTTTTATTTTCTGAAATTTATTAATAAAAAGCAAGAAAAAAACGTCTGGTTCCTAATCGGAAAAGAAAAGTCCTGAAATAATTTTCATCAGCAAATAACTTTTATTTGGCGACTGAAAAATAGGAGTCAAGAAATAACTTTTATTTTTTGCGCCATAAATAATAATTAAAAAATAACTATAACTTTTTCGAGAACAAATAAAACTGAGAAAATATTCGGAAGTTTTCAAAATAAAACTGAACGAAAAAAAATGAATGCTTCTGAAGGTGGCCCATGTAAAAGGAATGACGTTGTTGACGTTGCTGCAGCACAGCGCTTTTAGTTCGATTTATTTTTTGAATTTGAATTTAGGAAAATAATCGTTGATTGCGGTCTTTGAAAACTGCTGGTGACACACTTTGAAAGCCAAAATAGTTTTTCAATTGAAAATATTTTTAATTCTAATTGAAGACATTAAATTTGGATTGGAAATAGATTTTCGAGCCACTTGATTGAAACTCTTGCGGAGCACTGACAAACAGGAGATATTTTGAGTACTGGAATGCAGCAGTACAACGTGTCCAAATTAAATGAAATTTGTAATTAATTATTAAACTGAAATTGTTATTCAGTAAAGACCTTTGAATTTACAAATGATTTGCTGAACTAAAAGTTAAATATGAAACAGAAATTTATGGTAAAAATATAGAGAAATTTAATTATGGTTGCTCTGTTGGTCTCAGTCGTTTCGAGCTTGTGTGACATGCATACATAAAAAAAACAAATATGGGTAAATCCAACCAATTTTGTTGGTTAGAGTTGTTTAAATAAAAATAAAATAATCCCGTAATTGTAAAAGAAAAATTTACAAAAAAAAAAAAAAAACGTGCTAACATTACAGTTTTCGTGGTCAGGCTACAAATAAATGTGTTAAATGAACCATCAATAATAGTTTGTTTACAGTCAAAGTTGTAAAGTAACAATTTTTTGTATAGTAGAACTTGTTTTATATTTAAGAGTCTTCATTTTCGAATTCGACTGTTTTTAGTTTTAGTTTTCATATTTACAATCTCTATTCGAATAATGAAATTTAATTGGAATTAATAATAACGAAAATTATTTTTCTATTTTCTTCTTTTCAGGTAAGACTTCCAGCAAAATTGTTTTTATAAAATTACGTTTTATATCCAGAGAAACCAGCAGGTAAATTTTAATAAAATTAATTTTTTGTTATGATTTTTATAATCACTAATAAGGTAATTACCTCGTATGTGGCGGGTGTGTCTTTTAAAGGGCGATCCAACCACAATGCACGACCTAAATGGTAAATAAAACACAACGTTTTTAGAGAATTTTTCTTAATGTTGCTAATTATGACATTAGGTTTTATGGAAATTATATGAGAACCAAATTTCGACAAAATGCTCGGCACGGTTTCGTTGACATGCCTCTTTCTCAAGGTTCATATTGTCACGTTTCCACCACCACATTTTTAGGAAACTTAACTGTTCTTATGCGCACTACGCTTGTCCATGTTTGTGAATGGCAAATCTTTTACTAATTAAATCACATTTTAAATGACAGATATTTAACAGCTGATAGTCTTGGCAGATCGGAAATTTTGAATCTACTAAATGGATAACATTTTGGTACTGATATTCCGCAGAATGTTTGGGATTCAACGAAGTCTTGTTAAAAGTTCACTGCCCCAAATACATGACAAGTATTGAACTTTCCGCCCGTTGACTAGATTGGAGATAATTCTTGCAGATCTATTCGCTGTATAGACAGAAATTTTAATAGCTTTTACTGGGGATAAAGCGGAGATAATTTGCTAGAAAGACCTGTAGGCTGCTACCTCTGAAGAAAAAATCAATATAAAAAAAATGTAAAATTTGTATACAGAATGCAATTGATACGGTTCTAGACGAGGTTTCTTGGGGCCCTTCCCAGAATTAATTCCAAATAAATGTCTTTTATCCTCATGAAAACTTGATCTGTAAATTAAAAAAATAAGCAATAACTTGCTTTAATTTTGCACAGTGACTCTGGTCAAAGTATTCCTCGTTAGAAATCCTATACAATACCTAAAAATATCTAACCAATTTTATTGGTTAAAATTGTGCCAACCAACAAAAAAAGTAAAAACGGTTAACGGGGTAATTGTAAAATAAAAATTTACAAACAAAAAAAAGAACATGGCAACGTTACAATTTTTGTGGTCAGGCTACAAATAAATGTGTTAAATGAACCATCAATAATAGTTTGTTTACAATCAAAGTTGTAAAGTAACAATTTTTTATAGTAGAATTTGTTTCAAATTGAAAAGAGACGACAACAACTAACACAACCATTCATTAGAGCAGATCACATAAAATCCATGACTGAATGCGGACTTGAACTCAGGATGGTTGTGCCTCGTAGTCTTGTGTCAACTGCTTCAGCTAACAGCACTGAGAGAAATAGTTAATTTTTAGTTATTTTAATTATTTGCAAAAAATATTATTCAATTAGTTCAAATAAAATAAGAATTTATGATAAAAGTTCCGCAACTAAATTCATTTAATTATTTCAATTAGTGATTTTAGTTAAAAATAAAAGATATTTACAATGCGGGTTCAGAAACCTGTTTTAATGGTTATTTTAACCAACAAAAATTGTTAGATTGAACAAATCGCATTTACTGTTTAAATTAGCAGTAGAGTTACTGTGTAAAATTGTTTATACAAATCCAGAAAGCGATCTTCGCTAATAGTTCAGTTACTACTGTAGTACAGTTAGTTTAACCAACAGAGTTGTTGTAATTAAACAAATTTCAAACACAATTTGCATATACCATCAGCTTACAAACAGAATTGATTAAATTAATTAATAAATTATATTAATAGTTAATTTAACCAAACGGAATTAGTTAGATTAAACAACAACTTGCTTTTGTGTGTAGTTCTGTTACTACTGTAGCACAGTTAGTTTAACCAACAGAGATGTTGTAATTAAAAAAATTTGAAACACAATTTGCACTAACTGTCAGAATTGATTAATTTAGTTAATAACTTATATTAACAGTTAACTTACCAACAGAATTGGTTAAATTAACCAATGATTTTTTTTTTTGTGATTGTGATAGTGAAAATAACAAACTCACGACTTGTGCAGCCTATAAAATTTTTCTTAAATAACATAAGTCTGAATAACATTTTGGGAAACCACATTTTCCAGCCCTGGCTGGGGAAACAAATGTACCATTTAGATTTAGTTGGATAAATAAGTCCCTGGTTTAATATTCTGTAGCATACGGCAGTTAAAACTGATGCATCGTCATACAATCACACAGTGATTATAAACTGTGGGTCATTTCCCGTATGGAGATTGTCAAAATTTCCTGCTATTTCTTTCTTTCATGACCACTTTGGGTGTGTGCAAGTGTGTTTGTGTGTGTTTGTGTGTGTGTGTGCTTGTTTGCTTGTGGTAGACAAATTATTCGATATGTGCGCCGTATGTCGGTTTCTGTGTTGCTCTGCCTCGTACATTTTGACAAATACACGTGCATTAAATTTCAAAATTGTCCAACAGCTTTGGCCAAGATAGATGTGGGTGATTTGAGAGATAAAATTTTACGTTTTTCATTTTCACTAATAGAAATCTAAATGTCTGTTGGTTCAGTTTCCAGGCAGTTTTTATTATGTTTTCTCTCATTGAATGAATTCTTGTTTAATTTATGTCGGCGTGTAACTCTAATTATTTTATTCTGTTTTGCTTAAGCAGAATGTCATTATGCCGTTTAACAAACTGACAAACTTTTGGCTCGTAAACTTCGTCTTATTATTAAAGTTGTTTAGAAAACGCCCGACCGGAATGGCTGCGCACCACAGATTGAAGTTAATTTTTTATATTTTTTTATTAGATTTGAATACTGTTTTGGCGTTTGTAATTTGATTGGTGGCAATTTCATGAATGCCGCCCCCTGCTATTTGTCAACAGTGTAGGCCACGTTAATGCAAAGCTGTTAAATGGAGAACAAATTTATATTTGGGCCATAAATTTACATGTTATTAACGTTTCGGCGTATACGTTGTTGGAGAATTGCTCTATAATATTGTTTAAGTAGCGGGTGTTCTTTTTTCTAGAGGTATAAAATTTCAAGTTGGCCACTCTTACATATTTAAGTGGCGGCCTTTTTGCCAGCTGTCAAGAGATTTATATTTGGCGTGGTTTGACATTTCAATAGGAATAGAGTTGACGCCTGAACAACGCCTTCAAATTGTGTAAACTTTATATAAAAAAATCATGATTTCGCGCGGATTTTGATTAGCGCTGAGGCTCACTTTTGCCTGGTTAGATGCAGATCTGCAGATGAGAAAAATTTTAAATCATATTCATGACTGTGTACGGAGTCGAACTCGCGATCTAAGTCATCGTAGTCTTTTGCCTCAGATGGTGTGCAGGAGCTGTAGTTTCAACAAGACGGCACAACAGGCCACACAGCTCCTGTCACAATTGTTTTTTAACGAAAAATACTTTTTGGAATTGGAATAGGCCTCTTAGATCGTGCAATCTAACGCCGCTACACTATTTGCTGAGGGAAATATTAAGGAAACACTGACCTTTTGGAGTATAATATTCGCCGCATTGTTGCTGATGTACGGCCTTCTAATGGCCGCTTTTTTTTATAGACTTACACAATGAAACGGGCTTTATTTGAAACCAAATCTTACGAAATTAATGTTTAAATATCATTTCTGGCATGTGGACGCCATGGCCGAGGCGTAGGAGCCGCCATGTGGAACACAATTTTTTAACTTCTTTTCGCAACATTTGCGGCCGCTTTTCGGCGAAAACACTTCGAATGTTTATTGTGGTTTATAGACGTAGACAAGTGACTCAACATAACCTCAAAGAAAATAATCCAACGGGGTTAAAACACACGATCTTGGTGGCCAATTAAGAGGGAGGGCTATTATGTGAAATTATTTTTTCATCAAAAAATTTCTGAGAGTTAATTAATTGTAGCACCTACTATGTGGAATGTGGCTCCGTTCTGTGTTGGAACCCCTTATCAGCAGAATTAATGCCACCCCATTGAGGTACCAAAAAATTTGGAATCATGTTCCCATACCGTTCATCATTGCCAGTGACATTCCGACCATCATCGTTTTTGAAGACATACAGGCCCATGGCTCCTCCACCCTATAAAGCACACCCAAAAGTAGTTTTCTGTGCTTCGGCAAAAGCGTGTGAATTCTCTTCACTCCAAAGACGACAATTCTGCTTATTTATGTACCCATTTCACTGAAAATAGGCTTCAATGGAAAACAAAATTTTGAAAATATCAGTTTGACGAATAGAAAATAATTATTTTGATTAAAAATTTCATTATTTTGCACGCGTTGCTCTGGTGTAAGTCAGTTCATAATGAAATTTCAAAGTGAATTAAATAAAAAGCAACCGTCAGCTGTTAAATGGGTGCTCAAAAAAAGCAGTGATGCCAACTAAAAGTTATGAGACTCTAAAAATACACGCTTTATGTTCGGAAAAATTTTCGCAAATCGAACCTCCAGATTAGACTACATCCGAGCCAGCCCTATTGGTCATAAGCCAGAAGTCATATATAAGTTATAATCGCCCGTATTATGAATGACGACGTCGACGTCACATCAACAGGGCAGCACAAAATTGTCACTTGTCTCGTTTTTGTCGACAGAAATTGACTTCTTGTAACATGTTTTGTTAATAGTACACGTCTTAGAGAATACCAAAAAAGTCTGTTAATAATAATTAATTATTGTCGACAATTAAATGACAAGTGAAAATTTTTTGCTGTCCTCTTGATGTGACGTCGACGTCGTCAGTCATAATTTGGGCGAATGCCAGAAGATTATCTCTCAAATAAAGTATATTTTAGGACAATTTAAAAATGTGTCTTTATTTTATTTCAAAGTTTCATGCCTCTTAAAAAACACCCTTTATTTGGGCACAACATTTTATAAAAGCTTTAAAATATTAATCGATTCCATGACATTAGTCAGGCCCTATTTTGTGTTTTCAAAGTCTCTGCGAATTCTATAATTTGTTGCGGTTGATGTGACAGTTTTTCATGAGTTCAATTTTCCTTTTTCCAATTTTCGTGGAAAGCCCCATCATTTTAATTAAAAACTATTTCCATTCATAATTACAAATTGGAAATATTAACTTTTGCTTGATTAAAAACTTTCATTTCACGATTCCAATTATATTTCATATCCGTGTTCGTTTTATTCCTGATTTTATTTCATAGATTAATTTCGTGATATTCACAGTAGAATAATTAGAAACGCCTACGCTGAGAACTTTCCACTGAACTTCACGTTTAATTAATTGCCTGTCATTAACTCTAATGAAACTTCAAAGTCAAGTTGTTTTAGTGAAGACTTTAAATTAAAAGTAAATCTGCCACAAGGCTGAAAATGACAATCTAAACTAAACTTCGTTAAGGCAGATGATGCACAGACAAGAGGCCACGAGAGACCGTTAAAAAAATATCTTAACTTTAAATGCGAAGTAAATTTTCATAAGAACAGTGGAGCAAATTTGAGGTTAGAAAGTAAATTGGCTTCAAAATATAAATTTTTTATGATAAATTCCGTTCTATTGATACCAACCTAAAGGAAATGGGAATTAATAATAGGAAAAAGGAATATGGGAATTAATAATGGAAAATGGTATTGGGTAAATATCCACTTTTAGAACGTTGCCAGATATTCACTTTTTTCACAGAAATTCTCACCACATTTGCAACACAATTTCGCTGCTCTCATCACTGCAGCGACGAATTTTGTCTCTCAGAGCGTCAGTTGTTCGTTTAAATCTGCTCGTTCAGAAAAAATAATACAGCGACTTTAACTCGCCAGATCAAGTTGCCCAAATGACATTACCATTTTGGTGAAATTTGGAAATTTCTCATTTAATAACTGAATCGTTTCGCCAACTGTGTGGCCTGGCTTGCCGACTAGCTGAAATGAAAGTCTTCCACTGATGTTAACAATAGCTAATTGTGGCTGCAAAAAATCGCTTATCAGGGCTTAGTAACGCATAGTTCACGGTGACGGTATTTCCTCGCTTATTTTCGAAAAAAAAATACGGACTGAAGATACTGCCGCATCGTAAAACCCAACATACGATCACTTCCTTTGGATGTAATAGTTTTTAGAGGACTGTTCATGCACTTGGAGAGCCCCATATGCGACAATTTGTTTTTCGTTAACAGAAACGCCTAAATGAAAATGGGCCTCATCTCGGATGATTTTGTGAAAATAAGCGTCATTTTCGTTTAGTTTTCAAAACGTCCGACGATCCGCCAACTTTAATTCTTGAACAACTCGATTTTCATAAGCGTCAGGATGAGGATCTTTAAGTAAAATATTGCGCCAAGTGTTGCCCAATTGTTGCGAAAGTCGTTGAGTTAATGTTTCAGGCTAATTTTCGAATTTTTTTTTTGTATAGCAGCTTTGATTGCATCACTGCGGCCTCTACGAGCGTGTTCTGTTAATATATTATCGGCAAGGATACCGTATTCCTTTCATTTCATGATTAAATTACGCTTAGCGGCCGCACAAAGTAGCCTGATTGCGAGGATAAGCTGCTCAAATTTTACGAATACAAAAAAGTGTCGACCCATTTTGTTAGTCAATTTTCACTATTAAAATTCTTTGTTGGGGAGTGTAACTTTCCATGGCTAAAAATTTCCCAACTTTGTGCTTAAAAAAAATGTGAAAGTATGGCAGCACGATTCTTGTCATTTCATCATTTGACAGCCAATTTACTTCCTAACCTCAAATTTGCTTACCCTGGAATCAGCTGGAAATGGATGACATTTCTGACAGCTGCGATCAGCTGGTTTAAAACGTTGTCATTAATTGTATGAACAATTGAATATCTGATTTTGTAAATCACTGCATCCAAGAGAATTTTATATGGACTAGAAAAGTGACAGATTTTTTTTTATTTTTATATATATTTTTTTTATTGAAACGTTATACAATTTAAGAAAAATTTTTTATTTTTAATCTTTAACTTTCCAACCAAACATTTGCTATCTTCAAATATAAAATACTGTATTCATAAAAAATATAAAATATATTTGAAATGTTTTTTAAGAAAATTTTATGGAAACTTTTATGGAAATAAAGTTATTTTAAATATTGGGAATAGGCGGGGGATTGGGGAGTGTTGAGAGATTGTGGAAATATTAATTTTTTATTCATTTTAAACGTCTATTGATGCGTGAAATATAACATCGTTCAAATCTCCTTCACGGGTTCTGTGGGGTATGACCAATTCCCTAACTCTGGCTCATACATGAAGTTGCCATATCTTTTCAATATTAACACTAAACAAATTTACTGCCCAGACTTTGTGGTGTTGTCGAGTTAAAAGGGAAATTCATCTTAATGAGGAAACTTATTTGTTTTACCAATTTATTTTATTGCAGTTAATCATGGCTTAATAGTTTACATTAACTCATATGATAACATAAACAATTTTGTAAATGGAAAATTAAGCGCAGAATGAAATATTTATAAATCACGTTCCTTCTTAATTGCTCGTCTTGTTTTTCATACTACACGCGCCGCTATCGAGTTTCAATTGTTATCCCCCGTACGACAGCAACACACTTTCCTCATAATTCATTAACATTCTTTACAAACATACAGTCATTTGGAGAGAAACCCTAATGGAATGCTCGTGTAACTCATCTAAATATTTTCGAAATACAACGAAAAAGTTTAACAAAACAAAATTATTCAAAGATTTTATGGAAAACAATTCGTTTATTCGTTCTTTTTTTCTGCTGAATGGGCGGAAATACAATAAATAAGTTCATAAAGTGTAAGTGTGTGTGTGTGTGTGTGTGTGTGAGAGAGAGCTTAACTTGCTGTTGATCATAAAATTTTTGCTGGTGCATAAATAATCGCACGCACACACACACACACACAAATAAATTCATAAATACTGAAAATGTTTTATAATCCCTACAAAGGCACCGTAATTATATCCTCTGCCACCAACAACACACACACACGCACACACACATACACACACTCCCTTATTAAAAATGTTTGTTGTTATTTGAGGTAATAACTCTTAATGGGCTTCAAAGGCTTTGAAACTTTTTATTGTTTTCATTTGTGTGTGTGTGTGTGTGTGTGTGTGTAAATCCTTTGTCCTGTTCTGTGGTGGCAGCCAAACAGGATAAAAAGTGAAAAATACAGAAAAAACAAATCTTAATGCCAGTTGAGTGAAGACCATAAAAAAGTCATACTTTTTGAAAAGGATCATCACCAAAAAAATTAATCAACAACAAGATAAAAATATTACAAAAATAACAATCTGCAAAGGACGATTCCTTCGTTAAGCCGTAATTTTTCCAACAATAAAAAAAATTTATATAAAATAAGAAACACATCAGCAAAAACTCAATAGATTCCATCCTTCAAATTACAAGGATATAAATGCGACTCCTGGCTGCCGTAAATGATGACGATTTATTGCCGGCTAATCTCTTCAATTATGTGCCGAAGACCGATAACGATAGTAAAAAATTATAATAAAAATAATCTGAGAAATGGCCAGGGATCTTAAGGATAACAAAAATAATTTTTGAAATTTTCATTATAACTTTCATATCCTGGCAGTTTAATTTACTTGGCAGACAATAAAAGTTAATTCCTGAATCTCTTATTTTATTGCAGGAAAAAAAATTATTTTTCCAACTAAATAAAATATAAAAAAGAAAAATTCAATTTAATTTAAGAAATAACAGTTTTCGCCAGCACTTCGGCCATAAATTTGTTCTGAAATTGTTGAATATTAATTTTAGCGCAGGAAGGACTTTTTCGCCCCACAGTAATAATTGAATAAATTTCATTCGAATCTAATTCGAAATCGGAGTAGCAATCAAATAATCAAACAATTCCTATTCGAATAATCAAACAATTCTTATTCGAGTATTCGAACACTGGGTAGCAATCGAATATTCGAACAACTTATTTTCGATTTTGATCGAACGAACAAAATTTAAAATTGAATAAACCTCATTCGAATATTCGAACATAGAGCAGCATTCGAATTATCAAACAATTAATCATTCGAGTACTCGAACAACTTATTTTCGTTTTGGGTCGAACGAACAAAATATAACAATTTCGAATAAAAAACAATTCCTACAAATTTTTTTACGATTATTCGAATAATTTTTTCTCAAAAATTTTATAAAAATTGGTCCACAAAATAGTGTCCTGCTCTACAGAATTATATATATTTTTCGAATTGTTGAAAGTCGCTAAAATACCATCCAAGTAACTTCCCTTTCAGAACCTGGTTAAAACTTTATTAATTGAATTTCTAAATCAACCGATTCCTACGTGATTAGCGGTCATAGAAGTAGTTTTCGATTACAAGAAAAGAAAGAAAAACGCCAACTGATTGGATATATAATTTTGGGGCTTAAAAAAAGCAACATGTTCATCAAATTTTTTCGTGCACGATATCTCACAACACCGATTAACCGATGAACCGATTCTGAAGCGGTTTACGTTCGGCATGGTTTTTAAATGTCAAGATCGGATTAGTTTGTGGATCTAAGCCGGTTAAAAGTTGAAATACTTAGACATGGTTTTTTCAGAGATTTTTTTTGTCGAGATGTTTGTTTGGAAATCAACCGTTTCGAAACGGCTCAAATAAACAAGTCTCCAAATTCAAGAACGTTGTTCAGAACGCTGCCAGCCTTTCGAAAGTTACAAATGGGTCTCAAACTTACACACACAGACACACACACACAAACACACACACACAAACACACACACACACACAAACACACACCCACAAACACACACAAACACACACACACACACACCCACACACACACACCCACATATACAAACACACACACATCCTATAAAAGGATTTAATGAAGTCTTCACCTGGATGGCGAGTTGGTAGGCTCCTGCTTGAAGGCTTCTCAAAGACGTGGTCACAGGGGAATTATGTTGGAGAGAGGCTGATTACAAATGACTGAATAAAAAAAATTTAACTAAAATATTGAACAGATTTGGCATATTTTAAAACAAATAAATCAGCATAATTAATGTTGTCCTGTGACATCCTGCCATGTTGGCTTAAATGCTTTATCATTCTCCTAAAGCCATTCGGGGAAATCCCCAAAAGCTACAAGTCAAGAGTTACAAAAAACACACACCAAAAATATGTGTTTGTTGTACTAAAATAACAAGTAAATATTAAATAAAAGATTAAATGCTGCAACAAAAATAGGATATTAAACTGATAACACCATTTCCCCCCCTCTCTCCCTCTCTCTCTCTCCTCTTACCATCTGCCCTTAATGCTGTCGTGTTGTTGACTATTTTCTCTGCCAACAGATTGAGTTGCAAGCAAAATAATAAATTGTTTAGAGTAGGAAATAAATATATTGAAATATCTGTCTATTATTTGCACAACCGACAGACATGTTGTTGCTGGAAGAACAACAACATCAAATCAATTGGCAAAAATGCTGAGATTCGTTACATGACATTTTCGATAAATATTTACTTCGAATGGTTTCGAATACTCCCAAGATAAAACAAACAACAATAAATAAGTAAATATGCAAAACAAGCAGTTGCTTGTAGCAGTCACCCTACAGTCGGTAGGCTTTGCTCTATTATATAAGTGCAATTAAAAAAAAACCAAATATATAAATACGCTTTCGGAAATCGTATATGAACACTTGTGAGATGACAAATATTTCTGTTAAAAAAGCAGGATCTATATATTCCATAATTATATCAAATTATTGTATTTAAAAAGAATTCTTAGAAAATCTAACTTCAAAGTTAAAAATCAACTCAAAAATATATTAAACCAAAATAAAAAATATTATTATTATTAAGAAGAAAAGCACGGGGGGCTCGATATACGAAAAATAGGGCAGCAGCGCCCACGATTTTTTTAGGAAAAAAGTTGTATTTTGGTTTCTTATTATTTTAATTTTATTTTAAAATTATATATAAATTTTTAGTCCGATTTACTTGACAAGCGTGTTTGTTAGTTTTTTTTTAAACTAAATTCATATTTTAGCTTAATACGCCTCGAAAGCGTGTAAAAATACTTGCACATTATGAGTAGATAAGAACATAATAATAATTGCATTTTGTATCCTTGTTGTTTTAAGTTAATTTTTGACTTTTCAGCTCGAGTTTCTTTTTTCTTAAATATATTTATTTAATATAATTTTGGAAAATAGATCCTATTTTTATTGACATTCTTGTAAAAGTACAATGTGGCGCATGAGTAACCTAGTAAATAATATTACGTATACGCATGGATGTACAATGCAAAAGAAAGAGAATTCGATACAAACAAGCATACAAGCGAAGCTAATAAAAAGTGTACAAAAAGGATGAAATCCTTAAGAAAAATTTAAGATTGTGTTTTCTTGCTTTTGTCTACCTCTAAGGACTTTCCTAAGGACGACTGTACGATCATCATATAAAAAATCTGTGTAGCAGCAACTTTTTAATATCCAAATATAAAGAGAGACCCCCAAATTTAATTATTAATTTACTTAAAACTTTGAATATTATTATTCCAACTTCTAGAATAGCTTAAATAATTCAGACTCAAGTTCGTAGCCTGGAATTTCAAAATATTTTTGTAAATTTTTATTACTCTGAAATTTTTATTACTCTGAAATTTTTATTAAGAAAATATTTATGAAGAATAAATAAATATATAAAATAACAACTTAAAGCCTGAAGAATAAACAAAACAAAAAAAAATGTTTTAATTTTGTGACCGAAAAATAAAAGTCAAGAAATAACTTTAAATTTCTGAGAAAAAAAATTAAAACAATAACTTTTATTATCCGGTAACAGTTATAATAAATATTTCAAATATTCCACTTTTTCGCTGGTCTCAGCCTGCCTGAATAATAATTTTAGTTTCACAATAATTTCAGTTTAATAAATAAGAAAAAATTTCATAAAATTTGGACATGTTGTACTGACGCATTCCAGTACTCAAAATATCTCCTGTTGTCAGTGTAACTCCGCAAGAGTTTCAATCAAGTGGTTCGAAAATCTATTTCCAATCCAAATTTTATGTCTTCAATTAAAATTAAAAATATTTTCAATTGAAAAATTATTTTGGTTTTCAAAGTGTGTCACTAGCAGTTTTCAAAGACCGCAATCAACGATTATTTTACTAAATTGAAATTCAAAAAATAAATCGAACTAAAAGCGCTGTGCTGCAGCACCACATCAACGTCATTCCTTTTACATGGACCACCTTCAGAAGCATTCATTTTTATTTCGTTCAGTTTTATTATAAAAACTTCCGAATATTTTCTCAGTTTTATTTGTTCTCGAAAAAGTTATAGTTATTTTTTAATTATTATTTATGGCGCAAAAAATAAAAGTTATTTCTTGACTCCTATTTTTCAGTCGCCAAATAAAAGTTATTTGCTGATGAAAATTATTTCAGGACTTTTTTTCCGATTCGAAACCAGACATTTTTTTCTTGCTTTTTATTTATAAATTTCAGAAAATAAGAGTTATTTATTGATTTTTGTAAATTAAATGATCAGAATATAAAAACTTTTTATTGAATTATATTTTTGAAAGGAAAATAACAATTATTTCTTTAACTTTTATTAATTCTTAAAAATTATTTTCCTATTTTCGATTTTTATTTATTTCTCTGAAAATAAAAGTTATTTCTGAACTCTTATATTTCAGGCGCAAAATAAAAGTTATTTCCTGATTTTTTTCTCGATCAAAAGATGAAAATTATTTCACGGCGTTTCCTTTTCGATTGGAATATAAGAGTTTTCGTCTGGCTTTTTAGTTATTCTTCAGAAAATAAAAGTTATATGTTGATCTTTTTTCAGAATTCATCAGAATATGAAACCTTTTGCTTGAATTATATTTTTGAATGGAAAATAAAAGTTATTGCCTGACTTTTTTATTTATTTCTCAGACTTTTTTTGACTCTTATTTTTCGGTCACTGAAAGCTTTTTCTTATTTTTTCTTTATTCCCCAGGCATTAAGTTGTTATTTTAGATTTTTATTCAGAAAATATTTTAAAATATTGTAGAAATCACATTTTAATTATTATTTCCTGCATTTTATTTTTCAATCAGTAAATAAACAAAAATTATTTCTTGACTCTTGTATTTCATTCCGCAAAATAGAAGTTATTTCCTGATCTTTTTGCGATCCAAAAGTGAAAACGACGTTTCTTTTTCGATTAGAAAACAAACGTTTTTGATTGTTTCGCATTTTTTCCTCAGAAAATAAGAAATTATTTTTATTTATTCATCAGAATATAAAAGTTTTTTTCTTAAATTATATATTTGATGGGGAAATAATAATTATTGCTTGACTTTTATTTATTTCTTAGAAACTAAGAAAGTTATTTCTTCACTTTTATTTTGCGATCAGAAAATGAGTTTTTGTCTTGATTTCTATTTATTTCTTAACAAATAAGAGTTGCTTTTTATTTTTATTTGTTCATCGGAATATAAAAATATTTTCTTGAATTATATTTTTGATCTGAAAACAAAATTTATTTCTTTCCTTTTTATATTTCCATCAGGAAGTAGTTTTTTTTTTTGATTTTTATTTTTCCATCAAAATTTAAAAGTTATTTCACTTTGAGTGAAATAAAAACGTAAGAAGTTCTTGTTATGACTTTTATATTTGTTTTAGACTTCTCATTTATTAAAGTGGAAGTTTGAAATAATATTTTTAATTATTCTAAAAAATGTTGCTGCACTAGCTCCAGTGAAATACGCATAAGAACAGTGTCACTTCTTAATTTAAGGAGTTTGCTCTATAAATTTTCAGTTTTAGAACACAAAGAAATAGAAATAAGTTAGAAATTGAGGAAATCGTAGAGCCACATCGTCGATCGAAATTGTTATTTAAATTGTATTGAAATTTCATTCGATATCGAATGCGCTGACTCAGCCTCTTTTGAATTTAATCGCAATTTGAAATTAATCGTCGAGCCAATTCATTTCATAGCCCAGCGATTATAAAACGTTTGACTTCTATTCCACATATCAGAAAAGAAACAATTAAGAGATTAAACGAAAAAAGTCTCGATTAAATGAATAAAATCTAACAAATGCCATCCAGTGATTTAATTTATTAAAAAATTGTGTTGCAATTAGTCAATCTATTAATCATGAATTCAATTTAAATGTTTTACAGACAATTTTTATTTTCTTTTTTTTTTGTAATTCGATAACATGTCGATATGAATTGTTTTTGTTTTTGCTTTTGTATTAATAAATTGATTTTATTATGACATTTTCAATCATTTTTACAGATATTTATTTTTAATGCTTTTCTGAATGTTTAAAAATGTGTGCAGTTAGAATAATTTATTTAAAAAAAGCAAGTTTGAACAAACAGAATCGGGGCAATAAAGAGTTTTGTTTTTATTATCCACACAAACGAGCGTTTTTGTTTCAGAGTTTCCATTATTTATTCATGTTTTCATTCCTGATAATGTTCTTAGTCGGGCAGGCAGTCGGAAAGGCAGACGGTGAGTCCGTCTGTCATGTTGATAAACATAAATTTGTATAAGACTTGATATTTTTTTCGTTTCTTTTCAACACAATCGTTTTAACAATTCTCGGTGCTTTTGAATGTTTAACGAAGGAAAGCTTAAGAGTATTTTTTGCTTTACATTTTACCAACGTTGTAAATCAGTTTGGCACGAAAGTATTCCCACTTTGGCGTGTTGGCCAAATGCTGGTTTGCACAAACGTACTCAAAAATTTATATTAAATATTAACGATGTTATAAATCTGCTGGGGAAATTTCTTAATTGTTTTTAAAACGCTCAGACATGCATTTTATTTGAGTTCTTCAATGCCATTCCAGAGTTCAGTCGACCATATAAACATTTTACTTCACTAATTGTTCAATTAACACTTAATTGCTATATACAATTAAATGAACTTCCATATGCAGCACTGCAATAGGTTTGATAAGGGATTTACTCCCGCTCATTTGATATGTATATTAAATAGCTTTCCAACGATATTCATAACGAACTCGTACCTTTCATAGGGACGCCGCTAGTGTTATATAAAGATCAATCTTCAAAGACCTGTAACTCGCTACAAAAAAATTTATATCACTTGACTACATTTTCAGCCTTCTATTATAAAAAAAAATTTAAAAAAATATGGTTGAGTTATTGCAAATATGTTCCAAATAAACTGGGATCTTTTAAATAACATACAGGATGGCTCGAACTTACTGAGGTTCAGCAGGTAGCTCACAAAAGCACCACGAGAAGGGCTTCCGTCTCTACAACTCAACAGAGATACTAAAACAATAAAAAAAGTACTAAAGAAAAGTAAAAGCAGGCACCAGCGAAAACACTTGGGAGGGAGAACCCGATCGGGGACATGAATTCCCTATAGATATAGATTTTTTTTTGTCCCCGAATCCCCATCCTCTTTATCAAGTCAAATTATTTGTATATATATATTTTGAACTCTGCTCAATGCATTTCCATGTAAAAGAAGTGGTTTAGCGAATTTCGAATTTACCGCACAGGCACGGAAGGTGCCGAAAGTTTTTGCGACGCCCAGTTGAAGTCTCTACATTCGAATCAATTGAAAACTTTAACGATTTAGATTTAGCCGACGGGAGATTAAAAGAGAAAGAGATAGAAGTAGAGATAGAGAGAGATATAAAAATAGGGATAGAGAGTCATAGAAATATAAATAGAGATGGAGAGAGATAGAGGTAATAGATATGGATAGAGATAGAGAGAAATAGGGAGAGATAGAGAGAAATAGAAATAAAGAGTAAGATAAATAATATGGAGTAAAATTTATAAGCTTAAGGTCTCTTTATTTTTATTAAATTATAAATTGTTTTTTGATATCTCGTCACTCTTTTGTGTGACTTCTTCAGGAAATTTATTTTTTATAAAATTTTTTATAAAATAAAAAATAAATTTCCTGAAGAAGTAACACAAAAGAGTGACGAGATATCAAAAAACAATTTATAATTTAATAAAAATAAAGAGATCTTAAGCTTAAAAATATTAGTCCATGTTATTAATCAAAAAGAGGTAAGAAACGTTGAACTTAGAGAAAGATAAATATAAAGATAGAAAAAGAGATAGAAATAGAGATATATAGAGAGATAGAAATAGAGATAAAGAGAGTGATAGAAATAGAGAGAGAGAGAGATAGCTAGAAATAGAGATAAAGGAGAAATAGGGAGATAAATAGACAGAGAGATAAAGAGAGAGATAGAGGGGGATAGAGAAAGTGATACAGAGAGATTAAGAAAAGGATCTAGAGAGATAGAGATAGAGACAGCTAGAGAGATGGAGAAAAGCTTCTGCAATCTCTCCCATTCTGAAAAACGGGTGCCGCATTTGCTGACAATCGTAGGAACCTTTTGCGTTGTTCAACCGCAATATGGACCAGTTTGTACACCGTTTCGAAACCGTGGACGAAACGATGATAAAACGGAGGCTTTTGGGCAAAAAAATTTCTTTTCCACTGCGCAAGTGCAAAGAGTGCACGCATGTGCAGTTTCCATGATAAAAAAAATCCATAAATTGGCATACGAAATTCTGTCTGATCTGATCTGTTCTCCAGATTTCACACCGAGCGCCAACTATTCATTGTCCTTGAATGACATGGCGGAAACCGATTTGACTCCAACAACGAAATTATCTCACAAATAAATGCGAGATTTCGAGAACCTCGTCAAATCATTCTTATTTCGAAAAAATAAAATAAATTTGGAGTATCTGGAACTTTGAAAAATTAAATAATTTTACTAAATAAAAAGCTGTAATTCAATCAAAAAGTTACGAACTCTTTGAACCGGCCTCGTATTTCTCACAGATCTTGAAGTTTTATATCGTTCGCAATGTTTTACTTGATTCTTTTCAATTCTGTTGAAAAACTAAATCGGATATTATTTTTCGAAGTTATTCGAACAAAAAAGTTTTCAAAAAACACGGAGTTTTAGTCGTTTTTCAAGATTTTTGGGGGCGCTGGGATGGTTAAAAAAACTAATTGTTGTTGTACTTTAAAATACCTACGAAAAAAAGAGTATCACTTTTTTGCCTTTTTCTTTTATTAATTTTGTTGCACGGTGTAATTTCATAATGCAAACTTTTGTTTTTCTTATTGAAAATTTTGGTTTTTTTTTTTGAGAAATTTCAATTCAAATATGATTTTGTATCGAATCAGGGAACAAATTTTCATATAAATTTTGAAAAATGAAAGAGGCATTTTTTAATAGACCTTTTTTTGATTTTTTACCCGCCACTTAAAGGGAACCAATTAATTTTAGCAGCACTTAAATAATTGAATTTATTTACACTTTCATTTTCTTTTTGGAGCGATTTATTTGTTTAGTTTATTCGGATTGACTGTGTCTGTTTGCGCTGCAAGTGTTTTTAGTCAAAATCCACTTGAAGTTGAAATGAAATTAATTTTATTTACTTAACAAAAACAGAAAAAACCAAAAAAAAAGAATCAAAAACGTTTAAAAACACTGAAGAAATAATAAAAATTCTTTATTTATTTTCATGTTGCTGTTAGAAAAATATTGTTGTTGTGGAGTGGAAAGGATTGGATTGCAACATCCACTTGACAGTTGTTCCAACTGAAATGGATGGTATTATTTTATAGCATTTCTTTTTTAGGTTTCCTTGTTTGTTGGATATATTTTGCGGCAACACACACATACACACACACACTTAACTTGGGTGGCAAAATGCATGCCGCAGAGATGATGCTGTAGTCTAGACTTCAGACGCATTAAAACGCTTAACAAAAAGAATCAAACAAAAATGTATTTATTTCATTTAGGATTTTATTTTTTGTTTCTCATATCTCTTGTGCAAATAAAAGATTTCGCTGCGTTCGTGGATGATGATAATATTTTGCTACCGACTGACAAAGAAAGACAATTCCATTTTCAATGACTTCATCTTTAAAGTGCACGTAAGAACAATTTCGTTTCTTCTTCCGATTCGACACATAAAAAAAAAAAAAAAAAAAGATAAAGCGGATGCATTCTCAAAGTGTTGATGTCTGTGAGGGAGGAGGGATTTTTTTCCGACTTATTTCCTGCAGTAATTCGAATAATACTGATTTATAAATAACAAGAGGATTAAGTGAAGGGAGACCAGTGCTAGACTGGAAGGTTAATCAAAATTAATTCTATTTTCTTACACTGCAGAATTACAGTTTGAATTCATGATAATAAATAAACTCTAGTAAATTTTGTCTACAACACTTTTAAACAAAAAATAAAAAGGTAAATCATTATTTTAAAGCGTAAGTAAAACGCCCACAAAAGGGGGCGTTGAACAATCTACTGGCTTCTAGTTTTACGAACCTTCTGTCGAGATCCTATAAGGGGAACGATCTTCCCCTTGTCTCGATATATCCTGCTTCCAACAATTTCATAGCCTACAATCAGGAGACATATTCCTGCCCAGTTTCATTTAACATTTCTAAAGCAGTAGAAAGTCAAAAAAGTTAATGTTCTGCCATGTACGAAGGAGTTTTTCCTTGTGCGCATCGTTAGGATAAGCGCTTTTTGACTTCAACGGGACTAAATATATTTCTGCTTTTATGCTGCAACTATTTGTCACAGGCAACTCAAAACAAAAGCGCAAATGAAACGCTTTTAAAATCGCTGTAGACAACAATTAACTATTTTTAACGACCTTTAGTTATTCTCTAAGGCGTAACTAATGGCAAGAGGATGCTAACACCAACTCATTGCTGGAGATAAAAGAAAACTTAAGTGTCCTCTATTTCAAAAATTAATTTATCGATGTTGACAAATAGAGGATAATCTTTTTGAAGGAAAGGACAATTGGTTTTTCGTTTATGTCTGTTTTATTATTGTAAATTTAGATCGCATTGCGGAGATGTGGGTTAGTTGTGAACTGATTTGAAAATGGTCTGGAACTCTGATTTTTCCAGCGACATGAGAAATTTTTGTTTTCGTATTATTTAATTAAAGATTAACATTCCAAGCAAAGCTAAGCTCTGGCGTTAAACTTGGCAATGGCGTCACATATCTGTTGTCGGATTAACTAAACTTAGTTTAACTGGCATATAAAAAAATGCACCCTAATATTTTTCAAATAAATTTAGAAAATTTTTATTTTGCTAAAATTTATTTCAATTAATTATAATTAAAAGAAAAAAATTTGCAGGAAATAAATTTTTAATATCGTTGTCTTGGGTTACGGATCAATTTTAAAATGAGTTTAACGAAGTTCATAATTAACATTTTTTCAGTAAAATGTGATTTTTATTATTATTAAAAATAATAACAAAATAGTTTTGTCAATATTTTAAATACAAATCTGGCATTGGCGGCACCAATTTATTATCGGATTAACTAAACTTAGTTTAACTGAAATCTCAAAAAACCACCCCTAAAACTATACACCGGCTGGAAATATTTTTTAAATAAATTTAGAAAATTATTATTGTATATACTTCTACAAAAAAAAATATAACAGGAAATAAATTTTTAATTTCGGCATATAGATTAATTTTAAACTGAGTTTAACGTAGTCTTAAACTGAAATTTTTCCAGCGAAATGTGATTTTAATTACTATTTAAGCAAAGAAAGCTGCTTCGCCAATATTTTATATATAAATTTTGCCATGGCGGCACAAATCTATTATGGGATTAACTAAACTTAGTTTAACTGGCATCTTAAGAACCCACCCCTAAAACTATACAATGGCTGGAAATATTTTTCAAATAAATTTAGAAAATTATTATTCAATATTTTTCCACAATTTATTTGAATTAGTAATTAATTATAATAAAAAAAATATTACAGGAAATAAATTTTTAATATCTCTCCTTTGGGATAGGAGTTAATTTTAAAATGAGTTGAACGTAGCCCCGTGAAATTTTTTTAAATATTATTTAAGCAAAACAAAGTCGTTTCGTAATATTTATATAAACATTTTTTAATGGCGACTGAAATCTTTTGTCAGATTAACTAAACTTAGTTTAACTGGCATCTTAAGAACCCACCCCTAACACTATCACCGGCGAGAAATATTTTTCAAATAAATTAGAGAATTATTATTCAGTGTATATTTCCACAATTTATTTGAGTTAATAATTAATTACGTTAAAAAAATATTCAGGAATTTTGACGGATTAACTAAACTTAGTTTAACTGGCATCTTAAGAACCCACCCCCAACACTATCACCGGCGAGAAATATTTTTCAAATAAATTAGAGAATTATTATTCAGTGTATATTTCCACAATTTATTTCAATTAATTATTAATTACGTTAAAAAAATATTCAGGAATTTTGACGGATTAACTAAACTTAGTTTAACTGGCATCTTAAGAACCCACCCCCAACACTATCACCGGCGAGAAATAATTTTCAAATAAATTAGAGAATTATTATTCAGTGTATATTTCTACAATTTATTTCAATTAATAATTAATTACGTTAAAAAAATATTCAGGAATTTTGACGGATTAACTAAACTTAGTTTAACTGGCATCTTAAGAACCCACCCCCAACACTATCACCGGCGAGAAATAATTTTCAAATAAATTAGAGAATTTATTTCAATTAATAATTAATTATGTTAAAAAAATATTCAGGAGTTGAATAAAAACTTCTTTCTCTATTAAATATGAATTTGATAAAAATCAAAGGGAACATTTTAAGTGGAAAATTATTATAACAAAACGAAAGTTTTTCTTCAATAACCAAAATATGTTATTGTTCATTAATAACTGAAATGACCCCAATTAATAAAAAGAGAGTTTTTTGTAAATTACTTTTGTGCAGCACTTAACCGCACTTTAACTTATCGCATATGAAACTGTTTAGTTTCATACCATTCAATTTGATGAAACAAAATTGTTGTTTTGATGTTGTTCTATCTACCCTTTTCGGGGCCAAATAAGCAGTTGAAACGATGAAAGCATGAAATTATATACAATCACATATAATTAGCTGAACAAATAAACCCACAAAAATTATTTCAAAATAAAACTCCAACGAAATTGCATTGCAGCTAAAGGAGAAATAGAATATTAAAAACAAAAATAAATACAATTTCTTTAATAAAAACAACGAAATTATATAAACAACCACAATAAAAAAAAGATGCCCAAACCAACGGAAAATTGAGGCATAAAAATTGTTTAGAACTCTGAAAAGAGCCTGAATCCAAAAGGAATAGAAAAGACCCACAACAAAAAAGAAAAGAAAAAACAACAACAAAAACATATTTCCCTTGAATGGACAAAATTCAAGCTGGTCATTTAGATTTTTATAGCTGCAAGCAAACAAAAACCAAATAAACCCAAATTTATTTTGCAAGTAAATAAAAAGACTTCATCACCCAAATATTTACGCTTCCCAAAGAGTTGAAGACATAAAAAGTTATGATAAATAAAACAAATAAATAAAAAGAATCATAAGGAAATCAACATGATAAAAATAATTAATACCATCACCCGGCACATTCTGTCGCATTCGGATAAGGGCACGCAAATTATTTGAGAAAAAAATGGCTTAAATGATTTTTTTTTATTTTTAACTATTTCTTTTCGCTTTATAGAAAATGTTTTTACAACTTTTCTGGCTGAAGCAAAAAATGGAACAAAAAATTTAGAAATCAAAACACTGGGATTTGAAAGGTCTTCGATACACTTCTCGTATACAATTTCATAAAAAATTCTTTACAAATAAAAAGCCAATTTTTTTACAATTAAAACACATTCAACTCAGTCCTGTAATTAGTGATGATAAGTAACACTGCGCATGATTCGCAGGGTTGCAAAATGGACACCATCTAAATAATACCAACAACATATTTAATAGTACTTTTTCGACAGTAAATGTACCAAGAAAAATTTTTAAAAACAATTATTAGTTTTCTTTATTTATTTGAGCTAAAATAAATAAAAAATTTTGTTAATTCGTCAGCTTGCAAATTATAAAATCCCTTTTAATAGGATTTTATAATTTTTTGGTTTATAACAGGTTAATAAAACGAAATAAATGAAATCACAAAGTTATTCCAGCAAAGAAGAGTTGCCACCGTAAATAAATGATAGACTAGGGGAATCCCTAAATAATGAAATAATTCTAAGGCTGAGGGATATTATTAAAGGTGCACTTTATAGAGGTGCTGAATTCTGAGATGGAATAGAATAGACAAACATTTTTAAAACTTCATGCGAAAGATAATCTTCAGGCACTAGAATTTAAATATGATTTCTGCTAAATAATTGTCACAGTGGGTGCACACGTAGTCTCATCTGGAGGTTCAATTTTCTGTGGCTCTGGTTTATATGAAAAAATTTAATATTTATTTTAATAAATTAAAACATCTTGAAAGATTTGTACAATTGGCCTACAACGTCGCAACAAAATATATCATCGTATTAGAAGATAAAAACAATTTTAATCTCCTACCACCCACCGTCCTCATAAAGCCAATAGAGCGAGGTATTATCCGATCTTTCAAAGTCCAACATTAAATAGAAATATCCTCTCAATTCACTTCTTTTAGAGTTAAAAAAAGAAAACCCAAAGATATGGTATCAAAGAAGAGTTGCCACTGTGAACGATTGGCGGACCAGGGGAATCCCCTAAAAACATCAGCTAAAAATGTTCACAAACTGTACCAAATTGAGCCATTTTTGTCCCATTGCACTTTCGCGTCTAAAATTGCACCAAGAAGAAGTACAATGAAAGCAACGTTCGCAACCCTGATTAATACTGATAATAAAAGTGTAGCGGCTTTCCAAAACAACTAATCTGCTGATCTACTGTGTAAATTGAATAATTAATTAAGTCACCATCGAGACACTTTTCTTTCTGAATCAAAAACACGTTGCGCACAAGTATCGATTTTAATTGAATTTATTATAAAAACGGTTCCATTAAAATCAAATTTCCTTGGAGAAGAGGCAGTTCATATGAAACCGAGCAATTTTGTCTTAATAAATTTTTATTATCCAATTTCCTTTTATTTTATTAATCATCCCACTTAAGCGAAATTTATTTTCGTATTCGACTATTTTTAGTTTTAGTTTTCATATTTACAATCTCTATTCGAATAATGAAATTTAATCGGAATGAATAATAACGAAAATTATTTTTCTATTTTCTTCTTTTCAGGTAAGACTTCCATCCAGAAATTTTTATATAAATTTTCTTTTCATATCAAGAGAAACAAGCAGGTAAATTTTAATAAAATGAATTTTTGGCTCTAATCTTAATACTCACTAACAAAATTGTTTATACAGAATGCAAATGACACGGTTCTAGACCGTTTCTTAGGGTCCTTCCCAGAATCAATTCCACATTAAAATTTTTTATTTCATATCCTGAAAATTTGCAATAACTTGCATTCATTTTTGCACAGTGGATCTGGTCAAAGTATTCCTTGTTGAAAATCGTACACAATACCTAAAAATAATACGGGTAGATCTAACCAATTTTGTTGGTTAAAACTGCACCAACCAACAAAAGTAGTAAAAACGGTCGACACGTAATTGTAAAATAAAAATTTACAAAAAAGCATGGCAACGTTACAATTTTCTTGGTCAGGCTACAAATATATCTGTTAAATGTACCATTAATAATAACTTGTTTACAATCGAAGTTGTAAAGTAACAATTTTTTATAGTAGAATTTGTTTCAAATTGAAAAGAGACGACAACAACTAACACAACCATTCATTAGTGCAGATCACATAAAATCCATGACTGAATGCCGAGTTGAACTCAGGATGGTTATGCCTCGTAGTCTTGTGTCAACTGCTTCAGCTAACAGCACTGAGAGAAATAGTTAATTTTCTGGCAATTTAATTATTGGTAAAAATAACAATTTTATTAAAAGTTCCTTAACTCCATTCATTTAATTATTTCAATTAGTGATTTTAGTTAAAAATCATAGATTTTTAAAATGCAGGCTCTGAAACCAGTCTTAATGGTTATTTTATCCAACAAAAATTGTTGGATTGAACAAACTGCATTAACAGTTTACATGAGCAGTAGAGTTACTGCATGAAATTGTTTATATTAAGCAAGAAAATTTGTGTGTTTCTAAAAATCCCGGAAACGATTTTCGCTAATAGTTCAGTTACTACCGTAACACAGTTAGTTTAACCAACAGAGTTGTTGTAATCATAAAAATTCCAAACACAATTTGCCTTAACCATCAGCTTTCAAATAGAATTGATTAAATCAACCAACAACTTACATTAACAGTTAATTTACCAACAGAATTGGTTAGATTAACCAACAACTTTTATTTTTTTGTGTGAAGTTAATAGAGTACCCAAATGTAAATAAAAATAGTAATAAATTGCACATTTTTATTATATTTCTTTTGCTTTAAAAATTACTTTTTTTTTTATTATCAAACTAAAATAAAATTCTTTTCATATAACGTGTCTGCTGTGAAGCTCTAAATGCTACACTATTTTTGCTCATGCCACTTGCAGGGTTAAACATTTAATAGTTGCTCTATTACTGCTTCTTGCCATTAATACGGAACCTAATTATGCGTTTGTTATCATCGTTTTTGTTGGTGGCATTTTAGTTCCATTCATGTTCTGAATACGAAAAAAAAGGAATGGGGAAATAAAATTAGTTTTTATTGCCATTATTTGTAGATTCTTCGAACTCTGCTTGTTGAAACACAAACTGCTCGTGTTACAAACGAATTTGTATGTGCTCGAGAATGCGGCTCCAAAAAACTCTTAATCATATTTCGTGTTACAAAGCAAATATGTTTTATACGATATGCCTCGTATGCATTTTTGTATTTGTATCGGAGAAAGTATATGATAGTATACACCCGGTAGTTCTGATGGCGAGTTAAACTGAAATTTGACAAAAAATTGACTTTTGAAAGACATTTTTTTCGGAATTGATTTTAAATTTTTTTGATAAAAAGGAGGATTTTTTTGCCCGTAGTTTGTAAAATAAATTGTTTTTAAATTTATAAAATAAAAGTTAAAAGGAAAAATTTCGTGATTAAAAAAAATCTTGACTTATTAAAAAATTTCTTAGAAAATGGTATATTTTTTCACTCCCGTAAAATTATGAATTCATCTTCAGTATCTGACGCACATGAGGTCAAAATTCATTTTCATAAATGGGGTATTCAAATAATTGTCATAAAGTCTTATGTCTTAAAATAATAGGACGAATAGTCTGGGGTATTCAAATAATTGTCATGAAGTCTTATGTCATAAAAGAATAGCGTAAATAATCTGGGGTATTTAAATAATTGTCATAAAGTCTTAAGTCATAAAAGAATAGCACAAATAGTCTGGGGTGTTCAAATAATTGTCATAAAGTTGTGTGTCATTAAATAATAGCACAAACAGTCTGGGGTATTCAAATAATTGTCATGAAGTCTTATGTCATAAAAGAATAGCGCAAATAATCTGGGGTATTTAAATAATTGTCATAAAGTCTTAAGTCATAAAAGAATAGCACAAATAGTCTGGGGTGTTCAAATAATTGTCATAAAGTTGTGTGTCATTAAATAATAGCACAAACAGTGTGGGGTATTCAAATAATTGCCATGAAGTCTTATGTCATAAAAGAATAGCGCAAATTATCTGGGGTATTCAAATAATTGTCATAAAGTCTTAAGTCATAAAAGAATAGCACAAATAGTCTGGGGTGTTCAAATAATTGTCATAAAGTTGTATGTCATAAAATAACAGCACGAACAGCCTGTCGTAACTGCTTTTAAAAACTCCGTTGAGTAGATGATAAAATAACACATTTGAAATCATATTCCATCAAAGAAAAAATAAATTAAAACTTGACAAATTTTTTTTTTTACAAATAAAATCTCTTCTGAGAACTCCATTTTCATTTAAAGTTACAAAATATTTAAATTTGATAGTCAATTTTTTCGAAACGTGTTTTTAATGCAGAAAGAACTGAAAAATATTGCAACAATAACATCATTTTTAATTTTCAGACTGAAGCCGCGGAACAGCTGTTTTCGAAAACCTCTGCACTTCTGACATCAGCTCTCATGTGTATTTTTGCTGATTACAATCTGTCATCTGAATGTTTTAATAGTTTCTATTTAAACATTTTTTTTTTGTGAAAAAGAATACGAGAAGTGTACAAACGGGCAACCGGTCTGGCAGTTGATTGATTTATTTTTTATGCCCCATTTTCTAAATATTTTGTTTGAATTTTCTTAAGTACTTCTGAATGATTTTGCTTGACAATATTTCTTATGACTTTCGGAATTCAAAACATTTTTTTGAAAAGTTTAGTTGTTTTTAAATTCGAATACAGACGAATTCGAAAATGATTTACGCTTAAGTGAGATTCCCAATTAAAAAGAAATCGGATAATAAAATTTTTTTCCAGCTGCTTTAAATTTATTATGAAAAAATCGCTCGGTTTCACACTTCCTCAAGGAAATTTGAATTTAATTGAACCGTTTTTATTATAAATTTAAGTATAATCGATACTTGTGCGCAACGTGCTCTAAAAGAAGTGAATTGAGAGGATATTTCTATTTAATGTTGGACTTTGAAAGATCGGATAATACCTCGATCTAATGGCTTTATGAGGACGGTGGATGGTAGGAGATTAAAATTGTTTTTATCTTCTAATACGATGATATATTTTGTGGCGACGTTGTAGGCCAATTGTACAAATCTTTCAAGATGTTTTAATTTATTAAAATCAATATTAACATTTTTCATATAAACCAGACCCATAGAAAATTGGACCTCCAGATGACACTACGTCTGAACCCACTGTGACAGTTATTTAGCAGAAATCATATTTAATTCTAGTGCCTGAAGATAATCTTTCGCATAAAATTTTAAAAATTTGTGTCTATTCTATTCCATCTCAGAATTCAGCACCTCTATAAAGTGCACCCTTTATTAATATCTCTCAGCCTAAGAATTATTTCATTACTTAGGGTTTCCCCTAGTCCATTTTAGTTTAGTTTATTAAAGTTGAATATAATTTAGCAAAATATAAATTTTTTTATTATTATTGTGCGGCTTTAAATCACCCAGTTTATTTTCAATTCGAAACCGATTAAATTGTTAATTGATTTCAAATTCTTTCGAGAGAGTAAGTAAAATGAGAGAGTAAATTAAATCTCTTCTATTATTGGCAACTACGTTAAAGACCCTGCGGGCAGTTCTTCATATAAACGGCATGGTAATTTCGTAAGCAAAACCGAATATGAAAATGAGTTGCCTGTTTTTGGTTGGTGTTGGCGTTCGTTCTAAATGTCAGTTACGGCCGTTTTATTGCTTCTGCTGTTGGTTTTTAGCTCCACAACTCTCGCTAATAATAAAAATGTTTGGTTGCCATTTATATTCTATAACGTTTCGTTATGTGAAAATTATACGAAAACGTAAATAAAAGCAGAAGAAGACTTGTTATTTGGTTTCGCATAAAAGTGTTGATGATGATTATTTTGCAAAATATCAACACTTGACACTTGATGGGCGGCCGCAACTTGTTTAGATTATTCAATATATGGAAAGTTTTACTGGAGTTGCAAAATATTTTGTATTATTTTTGCTTTAGGAAAATCCCAATTGACCCATCAGTGTGCCAAGATTTTGGTGTTAATGTCGATAAAAATATGTGGCGCTGCGCTACAATCCAAAAGAAATTGTACAATGTCATGTTGCTGATGGCAAATGACAAGCAGCAGCATGATGATGCGAACAAATGCGAATGACAGCATGAGAACAGAAAAACAGCAGCATCCTGCATTTTCATTTTTCATTTCCATTTCCATTTAATATCATCATGCATTTGGGGGTGTGTATGTGTTTGGTGGTTTAAGTGTTCATGTCATTGTATGCGTGACAGTGGTGTCATATCGATGACAAACATAAAATTTCCTCTTCTGCATAAATATTGAATTGTACGAGTAGTCAGACAGACAGACAGAGAGAATAAGAGAGAGAGAGAGCGAGAGAGGGAGAGGGGGTGGCAGAGAGTCTTTTAACACATTCGTGCTGTTTAACTGTAAATACAGGAATATGGAAAACATGTTTGCCCCTGAATTGTCATGCCATCATATTGACTGTCTGTCTATTCATGTTGATTGTCTGTCTGCCAGATTGTCTGTCTCTCCTGTACTGTGGGACAGTATATTTTCTTCTTCTTATGCCGAAACCTAAAAACCGGGGGCTGTTTAGAATTGTGCTTAATTTCTTTGCTCTGCTTGAATTGCAGGAAGGGGTAGTTTTGCGTTGTGCCTCCGAGTTTCCTTTCAAGACTCTATTATAAGAATTAAGGCTTTTTAATAAGCAACCCTCATACTTACTGGCACCCCAACGCCCCCCTTGCCTTTTATATGGATACAAAAAAATCTATAATATTTTATAAAATTCTTTTTCTCATGTGACTTTTTTTTGTATTTTCATTTTTCTTTCCTTCCTTCAAATCCTTAATATAAATTTTTTCTTTTTGTATAATAGAAATTAAGCCTCATGCCTGCTGGCAGGTTATTGTGACTACTTCCATGTGTGGGGGGGCTGTGTGCTATTGCTACATGTGGCTGCCACCCGGGGGTGGGTGTGCGTAATTTGTAAATGGAATGCATATGCTTGATTTTATACCCTAAAACAACCAACGACTTACCCGACCTCTCAGGTCTGTTTTTGTTAACTTTTTAAGGAGGTTTTGGAATTAAGAAAGAAAAAAAATTTCACGCTTTCTTAAGTTTCCTTACGAAAACATAATAAATTGTTGTTAATACAGAGTGGCATTAGTGAAGAGCTGCAGGACTTTTTGATTGGGAACCATAATGTTCCAATAAAAAAAATAATATTAATAAAGAAATTAAACTAAAAACAATAAAATAAAATTAAAAAAAATTAAAATTAAATTCAGAGAAAAAAATTCAATTTTCTCAAAAAGAATGTTACATTTCTTGCACTTTTTAAAAGAAGAACGCAACCTTATGTCATTTGAAAATAAATAAAGTATTAGAAATGAATCCAACATTCGTTACGAAAAATTGTTTTCATTATAAAAATTCTCCAAACTGCAGCGTTTTAGAAAAGAAGTGAAAAAATGTTGCACTTTTTCCCGAAAAGAAAACGCCATTAAATTGTAATAAATTTTATTTATTTCAAGTGTCTAATTCAATTACAGCCAACAAAATTTTTATCGATTTTACGAATACTTGAATAGAGATTTAATGTCGGGCCCCCGATCTCACCCGATATGGATGGGTGATCTCTTCACAGAATATCTTTTAGCAAAAATAAATTATTTTGAATGGTTTTTGTTTTAAAAGTATTTTTGTGGACAGAACGATATCGAGTGGCATCGTGGGCCGGGCAGTAAATATTTTCCATAACAGGACTTTTTGAAAAATTTTCCCCGAAAAGGCCCAATTTTTGTTAGCACTTTTTCTTTGGTCAGTTGTTGGTAAAATAAACAATTTTCAGAAAAAAATTAGCTTATATTTTATTTTATCAGAAAAAAATCAATATTGAAAATTAAAAAAAAAAAATTTTCAGAAAAGGTTTAAAATTTTCTGTCAGCTGTCTTCTTTTTGCCAGTATTTTCCAAAATGAAGCATTTTCAGAAGTAGAGAAACTTATATATTTATTTTATAAAAAAAAGTTGATGTCAAAAATTAACAAAAAAAGATTTGAAAAATTTTTTTCTAAAAAAGTTCTAATTTCTTATTTTTAATTTTATGAAAAAGAATCGAAAATTTTATTTTGCAAAAAAATCGACTTTTTAAAAATTTTCTGAAAAAAGGCTAAAATTTTGTTAGCACCGCCCAGCTGCCTACTTTCTGCCAGTATTTTTCAAAACAAATCATTTTCAGACCTAGAGAAACTAATTTTTTATTAAAAAAAAAAAGTTTGAACTTAAAAGTTTTGCAAAAAATCTATTCTTATTTTTTAATAGAAAAGTTTCTAAACATTTATTTTTTTATTAAAAATTGTAAAATATTTAAATACTGATTTTAAAATTAAAAATGTTTTTTAGCCAGAAAAATATCAAAATATTTCGAAACACGTGAAATATTTTGAAATATTCAACTGAAACAGCAGAGCACAACAGCTGTTTTCGAAAGCCGCTACACTTGAATCATCAGTTGTGAAAAGCATTTTTATTTATTAGCACCTGTGGGGCGGCCTACTTTAATGTGATAACAATTTCTATATGCACTAATTTTGTTACGAAAAAAAAAAAAAAAAATACGAGAACTGTATCAAACCGATGGTAACACATTTTTGTTGACATTTTTTTTTTGTAAATTGAGAATAGACTGCATTTGAGGAGTTATAGAAAGATCAAACGCACAGTTTCTAAAAAAATTACCTCACACCATGTTGCGTTAGCCTTGCGATGAAAGTTAGCTGGAAGCGAATTCTTAAAAATTGATGAGTTAAAGGTATTCAATTAGTTTTTTAATTGAATCAATTACTGATTTCTTTTTAAAAACTTTACGCGAATAATAGTTTAAATTTTAGTGTTCATTTTAAAACTGATGTCGTACTTGATGTCGTATTCTTGGCGAAGAGTCAGAAGAAACGAATTCATAATATTTAGTTCAACTGAAGGTACGGTCACACTTGGCAAATATTTGTGCAAAAAAGGGTAACCCCTAAACAGTAAAGAAAAAATATTTTGATTATATTCGGGTTTCTTAAGCAAAACATATTCAGAAATAATTAATACCCAGTGGCGCAGCATCGAATATTATTGAAAACCGTTTGAGAAATATTTGTGTGCCCTCTTCGGCTGTGCCGAATCTTATATACCCTTCACTAACGTACATACGGCTGGCGTTACATATATTTTTAAGTACCAATTTTGTTCTTCCTAAGTTATAACAATGTTTTAGTTAGCAAAATAAAAAGACGTCAGTTGCCGTTTTGGTTACTTTTATGAACGAAACAAAATAATAATAATAAATAAATTTCCCACCCCTGGAAACGAATTTTTTTTATCCATGCAACTCTTAATGATGCATGAAATAATTTTATTTAAGAAAAACTTAAAATTTATAACCATTTTGGTCTTTTTCATGTACTACAATATATTGTAGGTACCAAAAAAAAAAAACTTTAGTTAACCCAACCCTGGAAAAGAAATTTTATTTATTTTTTGCTTTTATAGTTAATGCATCTCTTTGAGAGATATAAAGTAGTTTTATTTAAGAAAAGTTTTAGATTTGTACCATAAAATAGGGCACTTGTCCAACCCTGGATTTAGATATTTTTTTAAAATTATTGATACCAATATTGTTCTTCCTAAATTTTAAAATAGTTTTAGTTGGCAAATAACAGAATAACGTCAGTTGCCTTTATGGTTAAGTTTATGTATAAGAAAAATGTCAATTTTCCAACCCTGGAAAGAAAATTTTAATTAAAAAAACGATGTATAAAACGGTTTTATTTAAGAAAAACTTGAAAATTGTAATTATTTTACTTATAACATGTACTACAAGATATTGAATGTGTTAAAAAAATCTTTTAATTTCCTATCCCTGGATTATTTTTATTTTATTTTTTTAGTCTTTAATAGACAATTGCGGCTTTACAAAGCATGAAATTGCTTCAATTTACAAACAAACAAAAAACTAATTGGTTTTTGGTATTAATTTTGCGCCAAGAAATAGGTGTAAGCTTCCCAGCTCTGCAGCCGTATTTAGGATTTTTCAATACCTCTCTATTTAAGTTTATTTCCAATCTATTTGTCCAAGAACGAAGTCTCTAGCTCTTCTGGGGGCTTGGGAAAACCGATTTCACTTACAGACGGACGGACAGACAGACGGACAGACAGACGGACAGACAGACGGACATCGCTCAATCGTCAACGCTAATCATAAGAATCCAGAATATATACACTTTATAGGGTACCATATTAATATCGAGGAAGGGTATAATAAAAAGTGGTTACGCTTGCTTGGCCAAATATTTGACAAGTGTGAACGTACCCTAAGAGTACTAGATGTGCAGTGTTTTACTTATTCTGCTGTCAAACAGATGTGCCGCCGACTCAGATATTTATTAAAAATACTTCTGGGGTGGGGAACTATAATCTGAAGCTGCAATTGTTGTTTTATAAAAAAAAAAGAAAAAAAAAATTGGTCTCACATGCGTGTAATGACGTGTATAATTTTGTAAAACTGTAGCCCAGTGTATGTGCGGCATGTTTGTAATCACATGGAATATTTATTCAGTCATATAATTTTGTACTTCTCTGTATTGAACATTTAAATCATCTCTTCAGCAGATCGGTTTGTTTTCATTTCAAATATATTTTCTATACACGAGTATCTGTTTGTACTTAATGTCTGCGTGTGTGTGTGTGTGTGTGTGTGTGTGTGTGTGTGTTGCTTTATCTATGACATGAGCTCCCTTATTTGCTCGTTCAAACGAAATGTTGAAATTGTAAAGCGATCTGAACTGGAGTTTTTTTTAAAATGTATTTTAATGAAGAAACATTTTTTCTTTTGACTTGTACTTTTGCTTTGGCTGCTTCTGTTTGTGGCTGCCGGCGCTGCTGCTATCTCTGCTGCAGCCGCTGCTACTGTTTAGATATTTTTAATGATTTTCGTTTGTGATAAGAATTTGTTTGTTTCTGTTGTTTAAATTGAATTAAATATTTTCAACTCACTTTTTATTTTTTATGTTTAATTGTAAAAGGTTTTTTTTCTTATTTTTTTATATTCATCCCGTTTCTGTTATTAAAACTGCATTAATTTCAGCTGTTTTGAATGAAATGGAATCTGTTTTGAGATACCAGGAAGTGCTGGTGTCTGAAGTGATTTAAAAGAAGAGGTTTGTTGTTTCTTCAATTTATAGATAATAAAATGTATGCAATTTTCAATTTCCTAAAATCAAAAAGTTATTGGTTTTATCTCGTTTTGAAAAAATTGAGTTCTCAACAGATCTCCACTTTTTGAGGTTAAGGAACTTTTTCTGAATAATTCTGAGAGCCCGTTGATATGTCTGTATGTATGTATGTATGAGTGTGTGTGCTTGTAAATAAGTGACCCGGATAAAATTTTAAAAGGACTCCACCGAATCAACCCGTTTTGAAAAAATCCAGTTCTCAACAGATCTCCACTTTTTGAGGTTTAGGAAGCTTTTCTGAATAATTCTGAGAGCCCGTTACTATGTCTGTATGTATGTAAGATTGTGTGTGTGCTTGTAAATAAGTGACCCGGTTAAAATTTTAAAACGGCTTTACCGAATCAATCCAAGTTACTAAATAGTTGTATTGCACTTAGATATCCTGTGAATTTTAACCGATTCGAACCGGTAAATTTCAAGAAACCT
Organism: Linnaemya vulpina; assembly: GCA_963675445.1. NCBI lineage: Eukaryota > Metazoa > Arthropoda > Insecta > Diptera > Tachinidae > Linnaemya > Linnaemya vulpina. The sequence goes on along the minus strand of OY776280.1, from coordinate 64,573,231 downwards.
CAGAAAAAATAAATATACTTTTAAAAATATTTTTTTTAATAACCTAAAAGTCTTTACCCAGCGATTCCACAAACTAATCAGCTCTCAGTATTAAACAACCACGACTACCAATGCAAATCGGCTTAAAACCGGTTAATCCGTTTGGGAGATGCGCGAACGAAAAAATTCAAAAAATTAATTTTATTTGAAAAACTTCGAAATTTTATATCTAAACAGTTAAGTGTTCTCGATTCTTTAATAGTAATCGACAGCTATTTAAATCACCGCTTACCACATGGGAATCGGTTGATTTGAAAATTAAAATAATTAAGTTTCAGCTCCAAGAAATCAAAAACAAAGAATAGCACAAATCATATTTTGTTTGATTTATTGTTAAGGAGAGTTCGAATCCCGGAAAGTGATTTGATTTTTTTTTTTCAATTTATATGTAATAAAATGCAGGAATTTTTTAAATAAATGTTGTTTTTTTTTCATAAAACTATCATAAGGATGAAAATTAGGGTTAAAATTATGGCTGATTTCAATGCACACTTTTCGCTACCCACGTGACCGTGACATCTGAATTAATAATGTGTAATAAGGCAGGTATCACTCACTTATAATATTTAGAAATGGATTTAGAAAGCTGTTCTACAATCCAAAACACTTAAAAAAGAAAAAAAAATCCACTACTGAGTTATCTATATAAGAATGCATTCTTTTAAAGCACTGGAAGTCATTACACGTGAAAATAAAAGTGTGTGAAGCGTGTGAATTATGTTTTTTCTGGCTATTAAACCAGCGCACGAAATGTAAGTCAAGACCCATTTAATAGACACAGACTTTTCTGTCTATTTCAATTACAGAAGTTTCAAATATCAAGTGAAATTATTTTCTATATATAAAATAAAAAAGAGAGGGGAAAAACTCAATTAAAACTCTTTAACCAGTCGGCATAAATTATTTAATTTCAGCAGTAAAAGTAATTGACGACAACAGGAATTGTTGGCAGTTTTTTCTGCTTTTGACTCGGCAAATCCAGCCAGTCAACGAATCAATGGAATTCTCTGAATTAATTCAAACAAAATATTTCATTAAATTTAAAATGCAAGTAATTTCATCAATCTCTGCAATTTGTTTTTAATGAATTTAAAGAATATAAAAACAAACAAAAAAAATGTTTTGTGAGTAGAAGAAACTGAAATAATGAAACAATTCTAAGACTAAGAGATATTATTAAAGGGTTCACTTTATAGTGGTACAGAATTCTGCGATGGATGGGTCTGGTTTATATGAAAAAATTTAATAAATTAAAACATCTTGAAAGATGTGTACAATTGCCCTACAACGTCGCCACAAAATATATCATCGTATTAGAAGATAAAAACTATTTTAATCTCTCCTACCACCCACCGTCCTCATAAAGCCAATAGAGCGAGGTATTATTCGATCTTTCAAAGGCCAACATTAAATAAAAATTCACTTCTTTTAGAGTTAATTCACTTTCTTTTAGAGTTAAAAACAAGAAAACCCAAAGATATGGTAGCTAATAAGAGTTGCCACTGTGAACGATTGATGGACCAGGGGAATCCCCTAAAAACATCAGCTAAAAATGTTCACAAACTGTACCAAATTGAGCCATTTTTTTCCCATTGCACGTTCGAGTCTAAATTTGTACCCAGAAAAAGTACAATTAAAGCAACGTTTGCAACCCTGATTAATACTGATAATGAAAGTGTAGCGGCTTTCCAAAACAGCTAATCTGCTGATCTACTGTGTAAATTGAATAGTTAATAAAATCACCATCGAGACACTTTTCCTAAGTCTTTCTGTACCAAAAACACGTTGCGCAGAAGTATCGATTGTACTTAAATTTATAATAAAAACGGTTCAATTAAAATCAAATTTCCTTGAGGAAGTGGCAGTTCATATGAAACCGAGCGATTTTATCATAGTAAATTTAAAGCAGCTGGAAAAAAATTTTATTATCGGATTTCTTTAAAAAAATTAAGTGAAATTAATTTTCGTATTCGACTGTTTTTAGTTTTTGTGTTTATATTTATTATATATATTAATCTCTATGCGAATAATGAAATTTAATCGGAATTAATAATAACGAAAATTATTTTTCTCTTTTTTGTCTTTTCAGGTAAGACTTTCATCCAGAAATTTTTATATAAAATCACGTTTTATATCAACAGAAACAAGCAGGTAAATTTTCATAAAATTAATCTTTTTAATCACTAACAAAACGAAAACCCGGTATGTAGCATGTGCGTCTTTTTTGTCACTCTATAGGAAACACCCTGTAAAATATTTGTTATATGGAACATTTTTAAACCCTTTTGCTGTAAATTTAATCAGAACTTCTCGCGTCGGAGAGATTTCTGCAGTTGCGTAAACCACAGAATAATAAGACATATTTTATTTTAAATTGTTTGTAATAAAATAATATTGCAGGGTGTTTCATGTAACCATAAACATGGTATTTTTTGAATCGTCCTGTTTTATAAAATTTTCTTGATTTCATGATAGTTTTCGTATATTTTATTTGAAAATATATTAAAAAAACCCCATTAGGATGACACTCAAAAGTGCCCACACTTTTGTTACGGTCGTGAAAGGGTTAAACCTGAGTAGAACAACATAAAGCGGCAAGAAAGTTTGTGTGCAAAAATATATCCAAGGATTTATTAGCACATCAGGTGTAAATCTTGATTTTGTACAGCAAAAGTTTCGACTATTTACCAGGTTGGCAAAACTTTAATAATAAATTTCAGAAAGTTTGTTGGTTGTTGGCTTTTCTTTTCAAGAAGAAGAAGAAGAAGAAGAATAAGAAGAAAAAGAGTGGCATTTAGTTCGAAAACAAATGCAATAGAAATGAACTTCTGTTCATTAATAACACGGTGTTCCTTAAACGATGATGCACGTTTCCCAAAATAACAGATTAAAACAACTTTGATCATTAATGAATGATACAGTGAAAGTCAAAAGTTAACACACTACTGTAATAAATAATATTGTCCTAGAAGTATGTAAATGATGTTGTTAGCCAAAACATCAAAAGACTAAATGACTTCCCTCTGGTCGTTATTTGTTTGTAAAATTTGGTTAAAAAAAACAATCATCTTCCTCCCCTCAAACGCATTCACCAGTTTGGCCCCCCTCACCTGGAAAAGGGCGGCATTTTGTAACGACTGAGGAGATAAAGACCGAAGCGCTGGAATATTTCAAGGACATACCAAAAATTGCATACCAGAACTACTTCGAAGACTTGGCAGGAACGCAGGCACAAGTGCATCGTATCTAAGGGGGGCTGCTCCGCTGTTGGGATTACGAAGCCTGTACTAAAGATCTTACTGCAGCTCCCTACTACGTGGGTACTGTAGAGAAAATTTGCGGGCAATCTAGGAAATAGTTACAACAAATCTTCTATCTTCTCTTCTTCTGTCCTCGGAACACTATTCCTCGCTTTCTAGTTGTGGAACAATGCATTCCATAAGTAGGGGATTTATATTGAGTTCTGGACCTACTGAAATAAAATAAGTCTTGTGAATAAATAAATAGCTTTTGTAATGCGAACAGACCTCGTTATTAGCACTTGGTTTTAAATCATTTGCTTGAAAAAAATATCATATAAAATTTATAAAGTCGAATAGACTTCTTATGCGCTCTTCATTCGCGGAATGGACGCCATGGCAGCTGGAAACTGGTCCCATGTTTTTTTCGTAGAATCTGCGTTCAGAGTATGAACGGTACTCCTGCAAAATATTGTGGCGGAACGATGAAAAGATTGATATATTGTACGAGAGACAGAAAGAGAGAGAGAGAGAGAGAGAGTGGGAGTGGGAGTTTGAGAATCTTTCAGTGGTCGAAATTCTTCCACTTCTCGTATACGTTTTTTTTTTCATAAAAATTTTATAAATAAAAATCTGTTATCACATTCAATTAAGGCCCGTAATAAGTGCCGATAAGCTGAAATACTTTCGAAAACAGCTATTCTGCTCCGATGAGTAAAGTTCGTTAATTAAATTCCTATTGTGTTTTACTTGTTTTTTGAAATATTAAGCATGTCTTTCTGAATTTAACACGTACGTTAATGTTAAATTAATATAATCAACTTTATTTTTCTCTATATTTAAACTACTTAAATTTATAATTAATAAATTGGCTACTCTGTACTAAAACAGAAACGTTTTATGAATGCGTGTTTGCTCGAAGAAAATAACGAAATATAAAGATATGATGGTTTTTCGCTTGTTCATAAGCTTTATAGCAACAATTTAAATCAATTATTTATAGCCTGCTTATCTACACAAAAATACCTTTCCAATTATATATAGTTCATCAATATCGGGAGAAGATAAGATATATAAAAGTGTACCAAAAAAATATGTGTGTTTGTTTCTATTCATAAAAAATTACTTCGTCTGCAATATTTAATATTCTTAAACGACAAAGATCGTGCCTGCAGGGCACCGTATGCAATCACCAGGCCACCATGATTATTACACCCCGGCTTTAAAATAGTTTAAAAAAGTTAGATACCTAATTTTCGAACAGACCTCGTATAGCGAGCAAGAAATACAATCTGATTGTCATACAAATGAAAAGATAATATTTTGAAAATGAAACAAATTAAACATCATGTTTCACACAACGTTACGCTGTCGCTCGTAAATACAAACATTTTATGACCGTATGAAAATTTATATGGAAGTGTGAGTTTATTTAAAACAAATAAAATCTCAGAAACACTTAATAAAGACTGACAAACATACGAATGGACACATAAAGTACACACACATAAAAGCACATGATGCATAAATTATAGTTTGAAGCAGAGTGAAAATAAATAATGACAAACAGCATTAAGAGAAAATATTTAGTTTCTGTCAAGATATACAAACTCACGTACATGCACATGCATGCATACATATTCTTTTATTCTCTCTTTGAGGGGAAAAATGTTTAAAGATTTCGAATGGAAGTTTAAATTTTAATGAGGTGATGGCAGAAATAAAACACACTTTTTAAATAAAACACCATAAAAATGTTAATTAAATTGAAACAGTGGACCGCCATACCGGCTCTCAAGCGTTTACAGAAATATTTCAAATGCGATTATAAAGATTACAAAGGAAACGAATGAAAGAAAGAAAAAAAAACATGAACAAATTTCCCTTCTTAACAAATTTATTTATTTCGAATATAAATTGTGATAAAAGTCTTTTTCGCTGCGTAGCTGCTTCACACCACTTGCGGGAATTAACAGGAATTATAAATTAATGAAAATGTTAAACAAAACCATAGATTGACAAAAATGTTCTCGAATTATAATCACCGACAGATATTATTGGTTGGCTGTGTGAGTGTGTGCGGGAAGGGTGCGCAGATGGGAAAGTCAAATATTTACAAATTCACTTCACTTTTATTATCCGGGGAATGTTTAAAGATTTAACCCGAAGAAACTTCAAACTGCAAAAAAGCAGCAAAAGTAAGCAAATAATTTAACCCGCTCCGCTCTTTGCCTTCATATCTTAATTTGACCATATTTTTTTCTTCCTCTTCTTCTTATTGCCAAATAAAAGAAAACTGTGAAGGTAAATTTCTAGATATTATTTTTGTTTGTTTGTTTCCTGTAACACTTTTAAAAAAGTTCTTTATTTTTTCTTCTTTAATCATTCTTTTTTTATAATGCATAACCTCAATAATGATGGGGGTTTTTTTTTTCTTGCTCGAAAACTTTTGCAAAACACTCAGAACGATTTGAATAGGTCTTGAGTGCATGAAAGGTTTTGGTTTGAACTTTGTCGGTGAATTAATTTTAATTAAGCTCTAATAATAGTCCGTCAATTCTGGTTAGGTTTGCAAAATGCAGAGAAGAGAAGAGTGAGAGAGAGAGAGAAAGAGAGAGAGAGAGGAAGAGAGTGAGTGAACGAAGTTTGTAATAAACAAATCCCGATGAATCGAGTTGATTAAACTAACTACAACGAAACGAGTGCAAGAACCGAAGCTTAATGAACCAAATCCAATGAATCAATTCTAATAACTCAAGTCAAATGATCCACGTCCATTGAAAAAAGTCCAAAATACCGAGTCCAAAGATCTCAGTACAAATATCCAACTCCAGTGAAAGAATTCCAAGAAATTTTTTCTAAAGATCCAAGTCCAGTGAACGCATTCCGAAAACCCGATTTCAAAGATCAAAGTCCAATGATCTAAATTCAGTGAACTAATTCCAAGAAACTGAGTGCAAGGAACCAAGTCCAATGATCTAGGTCCAATAAAACAATGCCAAGAAACCGAGCCTAAAGATCCAAGTCTGTTAAAACAAGTCCAAAAACCGGAGTCCAAAGATCTAAGTCCAAAGATCCAACTCCAGTAAAATAACTCCCAGAAACCGGTTGCAAAGATCCAAGTCCAGTGAACCATTTCCAAAAGCCTGGGTCCAAAGATCAAAGTCCAACGATCTAAATCTAGGGAAACAATTCTAAGAAACCGAGTCCAAAGATCCAAGTTCAATGCTCCAGGTCCAAAGATCCAAGTCCAATGAACCAAGTCCAAAGATCCAAGTCCAGTGAAACAATTCCAAGAATCTAACTCCAAACAATTCCAAAAAACTAAGTCCAAAGATCCGAGTCCGATGCTTTAATGACCCAGGTCCAGTAAACAAGGTCTAATAACCCAAGTCCATTCAAGCATAACAAATCAATTTCAATGATCCATATTTAATAATTCCAGCTCAATTAACCAAGTCCAGTAAATAAATCCCAGTAAAGTGAAAACAAAGACTCGAGTGTAATGAATCAATTACAGGAAATCAAGTCCAACGATCCAAGTTTAATGATCCAAGTCCATTGTACCAACTCCAAGAACCCCATTTTAAAGATTCAAGTCCAAAAATTAGGTCCAGTTAAACAATTTTAACAAACCGATACCAAAGATCCAAGTCCTATAATTCGAGTATAACAAATCAATTTCAATAATCCATATTTAATAATCCCATAATTGAATAAATCCCAGTAAAGTAAACCCAATGACTCGAGCCGAATGAATGAATTTCGGGAAACCAAGTCCAGCGTTGCAATTCTATTGAAACAAGATCAATAACCCAAACCCAACGAATCGAAGCCGATTAATAAGATTAATAAATAAATTCTTATGATACCAGTTCAATAATGCAAGTCCGATGTAGCCCAGTAGCCTTAAATTAAGAACTAATTATGATTCCAAAATTGAACTTGGAGGCCTACAAAAGGAATTTTTAGTGAATCTGTTATTTCTGAGAAAATAATTTTTAACTTCCCGCTGGGAAATTTTCAACAATCGGAAGGCTCTTGGTTTTAACCCGTTTCGTAAAAATCTACCTCTCAGCTGATCTCAACATTTTAAGGAAACTTTCTTGACTAATTCTGAGAATCCGTCACTATTTCTGTGTGTATGCGTGTGTGTGTGTGTGTGTATGTGTGTGAAAGTATGTGATCTTATAACTTTTGAACGTCTGATACGAATCTAAGATTTCCTGTGAAGTTGAACCGATTCGAAACATTAAGGAACATCAGAAAAACTTGAATAAAACATTTTTCAAAGTGGTTTTTTAGAATAACTTTTTGTACGATTTTGATGACTCTCTCTAACGAATCAGCGTTTTTTATTTAAAAACCAGGTTGATCACCGTAAACCGGGTCTAAATCGGTTAATCCGTTCGTAAGATATCGCGAACGAAAAAATTTCGAAGAAAGTGATTTAATTTGAGAAATTGGATTCTTCTATCAATTCCCGCTTATTACGTGAGAATCGGTTGATTTGAAAAATTAATATAATTGCGTTTGAACTCGAACAGAAGCCTAGAATAGCACCAAAACCAGATTACGATGCCTTTAAAGAACTCACGTGGGGTGTGTTCCACTGTTCCACCAATACTACAACGGAATGTGCTCAAGTGATAGCAGAGAAGTTGTGATCGAAAATCGATTATTTTTGCGAGCTGAAGACTCGTCACACAGGCCGCATACTTTTCCGGTCGAGTTGCCAGTGAACCGCACCATGCATTAACGAGAGAATTCGTTCTTTGGCCGATCGGTTTTTATTTGAAATAAATTTCCTACAGAGATCTTTTCTGCCACGTTTAATTTGGAGAAGATCAAGTCGAACGTGCACACTCCCTCTTCTCACGACCTTTTTTCCTAGCTCTGGCACAATCCATCGCATATGTAGCGGTCATCCCCGGAGTGCTGGTCGGTTATGAATAATTTTTTTTTTAATATTTGGCGGAGTCAATTAAATGTTAATTGCCTTATTTGTGCCAAAGTAACAGCTGTTTCGCTGAGTCTGCGATATTCTTATGGAAATGTCGCATAAAGATTCTCCCTTAGCAAAGGCCCTTCGTACAGCGGCCTAAAGGAAGAATTAACTAGTCGAGCTTAAAAGTTATCATCGACAAACACTGCAACCTCAGCTAAGCATAACATTGACTGTCCTTATTCATTTTGTTGAGAGTGTACCCAAATGTTTTACCTGTTTCCAACTTTCTAAAGAAAAACAAAAAGGAAACTGTAAAACTATTTTACACAAAAAAAAACAAGAAAAAAGTGTTTGTAATATAAAATTTAATAGTTTGAGTTTGGCTATTTCGTTGTTCTGTTAAAGATTTTGTATTTATGCTGATGCCATTGTTTCCTATCCGCCGTATAATTTTCAAAATCCAATTAAATAAACTTTGAAAAACTTTTTTTTCTTAATTTTATTTTATTGTGCTTTTCTCACAGAGTTTATGTGTGTATGCACTTACTATTACCAACAATTTCCTTAACAAAAAAAAACAAAAAAAAAAAAGTTAAACACACAAATTATCCAGATCATGAACCATTAATTTTGTACATTTCAAATGCCAGAGACCGAGAGAAAATTGAAGAGAAAAAAACAACGACGAGATCCCATTTATTTGACTGAAGACCTTTTACAAAAACAAGCATACAAGAATAATTACCTAACGAATTACAACAACAACAACAACAAAAAATAAAAGCTATAAAACAATTCATTTCGGAGAGGCTTTCTCCACGTTTGTGTGTATGTGTTAGTGTTTGAGAGTATTTTTTTTCAGTTTTCGGCTCATCTTCTTTAAAGGCAAAATGAATAACGGCATAATTGTATCATAACCATCAATCTAACGAAACCGAATAACCGACCAAATGGCCAACGAACCAACACAACAACCAACCAGTCCACCAACTAAGCAACCAACCCGCCAACCCACCAACCCACCAACCCGCCAACCAACCAACCAACCAACCAACTAGCCAACCAGCCAGCCAGCCAGCCGTCCATACATCCATCCAACTAACCATTGAAATATCCATGAAATACATAAATTTCGACAGACCGCCATACGAGTATGTTGTTGTTGTTACTTTATTCACTTGCCGCGTAGCATTTATTGTTGCTGTTAAGGCTGTTGTTGCTGCTGCTGTTTTGCAACAAAGAAAAGAAAAAATTATGAAAAATATCACAAAAAACATTTACCGGCGATTTATGCCACAGACAGTTGTTACTGGATACTTGAATCCCTTGGATACAATTTTTTTTTTTACAGAATTTCCAAATTTTCCTGCAAAATGCATGTAACGGAGTAGAGTTGAGGCCCCTTCAAATTGTTAAAGTAGTCTTACATGTTCCATCCAACAAGATATTTCTTTAATACACACGGTTCATTCTGGCATTTGAGAGCTGCTGCAATGCACAGTGGGATAAAAACGGACAAGAGGGGAAATAAAATTAAATGTTCCACAATAAGATGATAACTTTGCTCTACAGCAGTCCTGTTGTTGGTTTTGAATTGAGGCGAGTAAAATAAATAGGAAAAATGGCTACGAAGAGATTGTTCTCTAGACCGATCACGTTGATCGTTCCGTGATCTTCACGAACAGGGTTGTGTTTTTCAAAACTACCAGTTACAAATCTGCAACAAAACAACAAGTCTTCTAAAAATTTATTGTAGCTAAATTTGTATTTTACTTTTAGATTTTTAGACTAAACGTTTTCAGAAATGGGCCCCCGGGGTCCGTTTGTTAGAAACGCAAGTAAAATTATCTACAACAAAACAATAAATTTTGTAAAAATATTGTTGTTTTGCAAAAATTTTTACTTCAGATTTTTAACTTATATGTTCCATAAAATCTATGTGTTCTTCTAGGGTTAAACACGGTTTGACATTCTCAGCTGTTAAATAATTGTTATCGTTTATTTTAAATCGTTATCGCTCTATTAAAATATCTGCTTTTGTAGTATTGGGTGTTTTTTATAGAATGATACAACTTTGAGTTGGCATCACTGCTTTATTTCACCACCCATTTAACAGCTGATAGCTGCCTTTTATTTAGTTTGCTTTGACATTTCATTATGGATCGACTTACACCAGAGCAACGCGTGCAAATTGTGGAAATTTTCAATCAAAATAATGGCTCTGTTCGTCAAACTTATCATGCACTTCGTCCATTCAAAATTTTATTTTCCGAATGTTTATATCCGAAATCATATTTAAACATTAATGTCATACAATTTTCTATCTAATAAAAACCGTTTCATTAATATCAAAAATGTATTTCTATGTTTTATTATAATTTAAACTTGTATCACTCTATAAAAAACACCCTTTAGTTGCTGTTCGTCTTCATCAGTTCGTTTGGGGCACCAACAATTTTTTCAGAGCCTTCAAAATGTCTGCCGATTTCAGCCTATTGAAAATGTTTTTACAAATCTTATAAAACGATTCTTTTGCTAAGCAACTTTTGTAATACCCGCTAATAATTTTGGGTCATCTGTACTAAACTAACGTGGGGTGAAATCCATTTCGCCTTGTTAGGGGGGGGGGCCTCCGCTTCTGGGAATGGCTTCCCCTGTTTTAGGTGTCAACAGTCGCTCCACAAACTTTCCAGACGTATTCAGTACAAAAAGACAGGGTGTCTTAAAAGACGACATGGTGACGCATATAATTTTATGCGGCCTGGCATGATTAATCATGTTGTTTCAAAAAATTTCAAGTGTGAGAGGGCCTTATCATGGTTCAAGCCCCTGGAGTGAAACCTTTTTTGTTTTACTTCTTCGTAGTTTCTTTTTTGAGATCCACGAATTCATAAAAGCTCTAACAGTTGCAAGCAAAAGTTAAATAAAAAAATAATAATAATAAAAAACTAAAAAACGTAACATTCAGCCAAATAACAACGGCCATTTAAGTAAATGGCCAACAACAGAAATTTGAACGGCAAACAAAACGAAACTTTTTACGCCAACACGGCAACAATTTCAACTTTGAAATTTCGTAAATTTTTAACTCGTTTTTGAATTAAGATAATTTTATTTATTTAGTTTTAGAGGACTGAAAATACTATTAATTATTTGCTGCCGCCTCAAAAGTTTTCCAACTGACAAATGAAACCATAAAAAGTTTCCTCTCAACAAATTGAATAAAAAATAAATTTTGACAGACTTAAAATGCTGGCAACAGTTTTGATTAATTAACAACACACCCACACACGCAAATAATTACTAATTCAAAAGCCATAAAAAAGAAATAAACACGATGTTGAGGGTTTTCTTTAAAAACCGTGTTGAATTTTTCGTTGCGTCTTAAAAAATACTGCCCATAAATCAAGTCGATTGTATGATGGCGGTTTATTTAAATTTTGTTTTCATACAAAATCCCTGTTATATTTTTTTCTTTTCTACTGTTAACTTTCACAGTCTCCAGCGATGCATGAAATTGTTGTTAAAATATCTTTTTTGTTGTTGTGACATTTTAGCCAGTTCACGGGGTAAAAGTTTTCAACAGAGTTCTTGTTTGTGTTTCTCAAATAAATTTCATCATTTATAATTCATGAAGGCCTTTCCCTGTGCTGCACTTAAAAAAATTTCACTTTTCACTTGCTAAAATTGCAAATAAGTAATTAAAAAAAGTTAATAATTAATAACAACACTGTGCAACAAAAATTATTTGCCAACAAGCAAAATACTTTAAATGTCAAAGAGTTCAATTCCGCCTTAAATGGGGATCTTTTTATGTGTCTGATTTTCAAAAACGAGAACATTTTTGGATAAATTACTTTTAACGGTTTCAGCAGAAGCCTGATTACGAGAAAAAGTTGCTGGAATTTAAAATTGTAAAATTTTCACTGTTTTCACAATAAATTTTTACATATAAAATTCTTTGTTTAAGAGTGTAGCGTTCCCTCGTTAAAATTTCCCAACTTTTTACTAAAACAAATTTCAAACGATGACAGCACAATTCTTGACTTTTTCATTTGCCACCAGCCAATTTACTTCTTAACCTCTAAATTTGGCCATCAAATAAAACTTCTCGTATGTAAAAATCTATTTTAAAGATTTTCGCGACTGCTCCCGTCAAAGGATTTCCAAATATCCACAATTATCGCCTCATCTTCACGATGTCTTTTAAAACCAGAAATTCAAAAGGTTGCACAGTGGAACGACCAGGAAAATGCCATCCTTTCAATTACAGTTATTGCGGAACACTTCTTTGTCTTAATTTCATGTGCAAAAATTTTAAAAAAAAATTTTTTATAATTATAAAAATCAAATTCTTATTTAAAAACATCCCGAACACATATTTTTGTGGTACACTTTTCACTGCTTTGACGTCCAACGATATTAATGAAAAATATGTTGTTTTTAAAAATGGTACGCTTTGAAAAAGGTACATTTTAATGTAATTTTATATATGTCTTAAAAAAAAGGTACTCTATGATTATGATGCTTTTTTAAAGAGGTACATTTTACTGTCAGTACTTTTTGAGAAAAGGTACTTTATGATTGTGGTACTTTTTGAAAGAGGAACATATTAATGTTAGTACTTTTTGGAAAAAAGGTACTTTATGGTTATGATGCTTTTTGAAGAAAGTACTATTGAAAAATTTTATTTTTGAAAAAGTTTCTTTTTGAGGAAGGTACTTTTTTTTTGAAAGAGGTATATTTTAATGTTAGTACTTTCTAACAAAAAAAATGTACTCCATGATTATGGTGATTTTTGAAGAAGGTACTTTTTGAAACATGTTGTTTTTGAGGAGAGTACTTGTTGAAAAAGTTCCTTTTTGAGGAAGGTACTTTTTGAAACAGGCGCATGTTAATGTTAGTGTTTTTTGAAAAAAAATGGTACTTTATGACTATGATGTTTTTTTTGAAGAAAGTACCATTGAAAAATTTTTTTTTAAAAAAGTTTTTTTTGAGGAAGATACTTTTTGAAAGAGGTACTTTTTAATGTTAGTACTTTTAGAAAAAAATGTACTCCATGATTATGGTGCTTGTTGAAGAAGGTACTTTTTGAAACATGTTATTTTTGAAGAGAGTACTGGTTGAAAAACTTACTTTTTGAGGCAGGTACTTTTTTTTTTTTTTGAAAGAGGTACATTTTATTGTAAGTACTCCTTGAAAAAGGTACTTTTTGATTGTGGTGCTTTTTGAGAAGGTACTTTTGAAAAATTGTATATTTGAAAAAGTTTCTTTTTGAAAGAGATGCATGTTAATGTTAGTACTTATTGTAAATAGGTAGTTTCTGATTATGGTCCTTTTTGAAAAACGTACTCTTTTGAAATGTGTTTTTTTTTTTTTTGAAAACAGTACATTTTGAAAAAGTTATTTATATATTAAATGGGTGCTTAAATAAAGCAATGATGCCGACTCATAGTTGTGCCACTGTAAAATAAGCAGGCTGTACTTTACTTGCATTTTTAAAGGTTTTTGTATGGCGCCCACTGTGTACTATATATAAAATATATAGTATAATATAATAATAAAAATATAGTATAAAATATATAATATATAAAATAAATAAAATTCCTTGTGTTTTATTTGCTGGTGCAATTTTTTGTTGTTGTTGTTGTTATAATCTTAAACTTTAGTAACACTTATTTATAGAAAGAATCGTACTTTTGTGAATTATTATTATAACATTAAGAGTCAAGTGGGCGTGGCTGGTGGATTTAAATAATTGTTTTCATCGCAGCTATAAAAATAGTCATACAGCGAAAAGTTAGAGGTCCTTACAGAAATATTCTTAAAAGCATTTTGCATAAATCAGTTCAAATTATCACTCTACTAAAAGGCAATCGGCCAATTCACTATAAAAGAATGCTCAAAAGGGGGAAGTCCAATTCCCCCTAAAGTAAAAATTTTCAAAACGCCCAAACTCAGTGTATTTTATTTGAAGTGTTCTTTGTCTTCACCAGCTAAAATTATTTTATTACATTTTTTATGTAGCCCAGTGTAAAGCATTCAAGTAAGTAAAACAGAACTTAAATCAAACCAGCGGCGCGATATTGACTGTTTGTGCTGGCCTGTGATTTATTATTTAAAACAAATTCCACCTATTTTTTCTCTCAGATTTACATATTCAAAGAATAACGTTATTTTTTTTTTCACCACAAATTTATCTCGAAGGTAAATCAACTGACCCACTTCCACCCATCTTCTTGGTCATTTCTTTTTAATTATGGCTAAATTATACACAGACCTCTCTTTCGCTGTTTCATTTTGTATTAGTTCGGAGGCGTGAATGTTGGTGTTTACAGATGTTTTGTGTGTGTGTGTGTGTGTGTGTGTATTTGTATGGTCGAGTAATTAGAGGTCCCAGACCCAGTTAAAGAGTTGTTGTACTTTGGAATTATATTGCATGTATTTAAACAAAAAAAAACAACAACAACAAAATAATAATAATTTATAGTTATTAACGTATTTTTCTTTCCTACTTTATTGTTATTGTTGTAAAACAAAAATAGTAATTTTTATGTTTTAACCTGAATCACAATTTATTTATAAATTTTTGTTGTTTGTTTTCCGATTACTGGTCGCTCGCAGCGAAATTTATTAAACCAAAACAAATTTGTTATTGTGAAAAACAGACATGATTAAGTCAGTCAGTAAATTATTAAACATGTTAAATAATTACAAAAAAGTAAAATATATATATTCCGTTTGCAATTGTTTTGCTGTAAAATGTTTACGTAAACAATAAGCAAAAGAAAAGTGCGCGTCATTGTGATAAACTCGCAATATTTTGACGCATATTAAAATTGATACAAAGAATTTAATAGACTGTGGATTAGTGGACCGTTTCATTGGCAAAAAGTTGCAATAATTAATTTCTTAAAAAATATAAAAGACTCTAAACTTCTTTTAAAAAATTATATATACCCAAA
This sequence comes from Linnaemya vulpina, assembly GCA_963675445.1. Lineage (NCBI taxonomy): Eukaryota > Metazoa > Arthropoda > Insecta > Diptera > Tachinidae > Linnaemya > Linnaemya vulpina. The sequence goes on along the minus strand of OY776280.1, from coordinate 64,558,040 downwards.
CTCGAAAAACAACCAGCGTCCACAAGTCATATTAAACTGGCATATTTGCTTTATTAGCGCATTTTACTTGAACTTCTTATGCAATTTGTTGCCATATATATTTTGATATATATTCGCTCTGATTCTGCTTGACTTTTTACTCAGTAGCACAATATATTTTGATTTTCATAAAAATTTTTGTATAGAATTCTTCAAAAGTACCTTTTTAAAAAAATTAGTTTTTCAAAAAGTACCTTTTCCGAACAAACTATTATCAAAAAAGTACCTTTTTTAAAAAGTACCTCTTTAAAAAATACCCTTTTGAAAAACAACCTTCTTCAAAAAGTTCCACATGCAAAAAGTATCTTATTAAGTACTTCATTCAAATGTACCTTTTTCAAAAATAACTTATATTAAAAAAGTATCGTATTCAAAAAGTACCTTCTTTAAAAAAGTACTTACATTGATATGTATATTTTTCAAAAACCAAAATATTCAGAAGTAACATTCTAAAAAAGCACCTTCTTCACCATAATCAAAAAGTACCCTTTTTAAAAAAATACTTATGTTAATTAATATGTCTCCATTTCAAAAATAAAAAAGTACCGTTTTCAAAACGTACCTTCTTCAAAAGTACAATAACCAAAAGGTACGTCTTTTCAATGTATATTTTTTAAAAACTATCATATTCGAAAATAATATATATTAAAAAAGTACCCATTTTAAAAAGTACTTTCCCCAAAAAGAAACTTTTTCAAAAAGTATTGTTTTCAAAATTAAAATTTTTTGAAAAGTAGCTTTTTCAAAAAGCATTATAACCAAAAAGTATGTTTTTCAAAAAGTACTTACATTAAAATGCACATTTTTCAAAATTAATATATATTAAAAAAATACCGTTTACAAAAAGTACCTCTTTCTTACAGTAGTATAATCAAAAAGTACTTTTTTTCAAATAGTACTTACATCTAAATATATCTTTTTCAAAAACTATATTATTCAAAAATACCTTATATTAAAAAAGTACTCTTTTAAAAAAGTACCTTTCTCAAAAAGTAACTTTTTCAAAAAGTACTCTTCAAAAATAACGTAACTTAATAAAGTACGCTCTTCAAAAAGTACCATAATCAAAATGCACTTAATTTAAAATGTACCTCTTGCAAAAAGTACCTTCCTCAAAAAGTGACTTTTTTAAAAGGTACATTCTTCAAAAAGCACCATAACCACAAAGTACCTTTAAAAAAAAAAAAAAAAAAAATCTACCTCTTTCAAGAAGTATTTTCGTAAAAAAGTACGGTAATCATTTTCTAAAATATATATAAAATTACATTAAAGTACCTTTTTCAAAACGTACCATTTTCAAAAACAACATATTTTAAAACAGTACCTTTTTAAAAAAATACTTACATCAAAGTACCTTTTTGAAAACGCCAAAAAAAAACACTTTCTTTTAGTTCCTTTTTCAAAAGCTCCCTTCTTAAAAAGCACTTAAAATTTTTTTTTAAAGTGCTTTTTTTCTAAGATATTCGACTACGTTTCCCCAGAAATATTAAAAAGTGGCCTTCTCTTAAATCGTTTCTTTTAAGTACGTTTTTCGTATGAGTGGTACAACTTTGAGTTGACATCACTGCTTTATTTGAGCTCCTATTCAACAGCTGATAAAAGCTTTTTGTTTAGTTTTGCTTTGAAATTTCATTATAAATCGACTTACACTAGAGCAACGCGTGCACATTGTTGAAATTTTTAACCAAAATAATGGGTCTGTTCGTCAAAATCGTAATTTTTTTTTTCCCCTCATGAAGCCCTTTTCTGATTGAATGGGCATGTAAGTAAGCAGAATTGTCCTCTGGGGAGTGAAGAGAATTCACAAGCTTTTGCCGTAGCTCAGAAAACTACTGTTGGGTGCGCTTTATAGGGTGGCGGAGTCAAGGGCACGTATGTCTTCAAAAATGATGATGGCCAGAATCTCAGTGTCAATGGTGAACGGAATCCGAACAGGATTCAAAATTTTTTCGTACCTCAATTACGTGGCATTACTCCTGCTGATATGCGGTTCCAGCCGGACGCAGCTATATGTCACACAGTGGGCGCTACAGTTGATTTACTCAAAGAAACTTTTTGATGAAGAAATAATTTCACATAATGGCCCAACTAATTGCCCACCAAGATCATGTGATTTAACCCCATCGTATTATTTTCTGTGAGGTTATGTTAAGTCACTTGTCCTCGTCGATAATTTACAAACAATTGAACACCTGGAAATCATCATTCGAAAAGTTATCGGCGAAATGCTGTGAAAAGTTGTTGAAAATTGGTGGCCCAGATTACGGCCTTCCATGGACCAGCCGTGGCGGTCACTTGGCAGAAATTATATTTTAACCTGAATTTTTTCAAATTTTCTTTCAAATAAATCCCATTTCATTTATATTGAAAATATATTTCCCTGTTTTATTTGGATTTAAATTTGTTTCACTCCATGAAAAGAACACCCATTAAATATGTTTTCTAGAGTATCATTTTGTCATAATAAATTAATCGGAAAGTCTTTAGGGTTACAATTACATATATTGGACAAAACCACATATTTGCTTTTGTATTTGCGTGTGTGTGTGTGTGTGTGTGTGTGTGTATGTGTGTATGTGTGTGTGTGTGTTGGTTTAACCCTTTTTTGGCAAATAAGCGGTTGAAATTATATAAAATCCCACATAATTGGCTGACCAAATAATGACACAAAAATAACTCACAATGAAACTGTGATGGACATTAATTCCAGCTAAATTGAATGTCTATTTTAATTTAAAAAAAAAAAATATATATATATATATATATATATATATATATATGATTTCCTTAATTCTAAAAAAAATAATACCTCAATTTCTTTTTTAAATTAAAGCTGCCCATTCGGTACTATTTTTAGATAAAAGCGAAAAGTTATATTTTTTAGGTCCTCCAGGCTGTAAAAAGGACGAACCTAAAGAATTAAAAAAAGCAACTTTCGATAACATAAAAATATTTAATTTTATTAAAATTTATATTTCATGCCTTTTGCTTTCCTGTTTCTAATCCTGTACAACAACAACAACAACAGAATCTTTGCTAACAAGGAAATTAATTTATTTTATTCCTTCTTTTTCTTCCAGGTAAATCGTCAACCCAGAAATTTTGCATGAAATTTTTCATTTTAAAAAGGCCTTCAACCAGGTAAAATTGAATAGATTTTAATTCCTTTTTTATTATTAATAATTCAAATTGGGTGGGGGGTGTTTTATACCAACCTGCTGCATATATTCTACGAGGTCTGTTCAAAAAATAAAGTGGTTTTCCACATCTCTCAAAAACATTTATTTATTTCTAAATTTTTATTTCCTCAACATCAAAGTAATAGCCCTCCACAGACATAATGCGAGGCTCGTTCTAATAATAGCATACATTTTAATATGTCTCAATAAAAAAACTTTAATTAATATTTCCAAAAATATTTATTTACTCTTCAAATTCTATAATATCACCCTAAAAGTTACTGCCCTTAAACCTAACACGAGGTCTGTTCGAAAAAAAAATAACTACAAAATATTTATTTATTCCCCAACTTCTATTTTACCAACTTCAAGGCTACACTACGAGGCCTATTAAAAGCTAAAGGAAATATCTTCTTTGTTCTTCAATTTTAATTTTGTTAACTCCAAATGAATACCCCTAATATATAATACGAGGTCTGTAAAAACAATTAAATAAGTTTTCATGCGTCTCAAAATAGATTTACTTGTTCCCTAAATTCTATTTTTGCAATATCAAAGTATTCCTAATCAGATATAATACGAGGTCTGTTAAAGAATAAGAGGAATTATATAACATTCATATCTAAAAATATGTCTTTGCTCCCCAATTTTTATTTTGTCAACGTCAAAATCTAATATATAATACGAGGCCTGTTAAAAAAAATTAATAAATTTGAATGCATCTCAAGAAAGATTTACTTATTCCCTAATTTCTAATATTTCAATTTTCAAGTACTCCTTTTCAGATATAATACGAGGTCGGTTCAATAATAAGGGGAAATATATAAAATTTTGGGAAATATTTATTTATGCCTCAAATTCTATTTATCCCCTTCAAAATGTTTCTTCTCAGACATAATACGATGCCTGTTCAAAAATTTTAGAAAATGTTCATACCTTAAAAATATATATGTATATTTAATCCCCAATTTCTATTTTGTCAACGTCAAAGTAATCCTCATATATACTACGAGGCCTAGTTAAAAACTAAAGGAAATTTCCTTGCATATGAAAAAACCGCTTCTTTATTCTTGAATTTTAATTTTATTAACTTTAAATGAATACCCTTAATATTTAATACGAAGTCTGTTAAACAAAATTCAATAAATTTTCATGCATCTCAAAAAGGATTTACTTATTCTCTAAGATCTATTGTTTCAATTTCAAAGTACTCTTTCTCGGATATAATACGAGGTCTGTTAAAGAATAAGGGGAGTTATATAATATATCTAAAAATATTGATTTATTCCTCACATTCTATATATCCCCTTCAAAGTAGTTTCTCTCAGACATAAAACGAGGTCTGTTCAAAAAATTGTAGTAAATGTTCATACTTTAAAAATATTTATTCATTCCACAATTTCTATTTTGTCCATTTCTAAGTATTCCTCAGATATAATACGAGGTCTGTTTATATAACCACATCATTTATTGTCTTAGAAATCGTTTGCTCGTAAAAAAACAAAGTGAATATTTTTCTACACGAAAAACCGTTTCTATATATCGCAATTTTCAATTTTGCAACTTCAAATTAATACTTCTAAAATATAGTACGAGGTCTGTTAAAAAATTAAGTGAATTTTCACGCATCTCAAAAAACATGTAGTTATTTCTCAATTTCTATTTTGTCAATTACAAAGCAGTACACCTCAAATATAATACGAGGTCTGTTCTGATAACAACATCAGTTTTCATTCCCTTTAAAAATTATTCATATATTCCTTTGAATTCCACTTCATCCCATAGAAAGTAATCCTGTTTAGGTCTAATACGAGGTCTGCTCATATAATAAAATAATTTTTATATATTCTCAAAAATTATTTTATTTTGAGACCTTCAAAGTAGTCCACCTTTGATTATAATGCGATATAAATAAAGTAAAGTTTCTAGTATTTAAAAAAATGCGTCAATGTCTCAATGTCCATTTTGTCAACTTCAAAGCTAATTATCAGATATAATACCAGGTCTGTTCAAAAGTTAAGTGATTTTTTATATATAAGAAAGAGTTCCTTAAATCAAAATGTGTCTATATTGTCAATTTCAAAGTTTTCCTCTTCATATATAATACGAGGTCTGTTCATCAATTATATTATTTTATTTTAAGCCCTTCAAAGTAGTCCACCTTTGATTACAATACGATATAAATAAAGTGATTTTTTTGTATTAAAAAATATCATATTTTTATTTTTCAATTCTTAATTTCAAATCTAATCCTCAGATATAATACGAGGTCTGTTCAAAACTTAAATGAAGTATTACATAAGTGGATTTTTTTATGTATACAAGAAAATCATACTTTTATTTTTCAGTTCTCAGTTTCAAAACTAATCCTCAGATGTAATACGAGGTCTGTTCGAAACTTAAATTAAGTATTACATAAGTGTTTTTTTTGTATACAAAAAAATCTTACTTTTATTTTTCAGTTCTCAGTTTCAAAACTAATCCTCAGATATAATACGAGGTCTGTTTAAGAGATAAGTGATTTTTTATATATCAAAATAGTTGTTTAAATCAAAATGTCTGTATTATCAACCTCAAAGTTGTCTTTAAATCAAAATTTTTCCATATTGTCCATTGGAAAGTTGTCCTCTTGAAATATAATACGAGGTTTGTTCAAATAGTATATTTATTCTTAGCAAAAATAATGTTTTTATTCCTCAATTTCTACTTCGCTCGCTTTTAAGTACTCTTCTTCCGATATAATACATACTGGTGCCAGGCACAACTTTTTTTTTACCAATCCTGATGTCCACTTCCTGATGCGTCCCTCAGTTTTGGTCTCCTTAAACCTCACAAAACACCGTCCTTTTAATGTTCTGGGAACAGAAAAAAGTCGGAAATTGCATTTTATTTTGTCACAAATCAGCAATTGAAAGACATATTTTTTGCCACAATTTACGAGGAAAATATCAGTCGGCTTATCCTATTTAATAGGGTGAACCCACCGATGTGCCGAAATTCTCAGAATGTGTGTATCAAAGAATTTGCTTACATTTGTTTGTAACTAATTTTTAAACCGACCTCATAGTCAGCGAGCAACTATAATTTCGTCATTGAAACAAGTTCCCATTTATGGCGTAGTGCGGACACGAACCTGGTTTCTTCAGCTTCGTAGACTGGCAACTATGGCCAGTTACCTTCAATGGGAAACCCCTTTCCATAACAGCTTCCCAGTTCGTGCAACGCTTCTTTATTTTCCATAACGAAATCTCATTTCACAAAACGGAAATGCTAAGAAATGTCAAGTCATTAAAATTTAATTTCTAACCGTTCAAAAACTTGGCAACGAACTGGTTGTAAACTAAATAAAAAAGAAAACATCGAAATCTTCAACTTTCGTGTCAAATAAACATTGAAATTAAACATAAAAAAAAAATTGAGAAAAAAAATTGTGCAGAAAACATGTCAAAGTCAAAAAGTTAGTTTTTGATAAAGTTTTTGTTTATTTGAAAAGTAAAACAAACTTTGGAAGCCAGCAAAATGTACATAAACATGCAGTTACATGGTTGTACGTGCACAAACACACATACACACACACATACATGCATATATATTTACAAAATATTTACAAGTTAATGTCAAACGTACACACGTCAACATCATCAGTTTGTGGACATCACCTGCATCTTTTTGTATCTGAACGTGTAAATATTTATGCACATACAAATGTGTGTGAGTGTGTATGTGTGTGTGTGTGTGTGTGTGTGTGTGTGGGTGGGTGTATGTGAGTGTGTGTGTTTGTTGATTGTTTTTAAGTTACATGCAGATAGTTGAAACTTACTTTTGAAACTTGCACAGTAGGGCCAACTTGTGAAAATTAACTGGAATTGTTTTATTTTTGAAACGGATATTTTCTCTTGCTAAATCCCGAGAGGTGTTGCGAACTCATCAACGGAGTTTCAAATTAATAACGTTGTATTACAAGATTTTTAAATTCATTAAGTTTATGCTTAACTTTTAGCCAGTTTCGCCCCACTGTGCATGCCCTGCATGTACCATTTAAGGTACGAATACCACAGAAACTTTATAAATATCAAAGTAATACACTCATACTCCAACTCCATTACACTTTGCAAACCTCTGACCTTTTGAGGGGTCAAAGTGAAACATCTACAACAGAAACAAAACGGAAAAAAGTTAAAGTTTAATTTTAAAATTAGAAAAACATTTGATGTACTCGTGTACTGTTTTTGTTTAAAGATGTTTTGGTTTCCCTATTTCGAAATACGTTGAAAACATCAATAATTGATTTTACAGTTTATCAAAATAAGAAACGTTCATGGTTTGTGATCTTTAACTTGGCCATAACAGAGAAGGAGTTCATTTCATCTCTCTGATAGCCGGAAGTCAGGTGTCATCTTTGCACTGTCATTTGAACTTTTTTCGATGATGTCACTGTGTTATTGGATCAAATAGAATGTATTTGAATTGAAAGTTCTTAGTGAGGAGGATGGAGTTTGTCAACTTTTCTATAGACAGAGTAGGCCAATGTTTCAAGGATGTAGTAAAAAGTTAATAATAATTAAAAATAGCGGCAGCCTTTTTATAGCTGAATTAAATAGGAAAAGAAAGATGCAGATGAATAGTTTAGTCTCAGGCTGTGGTCACTTTCGAAATTTGCGTCATTTTGAGCTCATTTTGCTCTAAAACCAGCTGTCAAGAGATGATGCCAGAGTATTCATGAAGTCCCTCTCTGGTTTCAAGGATTGTTTAAGTGAAAAATAATATTTAAATAACACATGAAACTTTTTTAAATCTTTTGCTCGATTTCTCAGTGGCGTCTGATTATAATGGCTTTCATATATATTCCAAGAAGAAGAATACAACAGGATTGATGGCAACACTGTTGCGTTTAAGGTTAATGCGAGGAAAATTCTTAAAGCTCTGGATCTTTTTGATATCAAATGCTACACAATATTTAAGCTTTTCAATACAAGCTAGACAATTTATTCGAATAATATATAATCGATTAAACCGAGTTAATCGATTAAACTCCTTTAGCGAATAATAAAAATAATTTGGGAATTCTAAAAAAGTCTAAGATCAAGTTTCACATAATTTCGTGTGTTTTATATAAGACAAAGAAAATATTTGAAAATCTAGAAAATCTTTTTAATGCAAAAAAGCTTAATTTTAATAAAGGACTATTTTTAAAGGACTCTTTCAAAGGATGTGGTTGCAACTCTGGCAAAATTATACAATTCCTTTTATAATTTGTTGATTTACTGTCATTTCTTAAAGGTCTTATTCGTTTGAAGTTTTATTTAATATGAAATATGTCTTATAAGCAGCTTATAGGCATGAAATTTTTTTTATGAATAAAGAATTGCAACTTAAGTCACGCTCAATGCGATTTTCATTCAGATTTAAGAAAAGCACTATAAAACTAGATAGATAGAGGGTAAATTTCGTATAGAAAACTTATGGAAAATTTGTGTTATAAGCAGCTTATAAGTGTAAAATATTTTTTTTATGAATAAGGCTTTACAAGTTAAGTAACGCCCAGTGCAATTTTCGTTCAGATTCAAAAAGAGAACTATAAAAACAGATTTAGAAAGTAAATTTCGTATATAAAACGTGTCTTGTAAGCAGCTTATAAGCATAAAATATATATTTTATGAATAAGGCGTTACATCTTAAGTCAGGCTTAATACAATTTTCGTTCAGATTAAAAAAGAGAACTATAAAAATAAATTTAGAGGGCAAATTTCGTATAAAAAACTTGTCTTATACGCAGCTTATAAGCATAAAATATTTTTTTTATGAATAAGGCGTTACATCTTCAGTCTGGCTTAATACAATTTTCTTTCAGATTAAAAAAAAATAATGGTAAAAATTGACTTGGAAGGTGTTATTTCATATAATAAACTAATTTCGTATAGAAAACTTTTCTTATAAGCCGATTATAAGCACGAAATATTTTTTATGTATAAGGCCTTGCAAATTGAGCTCAATTAAGGATGCCGTTCGAAATGCATTCAATGAAAGGACCGCTTAGAAAACCATTAAAAAAAATTATTTGATAATGGGTGCGTTCATTAATTTAGCGTTGGAAAATTTTAAAGTAATAAAACAGTTCAAATATGTTCGTGCACTCTTTTGTATGCCCTCCAACATTCGGCACAGCCGTGTATTTCTTTGTCATCTCTTTTTTGTTTGTTAATTGCATACACATGAATTTCTATTTTTCTTTGCCAAATCGTATTCATTTTGTTTTTTCTAATCTGATCGAAAATTGCTTTGAACGTGACTTTAATTTCGTTTGAATCGAAATAGGAAAAATTTTATTTGATATTGAAAACATGTCCTGGTTTTAAGGCAGTCGTTTCTAGTCCCATATAAATACACACTCACTCTCACTCTCTCTCTCTCTCTCTCTCTCACACACACGCTCATGCATTGGATTCTTGTGAGCGAAGTTGTTGTTGTAGGTGTAACGACAGTATTATAACTGTGAGCAATACATTTCTTGTGACAACTAACTGCATACGAGTAGTTTTCAATGTCATCAGAGAATGTGTGGGCTGGTTTTAGTTTAAGCACATGAAGTTGCAATATGTAGAACGTCAAATGAAATGCAGAATAATACCCTTAATGTGAAGTTGTTGTTTTAATATTTAGCTGGCACAGATGTATTTCGGGGGATTAGTTATTAATGTAGAGGGGGTTTCCACAAGAACAGCGTTATTTTTTCACAGTAGGAAAAATAATTTCAAAGAAAATTAGTGAAAGTTCTGCAGCGCATGGAAATGAGGAGACTTTCGTTTATAAATATTAAATTATATGCAACAGATATTCAGCACTGCCTTGCTTGTAAAAATGCATTCTTCCAATACAATTCTCAATCGCTTTAATATAATTGCAATCGTGATGATTCTCTTTCCCCAAATTGTTTAAAAAGTTTCTTTCTGTCTTTAGTTTCTTTCTGTTTTAGTTAGCAGAGGCCAACTAAAAACCGATGCTACTAAAATCGTACAGCTAATAGATTCCATTTAACCCTGTGTGGTTACTGTTCGTGATTTATTTTGCTCAAATTCATATCGTATTTTGAGAGAGAAAGAAAGTTTTTAAGTTAAATATCATATTTTATTATTTTCTTCAAAAAATTTTCCCCCCAAAATTAGTTTTAAAAATTGTCCGTCGATTCAGCGAGGAGTAGTCTTAATGTAGAAAAATTACGAGTAACCATTTAGGGTTAATCGTAAAATTTATGGCACCTACTGGAGAGATCGAAATTAATTCTCAGTCCTTTTTCTAGTGTCTCAGTGTTTTCTCTAATTTCCTTAAAATTTTTAAAAGCTTTTTTTCCCTCAAAGCGTGTTTTCTTAGAGTGTCACAACTTTGAGTTGGCATCACTGCTTTATTTTAGCACCCATTTACCAGCTGATTGTTGCTTATTGTTTAGTTTTGCCTTGAAATTTCATTATGAATCGACTTAAATCAGAGCAACTCGTGCAAATTGAAGTTTTTAATAAAAATAATAGGTCTGTTCGTCAAAATCGTCCATTTAAAATTTTATTTTTTGATGAAGCCTATTTCTGGCTGAATGGGTACGTAAATACAAAATTTCATTATAAGTCGACTTAAACCAGAGCAACGCGTGCAAATTGTTGAAGTTTTTAATCAAAATAATGGGTCTGTTCGTCAAAATCGTCCATTTAAAATATTATTTTCCGATAAAGCACATTTCTGGATGAGTGGGTGCTGCCGCATTTGGAGTGAGTAGAATTCACACACTCTTGTCAAAGCACTGAATTACTTTCTGGTGCGCTTAAGGGGCTGACGGAGTCATGGGCCCGTCAGTCTTTAAAAACGATGATGATCAGAATGTTTCTGTCAATGGCGAACGATGACGGAACATAATTCGAAATTTTTTCGTACCTCAATTACGTGGCACTAATCCTGCGGATATGGAGTTCTAACACAGAAATCATATTTAAATATAAATTTCATTGAATTTTCTTTCAAATGGAGCCCGTTTCATTGACATTAAAAATATAAATCCTGGTTTCATTACGATTTAAACTCGTGCCAATCTATAAAAAGAACACCCGTTTAATAGACTTACGATTTAATGTTTTGAGAAACGAGCTCCTACCTGTTCTTTAACACAATTAAATTAGAGTTCTTTAAAACTGAAAATATTAAAAAAAAATGTCAGAATTTAGAATTTCATTAAGTCTATGAAACATATTCGTTGCTGCAATGAAAATTTCGTTGAATTTACGAACATCTTATAAAATAAATGTATTCACATTTTCTGATTTTTTTAAGCAACTGTCTACTAAAAATTGTTTTGTATAGTCCTGTCACTGTATTAGTGAAGTTGTAATAATGATCCTGTTTCATTAAATCAATTACATCGCTTCGTTATATCAATGAATTCACTTGAATTAATGAATGAAATGATTACATCGATGTCATTAAAATTGTCTCGTTGTATTAATGAAATCCGTTCATCACATTGACGAAAGTATTTCATTTATATGACAAAGTTGGGCAATTTTTTAATTCACATGAATTTGAACGGAACAAGAGGAGGAAATGCAAACGGCTCAAATTGTAATAAAATTAAAATTAAGCGTTCAATTAAGTCCGCAACCCGCAGGCATAATGATACCCTTTAATTTTTCAATATAATTTTGATATATATTTTTGGAAAAGTCAGCATTGAAAAATTAATAAATAAATAAAAATAAAAATCAAGTCTGCTCAATATGAGACCTTTAAAAAAACAAAGTCTTTAGTGAAAAACCCTTTACTCATACCCAACAAAAGTATAAATTTTGTGGAGCGCAGAAAAATGTATCCGCACCTCCTGTCGTACGCCAATCCATGACAATGCGATAATTTGTAAATACCCGATTAAATTCAAATTTATTACGACCAATAAATAATAAATCCTGTGAGACAAGGAGCAGCTGTTTTGCCTGCGTTTATGCTCGTAATTGAATTCTCTTTGTTTTGAATTTACGTTTAATGTGTTTCCAAATTGCAGGCCCCGAAATCCTTTTGTGTTTTTAATCTACATCCGCGATACATAAAACAGAAACGCAACGCATTAAAGCATTCATAAAGGCGGTGCCCATGCCAGGAGAAGGTTGTGGTCAGACGAGGCAAATGTTTAATGGAGTTTATTACGGATTAATGAAATTAATCTATTCAATATTTGATGAATTTTCTTCATAAATTTTGATATAAATTTAATGAAAAATTTCATTAATATTCAATCACATTTCGTTGGGTTAATGAAACCAGTTTCGTTGAAATTAGTTTAATGAAAAAACTTCGTCAAAGAAATGAAATACTTTCGTAGAGAATATTAACTAGTTTAATTGATATAATGACACGATTACAACAATACAACAAAGTAGTTTCATCAATAGAATGAAATAATTGCATTTATTCAATGTAATAAATTCATAAAAGCAGTGAAATTAATTCGCTAAAAAAATTAAATAATTCCGTAGATTTAGCAACGAGTGAATTTCATAGATACAATGAAACTCTAAAACTTTATTATTATATTCAGTTTTAAAAAATTTAAACTTTTTTTTTTTAAGAATAGGAGGAGCCCATTTGTTACAACTTTAACTCGCAAATTTACAAGTAAAACACCAAAACAAAAAGAATAATTTTTTCAAAATCTTTTTTAGATATTATTCTTATATATTTACTATATATTTTCAAATTGTACTTTTGAGAAACTGGCCCCTGATATTCGAATATATTCAAGCAAGAACTCAACCATTTTTCTTTATGCCAAAAACCGGTTGGTAAAAAGATACAGAATCCAATAAAAATAGTATGAAAATTTCAATAAAATATTATGAAAATGCATGTAATGTATTTAACAGGCCTCGTATAATATCTGTGGTGCGCTACTTTAAAGGAGACAAATTACAATTTTGATAAAATCTTCCGCTAAATCTAAAAATTTACCATAATTTTTGAACAGACCTCGCATTGTGACTGAAGTAGACTACTTTAAAGGAGACAAAATAGAAATTGAAAAATAAAGGAAAAATTTTTGCTTGTTTGGGAACTATGAAAACGAAACTTATACATTGAGCAGACCTCGTATATATAAATAATTAATAATTGTTTTCTGGTTTGAACATACTCCATGTGATGGACCATATTCAAAGGGACAATTTATAAATTCACAAATAAATAAATATTTTTAAGAAAATTTGAAAATGCACCATATATATATATATATATATATATATATATATATATATATCGAACAGGCCTCGTATTATTGTGTGTGAAGTGGAGACACTTCATGGGAGAGAAAATATAAATTGACGTTTAAGAAATTATAAGTACTTGGAAAATTAAAAAAATTTACCTTAATTATTGAACAGCCCTCGCATTGTATATGACTTAGACTAACTGAAATCGTACAAAATAGAAATTGAGAAATAGTAAAATGTTTATTTTTTTGGGAAATGTGTAAATTAACTTTATATATTGAACAGACCTCGTATAATATATAATTTATAATTATATAACTAAGAAATTTTGAATATTTATTTTCAAATTTGGACATTTGGAATTATAACCGCAGTAGGCTACTTAAAAATATATAAGCTTAAGAATATGTTTCTTTAAATCTTAAAATTCACCATACTCTTTAAACATACCTCGTATTCTATACAAGGTAGACCATTTAAGGCAGTAAAAGGTGGAAAGTAAGAAATAAATAAATGTTTTTGGGATATATATGAACTATATAAATACATATACGCTGAGAAATACTGAAAACTCACCCAATATTTTGAACAGACCTCGTGTTTTAGCTGAAATGTACTATTTTAAAGGGGACAATATAAAAATTGACAAATAAAGAAACTTATCATGATTGAGAAAAACGTGAATTGAATAAATAAAAATGTGGAGAAGTTTAAAAACTTACCCTGTTTATTGAACAGTCCTCGTTCTGTGCTGAGATGTGCTATATTAAAGGAGTCAGTTTATAAATTGAAAACTAAACAAAGGTATCTTGAGAAATATGAAAAAGCATTTTGTGTATATTGAACAGGCCTCGTGCTGCATGTGAATACGAATAATGTAAAAAATATTCAAATTTTTCTTTGAACAGACCTCGTGTTACATGTGAGGTGGTTAATTTTGAAGGGTTAAAAATAAAAAATGATTTTGAGAGTAGTTCAGTTTTACCTTGATTTTTGAACATACCTCGTATTATATAAGGTAGACCATTCAAGATGGTAGAAAGTAGAAATTGAGAAATAAATAAATGGTTTTTGGGATACATGTGAACTATATAAATGTACGCTGACGCGTTTGAAAATTCATCCAATATTTTGAACAGACCTCGCGTTACATCTTAGATGCACTATATTGAAAGTGACAATATATAAATTGACAAATAGAGAAACGTATTTGGAGAAATATGAAAATCCAATTTATGTATACTGAACAGGCCTCGTATTACTTGTGAATACAAATAATGTAAATACATGGAGAGAAATGTGGAATTTGACCTAATTCTTTGAACAGACCTTGTTTTATATATGAGGTGGTTTATTTGTAAGGGATCGAAAAAGGAGTTGATTGTTAATACATTTTGAGAATAATAAAATTTTACCTTAATTTTTGAAAAGACCTCGTATTATTTTTTAAATATCATTAAACTCTACCTCAATTTTTGAACACACTGCGTATTAAATATATGAGGTGGTTTATTTTTAAGGGATCAAAACAGGAATTGATTATTAATACTCTTTGAAAATAGTTCAATTTTACCTGGATTTTGCACAGACCTCGTATTATATATGGGTGCATGAGGTGGTTTATTTTGAAGGGACCCAAATAAAAATTGATTGTAAATACTTTTTGAAAATAATAACATATGACCTTAATTTTTGCACAGACCTCGTATTATACATGCATATATGGGGTGATTTATTTTGAAGGGATCCAAATAGGAATTGATTGTAATAACTTTTTGAGATCAAATAATTTTTACCATGATTTTTAAACAGACCTCGGGGTTACAAATGAGGTGGTTTGTTTTGAAGGGATCCAATTATGAATTGATCATTAATATATTTTGGAAAATTATGAAATTTTACTTTAATTTTTGAACGGACCTCGTTCTATTTATGGAGTAGTTTATATTGAAGAGATCAAAATAGAAATTGATTATTAATAATTTTTAAGAATAATAAAATTTGACCTTATTTTTGAACAGACCTCGTTTTATTTATGAAGTAGTTTATATTGAAGAGATCAAAATAGAAATTGATTATTAATAATTTTCAAGAATAATTAAATTTTACCTTAATTTTTGAACGGACCTCGTTTTATTTATGAAGCAGTTTATATTGAAGAGATCAAAATAGAAATTGATTAGTAATAATTTTTAAGAATAATTAAATTTTACCTTAATTTTTGAACAGACCTCGTATATATATTTAATTACAAAATCAACTATTAAATGCGATTAAATTCGCTTAAACCCTTTTGCAAGCCATCAGAAGTTTACTGAAGTGCATGAAAATGAAAACTGCATCCATATGCCGATCGACGCATTTTACCACAGCGAACGAAGCCATTCAACGGAGATATAAAAATTAAATACAACTCTTTTTACACAATTCCAGGCTGCCGGTATTACAATTTGATTTTGTAAAATGTAAATGTGCGATATTTCTTTTACTTTATTTCCATCAGTGATTTACTTCATTTAAAACCACAAATTGACTGCATATTCGAATAAGTAAATTTTAATATCGAATTTTCGTTTTATTTTTTTCGGATTGAATTTACGTGCAACACTTAATCACAATGACCCACATAAAGATGGAAAATAATATTCAGATTTTATTTTATTTCATCCATTGAAGTTTTCTGCTTTTTTTATATATATTTTTTTTATCATTTTTATTATTATTATTATTGAATGCATGAGAATGAATATAATTTTTTGATTAAATAATTTTGTGGCTTGAAATTTGTTGCTGCAGCAGCTTTTCGAAAATAATGCGAGTTGCAAAGAATGAAATTCAAGTAAGAATTTTTTATATATATATATGTTTTTAATTTAATTTTTTTTCCGTGCATAAAACTGAATGTAAATCGGAATGATTAATTGTAAATTAAGTTAATTTTAAGTATGTGCGAGTGTGTTTGTGTAGATGCGGCATGTTCGCTGAAGAATGTTTGTACTACAAAATTTTCAAGTGAATTATTGCACACAAACACACACACACACACACACACTGACATTGTGCAACTTTCAGCATTCAAAATAAATGTAGCGTAAAACGATCTGACACAGTTTTCTAGTTTTTTTTTATTTTTATTTTTGCTTAAATTAAAGAAATTTTACATTTTCTGCAGTTTTCTTTTTACACTCACATTCGTCGGTTTTCAAATGTGTGCATGTGTGTTGCTGTTGTTGTTACTGTGTTGGCTCATTTTTTAATTCACATGAATTTGAACTGAACACAAGAGGCGGAAATGCAAACGGCACAAATTGTAATAAAATTTAAATTAAGCGTTCAATCAAGTCCACAACCCGCAGGCATAATGATTCCCTTAATTTTTGTTGTTGTTGTATTTTTGGCGGCAGAGAAAACACTGGGAAAACGAAAGGTCATCATGAAATTGACACAATTTAATTTGTTAAAAAAAAAGTGATGAACACCACTGGAGGAATTAAATGTTGACTTAAGATTGCCAAAAGAGAGACGTAAAAGAGAGAGAGAGAGAGTGAGCGAGAGCAGTAGGAATGAATATCAGGAGAATGCGAAAGTATTGAGCAACTCCTCGTCGTTTTTGTTGATCACTTGGAAAAATTATATTTTTAGGCGGGCCGATAATGAAATACTGTGGCTTTAATTTAATTGTTGTGTGATCTCTCCTTTTTTGACATTTCTAACCTTCAGTATAATTTATTAGGAGATATTTAGAACACGCCATATGTTTCTACCATCGCAGTAAAAAAAATTTGTTCTAATTTAAATTTTATTAAAAGCTAAAAATGTTGTTTTAATATTTGAAAAATATTCATATAATATGAGAACTTTAAAAATATTCATCGGGGTATAAATCGGGAATCATATTGGAAAAAAACGGAAAACAGTTGACCCCAAGGCGCACAAATCTCTCGACCCTAAAAGCCAACCCTTAGCTTCTTCCTAATTTTAAAAGCAACGATTTTTTGAACCGGGCTTGAGTGCTACTCTATGCTTTTGTGCTCTTCGAGTTAAAACTTTATTATTTTAATATCTAAATCAACGGATTCCCACATGACAAGCGGTTATTCATGTACTTCTCGATTACTCTAAAATACCCGAGAGCATTAACCGATCAGATATATAGTTTCGGAGTTTTTAAAAAGAAATTACCATTTTCTAATTTTTCGTTCACAATATCTCGCAAACGGGTCAACCGATTTTAACCCGATTTTTAAATGTTAAGAGCTGATTAGTTTCTGGAATCTATCGGTGAAGGAGTTGGAAACCCATTTATTTTTCTCTGCTCTTTTGAGGTATCTGAAAATTTACCGTTTCGAATCGGTTCAAATTCTCGGAAAATTTACACCCAGGTATGTCCTTCGGTTTGATTAACTGATCAGATAAATAATTTCGGAGTTTTTGAAAATAAATCAGTTGTTTCCAATTTTTTTGTCCACAATATCTCCCAAACGGGTCAACCGACTTTCACCCAGTTTTGACATTTTAAGAGCAGATTAAATTTTGGAATCGATCTGTAGATCAGTTGAAAAGCTGTTATATTTTTGAATGGTGTTTTTTACATATTTGAAAATTTACCGTTTCGAATCGGTTCAAATTCTCGGAAAATTTACACCCAGGTATGTCCTTCGGTTTGACTAACTGATCAGATAAATCATTTTGGAGTTTTTGAAAAGAAATCACTTTATTCCAAATCTTCGTTCACGATATCTTGCAAACGGGTCAACCGATTTTAGCCCGGTTTTTAAATTTTATGACCTGATTAGTTTGTGGAATCGATCGGTGGAGCAGTTGAAAAGCTATTATATATTTTTATGGTTTTTTGAATTATCTGGAAATTTACCGTTTCGAATCGGGTTGAATCGGAAAATCTAAGTCCATGTATGACCTTCAATTTGATTCGGTTCAGCCGCTTAGAACACATACACACATACATACTGACACATACACACACGCGCCACTAACACACACACATATACAAACAGACACACTCCTTATCCCTACATACATAGTGACGGGCTCTCAGAATTAGTCAGAAAAGCTTCCTAAAACCTCAAAACATGTAGATGTCGACTTTTTAAAACGGAATAAAACCAATAACGTCTCGTTTTTTTTTTTTAAATTTTTACTTATCCCAGCGGGATTTCGAAAATCTCAAAAAATTTTTAAAAAGCAAGAAAAAATTAATTTTTGGCTATCAAATCAATTTTTATTTTCACAAGCATTAACTGAAAATACATGCTATTTATTTGGACTCGGCCTCGTTTTTTTTATAATCATTTTTGTAATGATAATCCTTTTCCATCCCGTTGGGCGTTGCTGTAGAAAAGCATTTTGTATCTTGAACGAAAACTGAAGTATTTTCTATATTCGCATTCACTTTAAAATCAGTGTTTCCATTAATTTGTGTAACATTTTTAGCCGTCTGGGAATAGATTAAAAACTACTGAGATACTCAAGACAAAAATAGCAAATGAAATTGGCCTCATCGAGCCTGATTAGTGCTCCACATTTAAGAAATATTAAACATTTTGAAAGAGCGCCATCTAGTAGAATAACGTTGGACGTTTTTAAAGTGCGTTTTCTATAGAGATATAAAATTTTAAGCTGGCAACACTTATTTGTAGTGACAGCCATTTCATCAGCTGTCAGTTTTATTCGTTTTTAGTTTGGTTTAGTATTTTAATATGAATAGACAGACGCCTAAATAACATCTTCCGAGTGGTGAAAACTTATTTTCAAAATCGTGGTTCTGTTGGAAACGCGTTTCGCGCGAATTTGTTTGGCGGTAGAACTTCCTTTTGTTGGGAGAGATATTTCAAATAAAATCTGAGTATTTAAAGTGATGATCATTCTTCGGGATATCTTTACATCCAGGAAAATAACTTCTTTATAAGCTGCTGGTGTCACTGGTCCGTAACTCTGTAAAAAAAACGATGCTGGTCAGAAAGTGTCAATTATTCTTCGTTCGTCAATTGAACAATCACGAATCGTTCCGAAAATCACGTTTCGGACCCGTGATATGGCCTCCTGCCGCAATTAATTTATTGAGAGAAATGTTTGATAAGCGTATACTTTCTCGGACCCATATGAATTAGCTCCGCTACACTACTTTCTGTGGGGATATGTGAAGTCACTAGTTGAAGTGGATAAACCTCAAGCGATTGACCACTTGGAGGACAACATTCGCCGCATTATGGCCGCTATACGATCGCATATGTTGGTCCAAGTCATCGAAAATTGGAACTCCCAGGTTCGACCACATCCGATCCAGCCAGAAATTGTATCAAAATTATAATGCCAGAAGATAATTTTTCGCAAAATTATCTTCTATCAAATTAATTAAAAAAAACTCAGCCTTGTTTTGTCGTATTTCAAAGCTCTATACCTCTATAAAAACACCCTATAATATGTTTATTTATCATTCGCCATGACATCGACGCTATTTTTAAATGAAGAACTGAAATTTTTAATCCCATTTTATTTTATTTAAATAAAATTTAATAGTTTAAGAAGTTGCACAATAAAGAAGTGCATGTCAAGCGCTCAGTTTTTCTACTGGTTTTCATGCATAAATTTCACACAATTTGATTGCTTTCTTGGGCTCCTCCAAAGGGTCTTTCAATAAGCGCTACCCATCTTTCAATTTCAATATATCGAATTTTGCTATTCATTTGAAAGACTTGTTGATGCCATTTTGTGTGGAATATAAAAAAACATCGTTTAAATGTCCGCCCTGACTTCTCTGGCTTTAATAAATGCGAAATGTACACTTCTCCATGACTCTGTCGTTTAAATAACGCTAAATTTGACCCGTGGCGTGGTTTATGTTGACCCTGAAGACCGCTGAGGTTTGAGGCTTATTCGTTTACACCAGCTACTTACCAGCGCCCGTGAAAAATATCTAACGCGGCATGAACTTTATGGCACTTAGCGCCACGATGTTGATACTGAATTTCGATGGAGTCCCGACCCTGCAAGTCAGACCAAAATAAGTCGGTGATCAGCGATCTCTGGTGATCATGACAGTCATGGATGCTTCGTTTGGAAAGACATCTGGATCAATGACTACGACGTCAGCCGAAAATCTACAACAAACATCGACTTTTTCGGGATGCATGGGACGCTTTTGGAAGTGATGGGAATTAGTAGCGTCTTAAATCAGTAAATTTTTTTTACGTTTCCAGTCATCCAAGAAAAGGGCTTCATCGTTGTAAATAATTTTTGATGAATTTCGACGTCAGTATCCAACTGCTTTAGAACCCATTCAACGAATACTTGTGCTTGTCCAAGATCTGGTCATTTCCATTGAGTCCCTGGGTCAGTTGTTGGTTGGTCCTTCACTCAGTCAGTGGCCTCAAATTCATCGGCCGCTGTGATTCATAGGTGGCAATGTTAGGCTGTCTGTCCCGCCAAGTCACGACTCAAAATGCGTTTCTTGCGTTTCGTCGACGTCCGGATGTTTTGGGTTGGCTCTTCACTCAGTCAGTGGCCTCAAATTTATCCACCGCATTGCGAATATGTCGGCCGCTGTGGAAAATAGGTGGCAACGCTACCTTGTCAGTCCAAAAGTTGTGGGTTCGATTCCCGCCAGAGACTGGATGTCTACCGCAAACAAGGAAATTATTTCGGGGCCGTATTTTTACAAAAAAAAAAAAAGTTAATAAAATAAAAAAATAGGCCATTTCGTGGAACAATTCCGAGCATCATAAAAGGGGCCCGTTACATTTCCTAAACCGGAACATCCATTTCGATTAAACAATTTTATTGCTGGCTAAATTACATTTAATTTAACAGCGGCTGCAACAACAAAATGGCCGCTGTCAGCTGTCAAAATTGTTAAGTCCCTTTTGGAAGAGCCTTTATAAACGTCACTGTGATATTTTCAATATCTTAATTATTATTTTTGCCTTAAAACCAACAGAATGTTCATTAAAACTATGAAAATTGAAGGGGAGTTCCTGTGTTTGTGTGTGTGTGTTGGTGCATCAAGTGGTTTTCGCTTATGTAGTGGTAAAATCTACATCATCGTGCTTAAAAGGGCGTAACTAAAATCTTTTAAGTGTTTTTATTTTGCTGCCGTGAACAGACATTCAAAATTTATGATTTTAATATAAAATCGTTGGTGGTTTTAATATTTTTATTTAATTTTTCTAAATTAATTTTGCTGTTCTTTTTTAGGAATTCATTTTTTTTTGTTTTCCGCAACGACTTTATTTTGGCCGTGCTAAACCGTTTTATCCTGATGCATGCAAACAAAATCGTTCCTTTTTATGGGTTGCGCGTGTATGTGCTTGTGCATATTCTTCTTCTTCGCCTTCTCCTCCTTCTTCTATTTCTTATGCTACACTTACGTATTGCCTGGCATGTATAAATTTTAATTTTCATTAAATCTAAATATTTATGAAATTGAAACATAAATCGTTTTAGATAAATAGAAAGAGAAAACAAAAAACGAAAATGCTAAAGACCAACACGAGCATGTTGCCTCATACTCTTGAGTTGCTTTCCTTTTATCCTGCAAAACTTTAATAACAACAACAACGCCAGCAACAAAACCACTACAAAATGAACAAGAACAGCAGGCAGTGGCAACAAAAAATAACTAAAACATAAAACCATTTAATATTTTCTTTAAACACACACACACACACATACATACAAATACCCAAACAGCTACACTCCATCACACAAAAAATTAAATACCTAAAACAAAAAGAAAAACTGTAAAGAAAACTGGAAAATATAAAAATAATAAAAATAATAAAAATTTATAAACTTATGCCAGGGATAAATTTTATAGCCATCCGAATATGACTTGAGGGAAATGCTGTGAAACTATTAAGTAAAGAATTGCTGGAGAGCGCTCCTTTAAAGGAACAACAAAGCTGTGCTTCAAAATGATACGGTTAGCTAAGTTTTTTAAAAGAAAATAATAAAAAGTTAAATAGCCAGAGAAAATGGAGAAAAAAATGCAAAATTTTTCACACTTTTCAAGAGAAAAGTGCAACATTCCATCATTTGAGAACAAAGAATTTGATAGAAATTAATGCAAAACCACTTATGAAATCATAGTTGCTGTCTTGAACTCTTCTTCCAAACAGCCACTTTGAAGAAGAAAATGCAATAAAAAAATGGGGAAAAATGCAAAATTTTTCACACTTTTCAACAGAAAAGAAGAAGAGAACGAAAAATTTATTAGAAATGCAACACCCCTCACAAAAAAATTATTTCTGTCTTAAACTCTTCTTCCAAACAGCCACTTTGGAGAAGAAAATGTAATAAAAAAATTTACAAAATGTCAGAGAAAATGGACAAAAAATGCAACATTTTCACACTTTTTAACAGAAAAGTGCAACATTACATCATTTGAGAACAAAGAAATTGTTCTCAAATGATGAATTTCCCTCACGGAAAATAGTTTATGTTTTAAACTCTTCTTCCAAATAGCCACTTTTAAGAAAATGCAACAGAAAAAATGTTACACGTTTTTCAGAAAAAAACGCACCTTTTGATTTGGTGACAAATATTTGTCACATTATGACTTTTCTGCCAGCAATTCTGTCACACTGCGAGTGACAGTTTATGTTTCACTAAAAAAAGCACACTCACTAAAAGCCTTAGAACAAGTCGCACTAAGAACTCTATTTGATCTATCGTCAGCTGCAATGAAAAAGCATGCAGCAAAAAAATAAAATATGATATATTTGATTAACTTCGGTACAGTGCGTAACACGTTTTTAAATACTAAAATTTCATTAAAAAATACGAAAATTCACCAAGCTTCTTGAACAAACCTCGTATTATGTCTGAGGTGGATCGCTTTGAATGATGAGAAAAATTCTAAATTCACAAACAAGTAAATGTTTTTCGAAAAGTTATAAAATCAAACCTTCTTTTGAACAAACCTCGTATAATATCTAAAGTGTAATGCTTTGATTAGATAAATATGAATTGACGAATAAATATATATTCCATGCAAATATTCGCTATGCAAAATCTTCTAACATTTTGAACAGACCTCGTATTATATCTGAAATGGTTTATTTTAAATGGGGGAAAAAATTAAAAGTGACGAAAATAAAATTTCATCTGGAAAATTTTTAAATTAACCTAATATCTGAACAAACCTCGTATATATAAAGTGTACTGCTTTAAATGGGTAAATACAAAGTGACGAGCAAATAAATATTTCATGAAAAATATGCAAAATCAACTAGCATTTTGAACAGACCTCGTATTAAATATGAAGTGGTTTACTTTAAATGGGGGAAAAAGAGTATAAATTGACAAAAATTAAATGTCATTTGAAAAATTTTTAAATTAACCTTATTTTTGAACAAACCTCGTTTAATATCTGTGGTGTACTGCTCTGAATGGGTAAATACAAATTGACGAGGAAATAAATATGCCATGAAAAATATGCATAGTCAACTAAAATTTTTTTTGAACAGACCTCGTATTATACCTGAAGTGGTTTACTTTCAAAGGGGGGAAAATAGTACAAAGTGACAAAATTTAAATGTAATTTGAAATTTTTTAAATTTATCTAATTTTTTAACAAGCCTCGTACTATATCTAAAGAGTAATGCTTTAATTGGAAAAATATAAATTGACGAACAAATAAAGATTCCATGCAAAATACGAAATTTCTCCCATTATTTAGAACAGACCTCGTATTATAGCTGAGATGGATTATTTTAAACGGAAAAAATATAAATTAACGAACAAATAAATGTTCCATGAAAAATTTGCAAAATCAACTAACATTTTGAACAGACCTCGTATTATACATATATGACCTGGATTACTTTGAAGTGGGAAAAATATGAATTAATGCATACGGAATGTTTCTTTTAATATAAATAATCACCTAACTTTTTGAACACACCTCGTATTATAGCTGAGATGGAATATAAATTAACGAACAAATAAATATTCCACGAAAAATATGAAAATTCACCTAATATATTGAACAAACCACGTATGGTAATTATAAATTGTACAATATGAAATTTTGCCTCTTATTTAGAACAGACCTCGTACTATTTTTAAGCTCTAATACATTGGACGAGAAAAATATAAATTGATGCATATAAAAATTTGAAAATAAGAATAATCACCTAGTTTTTTTGAACACACCTCGTATTATTTCGTAAGTATGCTCACCTTAAAGTGTACAAAATGTATAAAAAATAAACTACTAAACGATAACAATATATTTGGAGTTAAATGAAAATTAACCTTATGATTTGAACAGACCTCGTTTGAAGGGTTTATCTTTTCTAGTATTACCAGTTGTAATAATAACACTCAGTAAAGTACTAAAGGAGCTGCTGCTTATGTTTTGTCAACGAAAATTAATTTGTAATGCTGGCAACACTGTTGCAACGGACGTTTAACAAACACAATAATTCTCAGTGACTTTATCATTTTAAATAATTGAAAACTTTAAGTATGTGGTCAATATCGGACTAGTTTTTGTAAGCAAATTAGGAAATATCCCTTCTCCCACTGATGACTGAGTTAAGGTTGAAATTATATCGCTGATGTTGGAAAAGAAAAAGTTACCCTATCACTTTGCCGCACACTTTCCAGGAGGCGCACTATGAGGCAAATAGAATAAATATAAATAATTGTAACGGTAAACCTTTAAAATGCTTTCCAGTGATTATTTAAAGACAAAAAATAAAATAAAAAATATAAAATAAAATTGTCTGTAACTTCTTATTACACGACTAAATGTTGCGACCAGCGGCACATCCGAAAATTAAAAAGAACAAAAAAAATTATATTAAGAAAAATGATGTCGACAAACAAGAAACTTTTTTTAAAAAAGAAAAGGCCAAGATTCTCAGGAAAGTGGTGCATTCTTTGGCACTTGAGAAAATAGAATTTTAAGAATTTAAAACACTCAAAGAGTTTATCTGTTTTCGTTGTTGTTGTTGCTTAAAAGGATAATGATTGTAAATTAAGGAAAGAAAGAAATCTTTTTGTTAAAGCCCGGGGTGTTTATTTGTTGTTGGGTTTTTTGTTCTGTAGTATTTCTCATTTTAAATTTCGGTATTATATTCCATTGAAGATTTATTCTGCTGTTTTTATTGCTGTTCTTTTTTGAACAAACAGCGAGCAATTGTATAGGATACATTTACCTCACAAACTGTAATTTTTTTTTTTTTGAATTATAATTAAGACATTTTTATAATTTAAAATATAAGGTGTTTTTTATATAGTGATACAACTTTGAGTTGACATCACTGCTTTATTTGACCACCCATTTAACAGCTGATAGTTGCTTTTTGTTTAGTTTGCTTTGACATTTCATTATGGATCGACTTACACCAGAGCAACGCGTGCAAATTGTGGACATTTTTAATCAAAATAATAGTTCTGTTCGTCAAACTTATCGTGCACTTCGCCCATTCAAAATTTTATTTTCCGATGAAGCCAGATTGTTACTCTTTGTGAAAATTGGTGTTCATAATTGCGCCTTGTACGCGCCAGCCTTGGCGGCCACACGGCCGAAATCATATATAAACATGACTGTCATAAAATTTTCTACCCAATAAAGACCGTTTCATTTATATGCTTTATTATGATTTAAACTTGTATCACTCTATAAAAAACACCCTTTATAATTATTTTGCAAGAAAATAATAATTATTTTTCTAAATTTTTGGTGGCCTGGTTTTTTTATCGCAAAAGTAAACCAAAATTAAATAATGCGATCTGTCAACCACAGTGAAGTTAGCTGCGGAGAGTAGTGCATCAGCTGTTGGCCGTTGATCACGACCAAGACGACTTTTCAAGGAAATGGTACAGCACGAAGTCATTAACATTAACGGCTGCTATACTTTTTTTTCCAAATTGTTCCTGCCCCTTAACTCCGCTCTAAAACTGCTCTGCGGCACATTAATTTTCTTTTTATATACTTCACAAAAAAGAGGAAGTTTTGTCATTCCGTGTGAAATTTCTTCGATATTAATATGGGACCTCATAAGGTACATATATATATATACATATATATATATATATATATATATATATATATATATATATATATTCTGGATTCTCATGAATAGCGATGACGACTGAGCGATGTCCGTCTGCCTTTACGATTTTCCCAAGCCCCCAGAAGAGCTAGAGACTTCGTTCGTGGACTAATAGATTGTAAATGAAATTAAATAAAGAGGTATTGACAAATCCGAAATACGGCTGCAGAGCTGGGAAGCTTATACCTATTTCTCGACGCAAGATTAATACCAAAAACCAATTATTTTTTTGATTGTTTGTAAGTTGAACCAATTTCATGGTTTGGGAAGCCTCAATTGTCTATTAAAAACTAAAAAAAAATATACAAAATTTTTATCAGGGGTGGGAAATTAAAAAAATTTTTAACACATTCAGTATCTTGTAGTACATGTATTAACTGAAATTTTAAAAAATTGCAAGTTTTTCTTAAATAGAACCGCTGTATACATCACGAAGATTTGCATTGGTAAAAAAAAAAATTACTTAAAATTTCGTTTCCAGGGATGGGAAATTTGTTTTTTTCCCCATTCATATAAGTAATCAAAAAGGCAACTGTTATTTGCCAACTAAAACTATTTTGGGAAGAATAAATTTGGTATCAACTATTTAAAAAAAATTTAAATTTCGAATCCAGGGTTGGACAAGTGCAATGTTATATAGTACATTGAAGTGGCCAAGTTACAAATTGAAAATTTTTCCTAAATAAAACTACTTTATATATCATGAAGAGTTGCATTGACAATAAAAACAAAAAATAAAATGAAATTTCACTTCCAGGGTTGGGGTATTGAACGTTTTTTGGTACCCACAATATATTGTAGTACATGAAACAGATCAAAATGGTTAAAAATTTTAAGTTTTTCTTAAATAAATTTATTTAATGCCTCATTAAGAGTTGCATTGATAGTAAAAAAAAAAATTCTTAAAGTAAAATTTTATCTCCAGGGGTGGGAAATTGATATGTTTTCCATTCATGAAAGTAACCAAAAAGGCAATTGACGTTGTTTTTTTTTTCTTTTTGTTAACTTAAACTATTTTATGACTTAGGAAGAACAAAATTTGTACTTAAAAATATATGCAACGCCAGACGTACGTTGGTGTAGAGTATATAAGATTCGGGACAGCCGAATATAGCACTTTTACTTGTTTATATTTTGAAAACTTTTCCTCTTAATATTTTTTAATATAAAAAACTGGGAAGTTATTCGTATTGTCCCGTTTCGAAAAGATCGAGTTTTCATCAGATCGTGTAGATCGTTGTTCTATTGTGGCCAAAATGGGACGTGCAGGTAACTTGTTGCCGCAACCCATTATTTTTTGCAATCAACGCGTCTTTAATCATTCGTTTGCCTTTTTTGAAATAATCCATTCTTTACTTTTTGTGGTAAAAAAATCTAAAAAAAAAACTTAGTCGTGCTGGCTGCTTAATGTCGATTTCTTTTCTAGAAAATAATGCAACATTTTTCACACTTTTTAACACAAAATGACAACATTCTGTCATTTCAAAATAAGTAATTTATTAGAAACTAATCAAACATCTCTCACGAAAAATAATTTCTGTTTTAAAACTTTTCCAAACTGCCTTTTTTGAGAAAATAAGTGGAAAAATTGTACATGTTCTTATGTTTTAGTTCTACATTAAAGAAAAGGTGCAAAATACGTCTGAAGAATTTTTGCATGCATTTCTAAATCGGCCGCCACTTTTCTTAATTCATCTTTTATAAAAAAATTCAACAATTTTAATGCATATTTAAAAGCTGTACGACATGGTCGCACTTAAATTGAAATTATTTAGGGTTGTTTTATGTTTATTTGGGAAGTGGTTACGAATATTTATAGGAAAATAATGCCATGCGGCTAAAGGACACACACACACACACACACACACACACACTCACTGTATTTAACATCTAACGACAATTATAAATCACTGGGCTGCCTGTTGTAAAGTGAAAGGGAAAAATATGCAACTTTGAAATTAATAATAGGGTGTTTGAGGACAAAAGCGATTCAAACAGCTGTACAGTAGGCAAGAAGGTAGAAATATTGCTTTGAAAAAAATAAAATCTTTATAGAACATTCTTTGTGTGCAACAGTTTTTGTGGCAGAGTTTTTTTTAGTTTTGCAGTAATTCTTTTTGACTCTGAAGCAACTTTGAAAAGTAGATGGAACTACCCCCGCATATGCAGTGAAATGTACCGGAACTAGAAAGGGGGCGATAGTGTTGAGAGGACAGCGAAAGCAGAAGATACAGAATTTGTTTATTTAAGAGTAGGAAAAGCACTCAGGGAATGGTCGCTACATTGGGACGGAACCGGTCAAGTTTTTTTTTTTTTTTTTTTTTTGGGAAGAAAATTAAAGTGGGTATTTTATGTAGATATTCGAACCTTCCCAAATTTTAAGTGGCGGGGAAGATATCCGTAGCTTATTTGTTCCACATACGGACTGTTCGACCAAAAAACGGGTTCTCACTGTTTTGCGTCGAGCGACCCGTTGGCATACCGACCACAAGTGAATGTGTTTTGGATGAAATCCAGCGTTGAGTGTAAAAAAGAACAGGTTGCGGAAAAAGTTCCCTGATTATATGGCAGCACATCCGATTATGGCAACGATAAAACAATGAAACCCAGTCCTCCTGGCGAATATGATGAATAGAGTCAATAGAATCACCCCACGAGTATCTTGGGCCTCTCTTCTGCACGGTCTAGCAACTTCAAAATAGACTTCAAAGCACCGGATCACACATGAGCGTTGTTTTCAATGAGTTTTTTGTGTCTCTTCTACATGGTCCAACAATTTCGAAATAAATTTTAAAATACCCATGAGCGTTGTCTTCACTGAGGGTTTTTTGGGCTTCTCCTCTACAGGTCCAACAACTTGAAAACAGATTTCAAGCACCGGATCACACATGAGAGTTTCCATTTTCATTGCAGCCATTTCGTACTCTACCTCGCTCTTTAGCGCGTAGTAGTACGCATCGTCGTCGATAATCTTTAAAGACCGGTAATATGCCTTCGTCATTCAACCGGTCCGACCATACGGTAATGAAGATCAGTAAAGTCTATTGTCGTAATCAGTACTAACAGCGGAAACGTACCAGGAATCTTAGGCTTCGTAGTCTTAGAGCTTAATAACCCAGTCAATGCCGCCCCCTTAACTCTGGGCTCGAGGGCGATAGGAAACCATGGGCTGCTGAATTTGCCAGAGTCGGTTCAGTTTTTCACGCAGCAGCACAATGAAGAGTCGTTGATAGTCCACAAGCCACAAACTTCCCGGGAGATTAAGGAGTGGACGCTGAGAGGAAAGCGCCACTTAAACGGGGTTTCAATTAGCACTTGCATCTAAAACTCTTTGGCTACCACTAAAACCAGGGGGTGCCAAACACGATAAGTTTATTTTCTGGTTGGTGTCATCTGTGGCTCCAGTGAAGTTCTGACGTGGTTGATAATGTTTGAAATTTCTTCATGATGGCCCAAAAGGAGTTCAAAATTTTCTCTGTAGTTGGAACTGCTGATGTGCAGGTTTTAAAATCAAAACCACTGTAATTTGCGCGACTTGAAATGGCTCAAGGAGTCTTTAATAGCTGACTTCTTGAGCAGAACTTTGCCGACTCGTGTGTGATGTGGTTTTCTAGGCCTATTGTGCCCTGCGAGTGCTGGCTAATTTACGAGCAAACTTTTGTAAACGAATATGACCTTGAAACAACCTGCACAGAAGTTACCGGCATTTAGGGGGTACTTTTTTAAGTGCCTCCTATCGGTAAATTTAAATAAGAGAATGTGTGAGCGAGTTATCGAGTTTTGGTACTCATATTTGAAAGTCCTATTGATGCTGTTTTGTGTGGAATATATAAAAAAAAAACATCTTATAAATGTCCGCCATGACTTCCCTGGCCTTAATGATTGCGAAATGTTCACTTCTCCATGACTCTGTGGTTTAAATCATTATAAAATAGACCCGTGGCGTGGTTTATGTTGGACCTGAAGACCGCTGAGCTATTTTTCTTGTTCGTTTACACCAGCGACCTAAAAACCCTTAAAAAGAAAATGCCTAGTGAAATTGCCAAATTTCGGTGGCCAGTTCTTCTCACTTTCACGTGAGTTGACCATGCCCACAAGTCACCCGTGCAAAATATCTAAAGCGGCATGATCTTTATGACACTTAGTGCCGTGATGTTGATACTAAATTTCGATGGTGTTCCAATCATGCAAGTCAGACCAAAATCAGTTGGTAATCATTGACCTCTGGGGCTCACCCCTGACAGTCATGACCTGGCCTCCATCGTTTGGAAAGAAATATGGATCAATGACAACGTTCACCAAAAATCCGTATTAAAAAGGGACTTTTTCAAGAAGCATTATTCAACGGAATTATTTTATAATTTTTTTTCGATGTAGTGGCGCCACTGTAAACAGTGAGAATTTCTAGTGTCCACCGGAATATTGAGGATAAATTGATGTTAATATTAAGTTGCTTTTGCTCCGACCTTCTTTAAATTTTTCTTGTTTGTTTCACTGAATTTCGCACTCCCACCAGCCCTGACAATATCCGCCATAAATTGTGCCAAACTACCCCCACTGTGCAGTGTCAACATAACAGTTTCTATATGAAAAGGTCTTTTTAATTTATGTCACGTGTTGTTGCCACTGTTTTTCTCGTTCAGCTGAACAAATAACCTTTTATTAAGGCCTGTTACTCTAATAAGTGGCAGTGATTTTGGCCGGCGGGAAACTTTTGCGTTATTCCATTCAAAAGCAAATAATTGAAGTATCTAATTTTGGGTGACAGGAGTTAATTTGCATACAGTAAATTACAGGGGCTGTTATGTGGTTGATAAATCCTCAAGGACTTGTTACATTCGAAAACACTTACTTAGAAGCTATTAGAATTCTATCAATCAAATAAAATATGGGGCTGGACAATTGTTGGCAAATGCCCGAGTGAGTTCTTCTAACTGTTACAGTGTGTGTTCAGCAGGGGTATTAAAGTTGTAATGAAAAGCAATTGATTGCTGGCCTTATCACAATGGCGCGTGTAATAAATACTTGTAATTTTCAACAATTTCTTATTTAATTTCATAATTCATTTCAATGCAAATTGATATCGTCAGTTTTCCTTTGTATTCTCAAATCTATTAAATATTTTTCTGGTTGTGGATATTAAATTGGCAGT
Source organism: Linnaemya vulpina (assembly GCA_963675445.1). Classification (NCBI taxonomy): domain Eukaryota; kingdom Metazoa; phylum Arthropoda; class Insecta; order Diptera; family Tachinidae; genus Linnaemya; species Linnaemya vulpina. Next base: position 64,526,350 of record OY776280.1, on the reverse strand, counting down.
AAAAAGAATTTCTTTTTTCTATTAGACTTCACCTGCTGTTTCGACATGATTGTTCATGTTCAAGTTGTTGCTTTTTTTGTTTTGTTTTTATATTTAATCAACATCAATTTGTTTTTATTGTCGGTATTGTTTGCCACAAAGAACGGCAGCAGTTATTCATGAAAATGTGGAAATAAAAATAAATTTGAAAAGTTAAATTATTTATGATCATGATATTTTCTTATATTATTTACGACTCTAATATTTTTCTTTATGGAAAAAGCTTTAATATAATTTTATTCTCTTCTCTTTCAGGTAAGCTGAGCTATTTTTATTAAATGGTAAAGATATTAAAAAGATTTGGAATTCTATTAAAAGGTAATTTGTTTAGTGTGTCAGGATATTTGCAAACATGAACTGAAAATAATCGGTATTTTATGAAAGCATACATTTGAAACTCTGCTTAAAAAGTATTTAAAAAAATTCTAAAGCGTCATTCGAAATATCCGAAGCCTTTCCAGTTCTTTATAATTATTTTCTTTAATTTTTCTTTAAAATAAAATTTAATTTAATTATGAAAAATTATAACTCGGCATCGTGTGAACGAGGCCTTAGATTCGTGCCTTATTTGGACCCAATAGTTGGTCCATAAAGGGTGCAAACTTTCTGCTCTTTAACTGCCCTACTTTCGACATTGGTCTTTCCAGAATAATCTTCAATCAAGTATTTTAATCGTTCGTTGATTTAATAGGGGTGAAGTGGGCTAACAAGAATTCAGCCATTTCTAAGTACATTTTAAAAAGGTCAACTTTTTTAGGAAAGGGGTACTCCTTATGAAATTTTCAATTTTAGCTTTTGTTTTATAAACTTGAAAATAAGTTTCCATTCTTTTAGAAATTATATACTGTGGAACTTGAAATTTTTCACTCTCTTGGAAAGCATAATATTTTTATTTTAAATAAAATTTTTAATAAATATTTAAAATCGAAGGATCAAAATCTCGATAATTAAACGAAAAGCTAAGCAGGACTAATTGAAATAGTCTATTTGAATATGTTATTCTTCTAATGAAATGCTTTCTTAATAATATTTTGTGTTACTAAATTATTGGAAGTCTTAATTATTCATTTTCGTTATATCCCATAACATGCAGAAACATGCTTGTGCATGTCTTGGTCTGAAATGCAAATATATGCAATCAAACATTGAGGCGTTTCAAATATCAACTTGTCAGTTTATTGTAAATATTTCTTTTGAATACTTATTTAAATGTAAAATTATAAATGTACAGTGGGGCTGAAAAGTGATCGCAGTTATGGCAGCAAAAGAAATTTTAATTGTTTTCTAATCAGTTTTGTTTCACAACAAAACTGATTAGAAATGTGCTCGATATTTTTTAATAGTTTTAATATAATAAGCAGGCCTTTTTTATTCAGTAAATATTAAATAAAAATATTTTGCCATCATGTTTATGCATGTCTTTGCAGAATCATGATTTTCACTTGGTAACTGTAATTAAATATAGTTTTAATATGCAGTTTAATTCTAAAATAAGCTCACGGGACTTTAATAGAATCGGTTTTGTTGTTGTATATTTTAATACAGGATGGGCAAATTTGAGGTTAGAAAGAAAATTGGCCGTATATGATGAAATTTCAAGAATTTAGCTGTCATCTTTTGACAATTATTTAATAAAAACTTGGTAAACTTTAACCAGGGAATGCTACACTCGCGAACAAAGAATTTTAATTGTGAAAATTTATTGTCAAAATAGTGAAAATTTCATCGTATCACTACTGATAATTCGAGTAGCTTTGTCTCGTAAGCAGTCTCCTTCTTAGACCGCTAAGCGTAAGTTAATCACTGAATTCGAGAGTCACGATACCGTTGCTGACCCTAGACCAAATGCGAAATTACCCGAGTTAAGAAATAATATGAAATTAATGCCATGAAATGGCAAAGAGATGTCACTATTTGCATATGCAAACAGCCTGCTTACGGATTTTTTTAAATCAGTGGTTTTTATAGAACTCTGTATTCTAATAGTTTGTTCTTTTCTCAAAAATAATGCCACATTTCTTACACTTTTTTCATTAAAAATACAACTTGAAGTCATTTGAAAATAAAGAAGTTATTAATTTAATTAATTTAAAAGAAGTTATTAATCCAAAATCTATTTCTGTTTTAAAACTCCTCTAAACTTCCATCTTCTAAAATAGAGAGGTCCAAATTTGTTACATTTTTTCTAGAAAAAAAAACATCATAAAACACTAATTTATATTGGCAAACATCGTCCAATTTTTATAAAAAATGTTTAAAAAAATTATTTTAGTACTCGTCATTCTAGTACTGTTGGCATTATTTTTTTATTATAAATTCCAAAACTTTTTTTCATTTGAAAAAATTACTGTTTGAATAATTCTCATTCGAATAACAAACAAGCACTCACAATAACTTTTGGAATTATTTTTTTTATTATAAATTTCCAAACTTTTTTTCTCGTTTGAAAAAACTGTTGTTTGAATAATTCTTGTTCGAGTACACACACAAGCATTCATATGAAATTTGGGTATGCAGTATCATGCTTTTCCACTTAATAAGTTGTATTATTATGAAAGCACCAAAACATATTTTAGCATGCACAATCATGATTACTACTGTTATATAACATTTGATTGTTTGTATGTATGACGTGATAGAATTTTAAATATTAAATGTTACAATAACCCAAGTGCGGAGAGAAATTTGTGATTGAGGTTTAAATAAATAGATGCTTTTCTTTTGTTATAAATTAATATAAAAATATTAGGGAACATTAGGGGTATTCATGTGTGATTATATCACTGATTATAAAGGACTGTTAATTTATGCGATACATCGTTGTTAAGCTTTCCTCATGTCATGAAATATTGTGGTGTAGTAACCAAATACAACAGTGTGTAGTAGTGGCAACAGCTGTTATATTCGATACTGTTGTATTGCTGAGCAAATTGTTTATCTACAACATAAAATTTAAAAAGAACTAATAAATTGATATCACATTTGCGTCTCCAACTTGAAAGGCTTGCTACTGGCCTACTTCTAACATACAGTACATTGCCATAGACTTTTGTATCGCACTGTAATATTACTTGTGTGTGACCTTAATTTTTAATTACATACTAAGAATAGAACAATCTGTGTAATATAATGCTCATATATTGATGATAGAAACGATAATAGAAATGATAATGACACACTTGAAGTAAACAAGTTTGACATGTTCTATTGCTTGAGCTTTTCACCATGCAAAAACAAAAACAAAAAACCCATTAAGAACAAACAAAGTTCATGCTGTCATATGAAAACATGTTGATATGTAAATCGTTAATTATCAAGCACAATTTGATATGTCTATGTTCAGTTCACACGGTGCCACTTTCAATTGCTTCCTGCGTACTCTTTTTGTAATTTTAAATTGAAAAATTTGTTTCATGTGCACACGGCCTAATAAGTGGCACAATTCTCATTAATTATCAACAAATAAGGCTGATTCAAAATGTCAACAATATTAATTAATGGAAAATAATCTAAAAGGGAAATTTGATATTCAATAATAAAATAAAATTCACTGAATTCTATTGTTTTCTGGGTGAAAAGGGAAAATTTGTGGCAACAATTTAGGAAGTTGTAAAATAATTCTATGAAAAAAATTAAACCATCTGTTTGTCAGGTTTAAACCTGGGTTAGTTAATCCTCAAACGAATTTGTGCCACCATTCCAAAGTTTTTCAACAAAATTTTGACCAACAACTTAGTTTTGCTTAAACAATTTCTTCCGATTGAAATAATACACAAAAAAATATCACATATCGCCGGCTAAACCCGAGTTAAACTATGTTTAAACTTAAGCCGCCTCACAAAAGCGACTAACTAAGGGCTACTTAACATGTAGGGGTGAAATAATTATTTTTATTATTTTAATAACTAAATTTTGTTGAAAATCACAGTCTCTAATATTGGCTTAAGCTCAGGGGCTTCTCTAAATAAATATCGCTGGCTTAAAACAAAACTGGCGTAACTCTAATTATTATTTTATTATTATTATTTTTAGTATTATTATTACTGTTATTAGTTTTATTATTATTTTCAAAACAGCGCTCGGTTTTTGTAAATTCTGCTAGACAAATATCAGATTTGTCTCGCCTTTAACTGTCAGAAAGATATAATTAATAGAAAATATTTTTAAAGTTTTAAAAATAAGACTCAAATGAAGTTCAAGAAGTTAAAAAAAAACCTACTTCGTTTTCTGTTTTAAACAAAAAGGCCAAGTAAATCTGCTTAAAATATTTTCTGACACGAATCTGACGAGTCTGTTTGGGTTGAAACGAATTGAGGTCTAGTATTATTTTGAAAACTTCCCGATGATCCCAACACGATCACCAGAAATCCATCACACAATTATTTACTTAATGGACTGTTCCTGCCGAAATCGCCACGCGATAATTTTTAAAGCATCGTTGGCTTTTAATGTAAAAATAAAAATTCCGATTGATCAAAAATTTTTATTAAGTGAACGAACGTGCGCAGTCACCCACCCCTTCCATAGCAACTGTTGATCTCGCAACAGCACATGGAAATCAGCTACTGTTAGCTACAACGAAGTCCGTCATATAACCAGCAACATTTCCAAGCCCGAAATCTGTAATAAGACCCCTTTTAATAACCGCCCACAGTGCCATCGAACACTAACAATGGAAGCAACGCCCCAGTACTACCACAACGTGGGAACATGCACGTGCATGCTAACATCGTCGTTATAATGATGCCGCCAGTACATACTCACAGACTTGTAGTCACATGTTGGCCACATCTATACCCTCCGCGGGTCACACCCGATCCTATGGTACTTGGTGAAACCCCGCAGGCCAAGTCAATGTAGCCCACTTATCCTTTTCTTGACATCGCTGTTCTTTCGCTTAACCCTGGTAACCGACCACCGGATTTCTTTCATAACAGCGTAGGCAAGTCTTTTTCTTCATCTTTAGCTACTTACATAAACTCCCTGTCCCATGGTACTTGGTGAAGCCTCGCAAGCCAAGTCAATGTAGCCCTCTTATCCTTTTCCTGACTTATGGCTCTTCTTTTACTTAACCCTGGTAACCGTTCACCTGATTTATTTAATAATAGCGTAGGCAAGTCTTCTTCTCCTTCTTTAGTTACTTACATAAACTCCCTGTTGTTCTAATACTTCCTGCAGAAATTGGGTTATCATCAAAAGCAACGTCAAACAACTGAGTAACCGTCTCTGCCGATCTGCACTCCAAGAAGGCGGTGGTCTCACCAATTCGTCTTTCTAACATGTTTCGGCTGGTGAACCGAATAACCGTTCAGGACTTGGCCGACATGTTTGGGTATATCTCATGGCAGCAGGTTTTGCATACATCTTTTTACAACTTCTTTAAATACCGGCCCTATTTTCCTTTCATTTGGATTTTAATTGTTTTTATATATTTTTTCCCCCCCTCTTTTCTCTGCGAGTTGTTGAAATCTTTAATTTTATTTATTTATTGCAAAATCTATTTGCAATATTTAATTAAATATTTCAATTGATTTGGTTATTTATTTGTCTCTTTCAATTATTTATTTATTGGCACGAACATGCGTTCAACTATAAAAAGCATGTCATCGCCACAAGTAGCTCCTTAATTGAAGTTTCTTTTTTTTTTGTAAAAATTTTTATGTTCATTTGGAATTTTGAAAAAAGTGTATAAAAATGGGATGCTCCAACTATAAATTGATTTTAGAAATTTTAAATTATTCTCTCAACAACAGGATGTCCCTTAAAAAATAAGTCGGCATAGGAAAAAATTAGGCCGCTACATTATGCAACTTCTTATGAAATATACAAGTTCGGATAAAGTACACACAAATACACACACACACTCACACACAGACACTCACACACATTTTCACTCACACATCCACACAGATACACACTCACTTTTACATGCGGTGACTGGGTGGCAGCATCAGTCAGGGAAGCTTTTTAGGGTCTCCAAACGTGTAGATCTGATGAGAACAGACATTTTGACTATTTTTGGAGGGAAACACAAACTTCTCTTTTTCCATTTTGTTTATAATGCACGATGGCTGTCAAACACGAACTAAATGACTCAGACAGTCTATGGAAATCTGATAGTGACTCAGGGTCTCAGGATCAGTCAGGGAAGTTTCTTAGGGACTCGAAACGTGTAGATCTGATGAGAAACCAAAAGTAAAATTTTCCTAGCGGGAACCCCAAATTTGCTTATCAAATTTTTTTTAATTCACGATTGCTGTCAAACACGAACTAAATGACTCAGACAGCGTGTGGAAACATATTATTTGACGGCTACAGTGTTGCATTTCAAGTTGTTGCGCAGGAAATTCAAAGAGCGGCGGTACTTTCAAACAGCTTTTAAGTCTTGACTTTGAACAACAATTTAAAAGCACAGGGGCCAAATTACTTCCGGCGATATCGTTCAATATATTTATTTAAATTGTGCAAAACTTTCGTTGGATTTCGAGTGGCGCAATTCGGTATCGGAATTTATTTCAATGAAATTGTTTTTTTTTTACTTAATGGTAATATTTTTTTACTGAAACTCATAGAAACGAAAAAATTTTGTTTTAATTTACAATTTTCACTCCACCCGCATCCCACTGTATGACATTTTATTTTGCTTTTGTTCCCCTGTGTTATTGATTGTTTCACTGCTGAAGTTTTCAATAGTAGAAAAAATGTCGATGTAACTGCCATCGTGACCAATTTAATATTCTTAGTCAATCAATTTAAATAAGTGGAATATATAAAACGGCCTCATATAAAATTTAATTGTTGTTTGATTTTTATTCCACTTTTATAGTGTGTGCGTGTGTGTGTGTGTGTTTGTCACGTTCTTGTAGGATCTCTCTCACTCTCTGCTTTTGGTCACATGAAAAGCAAAATCAAAGTGAATTTACAACAGTTTCCTTTTACTTTTGTTGACTCATCCACTCTCTGGCATTAAAATCAAAATCAAAGTCAACATGTTTTACCCTCATTAACGTTCTGTGAGGGAAGTCTTCTCAGATTTCCTGAGATATCTGGCTCGTTTTTAACGTTTTTTTTTTGGGTATTTTCTGTGGCACTTGACTTTCCAAGTACTCGTTCGCTTATGATTTTATATTTTTTGTGTTCTTTAAGTTCGGTTGAGTTCTTCAAAATCATGCCCTCAAAATGATGTGGATGATTCTGTATTTTTTTTTTTTTTTATAGACGACAACATATTATGAGTATCGTTGTACAAATTTATTGTTATTTAGTTTGTTTTTATTGCTTTTTTATTTGCTTTTTTGTTCTCATAAAGTTTTATGGCCATGAGACATAAAAATAAATGTCGTCGGCTTTGAGAGAAGTCAGGTGGCGATTACCGCATCTGTGTTGGTGTTGGTTTCAGTTGCTGGTTTGAACTTTTCCCTCAAAGCGTTAGTTGGATGATGTCAACGTGACTCGAAAGCTTATCTGATTAATTTGTAATAACGATCTGTTGGTCTTTAGAAACGTGTTGAAACATTTCAGTTGCTCGTTTTGTTTGTTGCTTAAAAGGAAAGATAATTGACTTTGTATTCGGGTTGAAGTTAATTTAAGGGGATTTTTTTTAATTGCAGAAAATATTAACCCTGCAAGGTTACTCTTTATTATTGTACCTTAATGTTACTCTTCATTGAATCGTCTCAACAATTTTTGAAAATAATTCTAGCGCAACATTTTTTAAAGTTAAAAATAAACAAAAATATTTTAAGTTAAATATTTTATTCAAAGATTAATTAAAAAAAAAAAAAAAATTAAATATAAATAACTCTTTTTCTCTCTCTTCAATTCGATACGAATTTGAGCAAATAAGAAGTGTTATATGAGTAACCATCCAGGGTTAATATATTATGTGAGTTTTCTCTCCCTTTTAAAATTTATATATATTTTGGTTACACTGAGAGATTTTTTTAAATATATTAAAATTTTTTTTTTACAAACTTTATTAATTTCGAGGTAAATGCATTAAACATTTTAATTAAAAATCAATCAAAGTAAAGCTTCGTTGGATTAATGAAACAACTGCAAGAAGTACTTAAAATGATGAAATAAAAAGTTATTGAATTGTTTTGTTACAATCCGATAGATAATTTCATGTCATTTATTTTCTACAGGCACGATTTCGATTTGGCTGAAATACGGCCAGAGGCGGTCTGTCTTTCGTTCCATTAAGTTCTTATGATAAAAGAAAAACAAATTTAGAAATTTTTCTTTTTAAAGTTCAATGTTTCATAATTTCAACGAATTTATCGAATTTCTTCAGTTTATTTTTTCAATATTTCAAAACCCTTGCCCTACACAAAAATGATTCTGATGTCATTTCGCAGGGAATATTTAGAATGACGATATAAAAATAAACAAATTTCATTTGTTGAAAAAATTTTATAACTGCAAAGTTTTGAAATTTTAAAAGTTTTTGTCTGCTGAAGTTTTTGTAAAAATAGCGCCAAATGTTGTTAAAGATTCTGAAGGACCTGTTACTTTTTTGGCTTTCAGTTAAAATATATATTTTTTAAAAGTTCTTAAGATATAGAAACAATAAACTGAAGAATCTGGCGAGATTATCAAACTTGGAAAACTTTTGGCAAACATTTTGTGAAATATGTTTCCGTTGGTAGTAGAACTAAATATAACGAAATACAGCCTCCGACCGAATTTCATTCAAATCGAAAGGAGTCGTATTTAACTTATAGTCAATTTGGCATGGAGTCACCCATATATTATATCTGGCAAGTGTTCGCTGAAACTACGATTTAGATGGGAATACTTTCGTTGGTTTTATGGACTATAGAGTGATTTTATTAAATACAATGAAATAAATTGCATTTATTCAATGTAACAATTTAATTGATACAGTGACCTTAATACATTCCCCGTGGAAATAAAATTGAAGTCTAGTTTGGAGAACTACTTTTCCTCTACTCCGAAATAGGGAATCATCCAACAATTTCTGAAAATAATTCTAGCGGAACAATTTTTAAAGCTAAAAATTAAATACAATATTTTTAGTGAAGGCTTTTTTTATTCAAAAAGTAGTAAACAAAATTAAATAAAGCATAAATAAAAACTCCTTTTCTCTCTCTTAACTTCGCCACGAATTTGAGCAAAATAAAGGAGTTATATGATAAAGTGTAAATGACTAACCATCCAGGGTTAATATATTATTTGAGTTTTCGTTTTGCTTGTAAAATTAACATATATTTTTTGGATACACTGAAAGAAATTGTTTCATTAAAATTCCCGTGGGATTAATGAAGCAAGTTTCGTTAAAATTCCCGTGGGATTAATGAAGCAAGTTTCGTTAAAATTCCCGTGGGATTAATGAAGCAAGTTTCGTTAAAATTATTTTCATAAACATTTCGTCAAATAAATTAAATACTTGCGTTAATGCAATCAACTATTTTCTTTAATACAACAATATAATTTCAATAAAGCAATGAAGCGATTTCATTAATAGCATGAAATCAATTGCATTTACTCAATGTAACAATTTCATTGATACAGTGAATTTAATTCATTCCCAGTGGAAAAAGATTGGAAGCAATTTCTGGGAAACTACTTTCCCTCTATTTACAAAGTTTCAATCAGGAAATAATTATTAACAATATCTGGATAATTAATTAAGAACTGTGGTTCTTATTTATAAAAAATATATATATTTTTAATAAAAAATTTAGTTGCATCTGAAGACAATAATGAAAGATAAATAAATTATTAATAATTATTTCTATGGATGAACGCTATTTGAATATAAGAAAAAAATTATATAGGCATTATAATACTGTGCCAAGACATGCATTTTTAATAGAGTCAATTTAACTTTAATTGCGCAATTAAGTCTAGTGTTCACACATACTCAATTCAGTTGATTCAATTAACATTTGACGGTTGAAAAACATGGTTTTTATTTGTTTCGTAAATATTCGTGCTTGTAAATTTGGTTTACTGGCATATAATAGAAATATGGAGCTCTTGGAGTCATTGCGATCGATTTTTGATTCAAAATTATCGGTGCTTAAAAAAAGGAACACTGGACAATTTTGCAAAATTTATTTAACTGGAGTTCAGTCTAGTCTGTTTGAAAGTTCAGTTTGTTTTGTTTATGTGTGTGTATATTTTTTTGACATTTGGCTCTCGAATATGGGGACATTTTCTAGTCAGTAAACGCCGAGTTTCTAATAAACACAGTAATTAGTGATACAATTAACTACTAATTGCTCAATTTATTATTTGACTTATTATATGATAAATTGTGCTCAATTAAGGCCTTAATTGCGAAAAATGCTCTAAGAGTTCTTCTGAACACGCTATAACAACGTTATTCTCCACCATCAGTTGTAATTGATTAAGAAAAAAAATTAAGATCCAAGAAATGTTTGAACAACAACAAAAAGAAAATATGTTTTTGTTTTAAACAAACATGCTTTTCAATGTTCGCTTGATGTTGATATTTTACCACAAACCAGTTGCAATTATGATAAAATTGTGCGCTTAAATATTCTTGTCACATAGAAGGTAGCGCAACAAAAAAAATGAAAGATAAACACCAAAATAAATATGTTGACTACTTTTACTTCCTTCTTTGCTCCTGTCAATTGGATAAATATTTGCTTTTTAGCATTCCATTTTCAAAATTTATTCATTTTATTTATTTTGTTTTATTTTATTTTATTTATTTATTGGAATTCATGGATTAATATTGTGAGCCAATCCATGTAATGAGTTTTTCCTGCTACAAAGAGAGAGAGAGAGAGAGAGAGGGAGAGTGAGTGTATTTATTTTTTGAATTTTTATCCAAAACGTGTGGGATTTAATATCCAACGGTTTGTTGTACAGATGAACGAATAATTGGATGGCTGAATGCCAAAATTGAATGTGTTCGTGTGTGAGTGTTGTGTGTGTGTGTGTGTGTTTTACTTTAATATTGTTTTTATAGTTTTTATTCGAAGTTCATTGTTCTACAGATGCTGGCAGGTAAATGTGAGCCGTTGCTGACGTTAATCTCATTTAAATACACAACCATTAACGCCGATTACATCAAATAGATATAGAAGAACTTTTTTTTATGTATATATATATATATATATATATATATATATATATTATTTTAGTTAATGGAAGATTAAGAATTTCGATGCTGTGCTACGTGACAGATTTATGCAGTCAACCGTTTAGCGGCATATTCGTGCTTTCAGGTTTATTGTGAAATAAATCATCATGATGACGATGATGATGATGTTGCTGCTGCTGATGATAATGATAAATCATTAGCGGAGTGTTTTCTTCATTTTAATTTTGTTTAGTCATTAATTCTTATATAAGTTTTCATCATAAATTATTCTCATTTCCCTCTCAAGTTTAATAGTTTAAATATTTAACGTTAATCTATTTAAAATCCAACTGTAATTTATCTATAAATTTTTCGTTCTTTAATTAATTCAGCCTCACACTTTTGCACTCGATCATATTTGAAGGTGTTTGTTGTTTGTTATTGTTTTACTTCAATATTCATTCATAAAGTTTTCCAAACGAATTCGTTTCTTTATTTATGCGTTATTAATGCGAAATGAATTGACATACATATCGTTTAATTAAAATTGAATACATGCAACAACAACAATAAAAAAATAATAAAAAATGATAATAATAATTATAATTATTTTTGATTTGAGCTCAACTGTAACAGTCGTGTGTTGGGGGCCTATTTTTTTTGCACAACAAGAGATTCATTTAAATAATTGCAAAAATCTTAAAGTGTTTTATTGTCAAGAGATTTTGAAGCTCTACTCTTTATTTCAAATAATTTTATATAATTTTTTTGTATTGAAAAGCAGCGCAGAACGGCGTTGAAACTATTCCAATTGATTGCACGCTCGCAATAATCAGTAAAGCCTTCTGGCGATGTTATTTATTCTTAAAGATTTGCCACTAAATTTGGGTGTAATGAAAAGGGTTATTTTTCTAGAGGCATAAGATTTTAAGTTGGGGTCAACATCGTTTCGGTTTAACACCGCTCAACGTGTGAAACAGATATTCCACATCGAACAAACCATAAGAATTGGCCACTTTGAGGACGCTTTGAAATCGTAACTCCAGATCAGACTACGTGTGAAGTAGCCTTGGCGTCATATGGCAGGAGGAGTCAGACTATATAAAATATAATTCCATAAGATCATCTCTCGCATAATATAAATTTCATATCGATTAAAAATATCCACCTCTAATTCATTACCTGGGAACGTTGTCTGCCTCTTTAAAAACCACCCTTTACATATTAAATCCCAAGTTGTTTTTCGCGCTGCAAAAGGGGAATATATATTTATATGATTTTTTTTTGTTCTAACAAAAATTCTTTTCACATCAAAAGTAAAAATAAAGTATAACCAGAGAAGAGTTTGTTGGTCGTGATGTCCTTGAATTTTTTCCCTGCTCTTAATTCATACATTTCATGTGTGTTTGTTAGACAGCCTTTGAAATAATTTTGATAGTGTAAAATTATCGTAGAGTAGAAGATATTGTGTTTAATGGGTCTATTATATACTGGACCCGCCCTGAGAATATGAATCATCTTAAAGCAGAATCCTCTTTTAGCTACAAAAGAGGTCCTGCAAATGAACTTTTTACAACATCATGGTGTCAATCACTGTCGGTAAAATTTAACTGAAAGTGCTGTTGGGTTTTCAGCATTAAAACAGGACAATTCCAAACGCCAATGCAGATTACTAACACTCGATTATATATATTGAGATAATATCAAGCAGCATGGCAACTCTGGCTGTCAAATTCTTTTCAGAAATCACTTCAAGCTGAAATCAAACGGTTCCATCTCGATCCAGCTATTAAAGAAATATGGCAATACTGGCCGCCAAATTCTTTTCAATAATTACTTCAGGTTAAAATCCGGTTATTCTGTCCCGATCTTGCTGTTAAAGAAACATGGCAATATTGGCCGCCAAATTCTTCAGAAATTACTTCAAGCTTAAATCAAACGATTCCATCCCGATCCAGCTGTTAAAGAGACATGGCAACACTGGCTGCCAAATACTTTTCACAAATTACTTAAAGCTAAAATGGGATTATTCCATCCCGAGCTTGTTGTTAAAGAAACATGGCAAGACTGGCCGTAAATTTTTTTTTTTGCAGAAAATACTTCAAGCTAAAATCGGGTTATTCCACTCCGAGCTGGCTGTTAAAGAAACATGACAACACTGGCCGTCAAATTCTTTTCAGTTTTTTATATGCAACAATTTCACGTGGAAATCTTTTTAATTTTCTAAGTTGAGCAGATAAAATTCGCTGTTATTGTGTTTGGCGTTTTTCGCCTTTAATTACGAAATTGTGTTTCAGAATAGGGTTTAATAAAACATATTTTAAATTGACAAATTCGCAGTCAAAAACACAGGACATGGAGAAAATAATTATATCATCGATTGTCTTAATACGTTTCGCTCTGATCACCAAACTGATCGCCACACTGATCGCCAATAGTAAAAGCAGTGGGAGGGTAGCGTATGATTAATATTCACATATATATTGAAATAAAGTATACGCCACGTAACACACACACACACACACACACACACACACTCACACTACACCAGCTGATGACTGAACAAGTGAAAGTTCTTAATCCGGGTGCTCCGTGTCTTATATGCTCTTTACCCGACATACGCCTGCTACTTATATGGGGACCATTTATTGTTCCAAATGCCCAACTCTGGTAGAGAATTTTTTATATATATATAAATTTTTTTTCTTAATACCGATATAATTCTTCCTGAAGTATGAAATAATTTTTTTTTTAAATATCAAAATGTACCAAAAACTAAATTTCCATTGTCCAGTCCTGCAGTCGTCTTATTGCACTTGTTTCTCTTTTTAGTAACAATTTAATTCTTCCGAACGTATAAAATACATGTCCACTCATGGTGGACATGGAACTCTCACTTTCATTTTTTAACCACTTAAAAGTTTTCAGTTTTACTTAAACTCAAAAGGGACACCCTAAATTTTTTTGAGATTAAAAAAAATTTTAAATATTTAAATAAATCGGCAACATCTGATTAGAGTAGTGGCTTTAAAACACGTCACGCCATTTTATTTAAAATTATATTTTAAAAAAAGTATCCCAAAAAAACATAAAACTGCATCGTCCTGCTGCATGAATTTTCTTTAATACAAGAAACTATTTTTCCCCTCATCTTATCCATTTTTAAGGGGACGTTGGAAATAACAACCCCTAACTGCAAATTTAAAATCTACTGTTGTAAAACCTGATCGTTTTTTAAATACTTCACTTGTAAGTTCGTAACTTGAGTAGTTTTAAGAAATTATCCCCCGTCTGGAGTGGAAACGCAGAAACGCATGTTTTCGCAGATATAAAAACAATTCCCACTACCACTTTTGCATCTTTCTCTTTTTTTTTTTTGAAAATTGAGTAAATATTGATTCAGAGTTTAAAAATTTAATATTCTTTATTAGATTAGGGTATTCCCTTAACCGGTTTCTTAATCGATTAATCGCGAAATTAATAATAATAATCGCTAAATTGGCTCAGTGCCTTAAAATATAGAATTCTTTATTATATTAGGGTATTCCTTTAATCGACTTATCAATCGATTAATCCAGCGATTAATAGATAATCGAATAATAATAGCTGAAATCGGTAGTATTCAGATCAGATGTTAAGTCAATGTTGCTGCAAAATATTCAAACAATAATTGGTTATTATATTAGGGTATTCCATTTGTCGCTTAGTCGTCCGATTAATAATATAAATCGCTCTATTGATTCAGTGTCTTAAAATTTGAAATTGTTTTTTATATTAAGGGATTGCAATCAATAGATCTTTTAATCGATTCATTGAGCGATTAATAATCGAATAATAGCTAAATTTAGTATTATTCTGTTATTCGAATGATATTAATCTTATTTATACCTTTTTCAATAAATAAATTTTTTTTAAAATGTACTTCTTTGAACAATTAATTACGTAGTTACTAAATAAAAATTAAAAAAAAAAAGTATTTCGCAGAAAAATTACTCGAACTTATTTGAAAAGGCGCTTTATTGGAAAAGGTATGTTCTTAATATGTACTATGTGAAAAGTACTATTCGCCATAAGTACTTTTTGATGAAAGTAATTTTCTTAAGAAGTATATATAAAAAAAGTACTTTTCGTGAAAGGTCCTTACTGAAGGAAGTAACTTTAAAAGAAGGTACTTTTCGTAAGAAGTACTTTTTGATAAAAGTACTTTTCTTAGAAGTTGTTTTTGATAGATATTTATTAAAAAAGCACTATTTGGAAGAAGTAAGTTTTAAAAACAGTACTTTTTACAAGAAGCTATATATGTACTATTCGCAGGAAGTATTTTTTAGTTTTTATAAGAAGTACCTATTGAAAAGTGTCCTCCTGAAGAAGTACTCTTAAAAAAAAAGTACCATAATTATTATTCGGAAAAAGTACTTTTCGTTGGAAATATTGTTTGGAAAAAGTACTTTTCATAAAAAGTACTTATTGAAAAATGTATTTTTTGGAGAAAGTACTTTTTAAGAAATTTACTTTTTGGTACTTCCTCCAAAAAGTAAATTTTTGAAAGAAGTACCATTCAGAAGGAGTACTTTTCGAAAAAAAATACTTTTCGTAAGAAGTACTTGCTGAAGTAAATACTTTTAAAAAACGTACTTTTCGTAAAAAAAATTCTTATTTTTAAATACCAGCAGAGGGATTAAAATGGAACTTTAAAGAAGTATTTAAAAAAAAAGTAGTTTTTATAAAAAGTACTTATTGAAAAGTACCCTTCTAAAGAAGTACTCTTTGGAAAAAGTACAATTACTAAGAAAAATTATTAGGAAAAAGTACTTTTCGTTAGAACTATTGTTTGAAAAAACTTTTTATAGTAAGAAGTACTCATTTATTCATTTCAAATTTATTTGAAAGAAGTATCATCTAGAAGAAGTACTTTTTGAAAAAATAACCTTTTGTAACAATCTGCTTTAGAAAAATCTGTAATATCTTCCAAATGCGCTTTTTAAAATAAGCCTTTTTTGCAAAGTTTATTTTTATTAAAGATAATTTAAGAAATTTTAATATTGAAAATTATGAAAAAAGTACTTTTAGGAAAACTTGTTTGCTTAAGGAAGACGTTTGTGAAAAAGTTATTTATTTGAAAGGTGCTTTTTGAGAAAAGTACTTTAAATAAAACTCTATTATTAAGATGCGATTATGAAAATTTATTCTTGAATGAAATTCAAATCCGCGTATTTACAAATATTTTCAATTCGCCATTAATTTGAAACTTTTACCAAGAATGAATTAATCGCTGCTTTAATCTCCGCATGAATAACTGGAATTTGTTTGCTGGGAGTTTCTTTGAATAGTACTTTTTTTAAAAAATACTAATTCTGCCAACTTGACACAGTTTTATTGAAAGTATTATGGTAATCTGTTGCACGAAATCTCCACTATTTCGCGGCAACCGCTGCAACATTTGCAAACCGATTTCAAAAAAAAAATAAATAAAAAAATGGAAAAGCGCTTTTAAAATAAAACATTTAGATATTTCAAATCCTCCATGTTAATCTTGTTGTAGTTGTTGTTGTTTTTGTTGTTGTCTGTGTTCTTGCCAGTTGACGTTGTTAGTCCGTGCATCTTTTTAAACTTCGAAAGCTGTTATTTAAGTTTGAATTTAGTTTTCATCAACCTCCAGGGCAGTCACGATTTTTCCACATACATTTTTATTTTTCACTTCTTGAGTTCAGAGGTTTTTGCTGAAATATTTTTGTTAGTTTGTCAAGTAAAAAAAAGAAAAAAATTATTTTCCTCTAAATCCCACGATTAAGTGAAAAATAAGAAAACCAAACGAGTCAACCGGCGTCAGAGTTTTGAAATATCAACTGCTTTTGTTGTACGTCAAATGTGTGGGTGAGTTAAGCTTTTAGAAAATTTACTTTTTTTTTTATAGTATTTGTTTTTTTGGCAATTTTACTAAAAAAAATAAAAATAAAAAACAATTCATTCACTATTTTCGTTTTGCCATGATTTAAAAGCAACTTTTGTTGAGGGAACAGAAAAAGGAACGCCCAGGGATTTTGACGTCCACGAAATATGCCAACAAGTAGCAGGAGTAGTAAACTCACGAGTTGATGGAGCTATAAAAAATAACAACAACAGCAACGGCAACAGTAACAGCAACAGCAATAATAATAGAAACGACAGGGAGCACTCGAGTAGCAGCTTAAGTTTATGGAACTTGAATAGTTGATGTGCCAACAACAGCAACAAAATATATTTTTTTATTGTTATTGTTTTTGTTGTTTTTTTATTATTTTTTTTATTATGATTTTGTATAACGTGTGGTAATAAGATGTTTTAGACGTTAATGGGTACAAACTGCATGTGTGTTATTTTAGTTTGAGTGTTCCTAAAACACTCCGCTCGATTTGAATAAAGCAAAGAAATATTGAATGAGAAAAAGCTTATCAAGAATATCTTAACGTGAAATGTTTCCACAGAGAGTCGAAAAAGCAGCACAAGTTGTCAAAGTAAATAAAAATAAATTTTTTATATTAAAATTTTATAAGATTCATCCCACTGTAGCTATAATTATAAATACATTGCACTGAAGACCCCTCCACTGACCACTTTGATTTGTTTCTATAACATTTTGAGAAAAAATAATTGGCATGAAATTGAAATAAAAGATATGATATGATTTGATAACTTTGTTTTTGCTTTCGCTTATCAAATGACGCGTGGTGTAGGGTATACAATTCACCAACTTGACTTTAATATTCCTGCCAGCGGCAAAAAGTTTTCCTCTATGATTTTTACACTGTAAATAATTTTCTCTCTCTCTCTCTCTCTCTCTCTTTTTATTTCTTTGAAGTTCAGGGGCCTTTTGTATTTATAATTTATGTTATTGTTATTGTTTTTGTTTCTTTTGTGAAGCCTTAAAAATGTCAGATGCAAACAAAATTTATGCATAAGGAAAAAAGCATTGAGACAAAAAAACAAAAAGGATGAGCGTTCCAGGCGCGCATATGTGTGTCATTATTAAAAGATCCGATGTCAGTTAGGCAAACAGTCCGGCAACCAGCTACACTGGCAACAAGATAAAGTAACGGATAGTGGGGTTGGGCAAGCCCGACGGGTTGGTTGGGCGCACATGAGAATGCATTTAATACAGTTGGAGTTACCAACTACAAGAACAACGACAACAAAAGAAAATCATGAAAATTCATGTTCGTTCGAGTATTCAGCTGAAGTTGAAGTGCCACAAACACGTTTGAACTTTTGCTCTTTAAAGAGGCAACAAATGTTGCAGGCTGAAACACACTAAAACGGTTCTTTTTATACTCGTATCTCAACTAACTGCTCAGGTATATTTATGTTTGTTGGTGTTGTTGTTGCTGTTGTTTTTCTACATGTCTACTCTTAAATAAAATACATTCTTTATGATAAATTTCTTTCCTGCTCGAAGGTATTTATCTGCACTTTAACTCGTTGCATATGAAACATTAAAAACAACTCTAAATATTTTATTAAAAAAGAAAACAAAATGCAGGAAAAAAACTCCACCAGAGATATTCAAATGAAACTAGAAATTTTATAATCAAGACTGGCAACAAAAAAAAGCAAAATTTTTCAAAAGCTTCCGCATAATATTCTACTAAATTATTTTATATATTTAAATTGCAAGAAGCACAAGATTTGGAAATATTTTGTATAGGAATTTTTAAAAAATTATTTCATGCCAAAATAGCTTACAAAGTTAAAGGAAGCCACAAATTAAATTATTTCAAAAAAGAAAAATGCTTATCAGGTTGTACAGGGTTATCCATTTGACGGTTAAAAAAATGAAATTAAATAAACCACAAATAAAATTATGACCGCAGTGAAGCCTCTAACTCAATGCAGTAGTCTAACATTTCAATCATTAATTAAGTCTGCACTTTAAAATCTTTGCAGGCCATTAATGCTTTCTATACTTAACACTTAGCGCTAAAAGTTGCTACCCACCTAAAACTATCAGTGTAAAAATTTGTTTGCTTAAACATTTTTATTTAGAATATGTCACGAATTTATTATTCATAAAAAATATTTTAAGCTTATAAACTGCTTATAAGACAAATTTAGTGTAGAATATATATGTCTTATAAGCAGCTTATAAGCATAAAATATTTTTAGCTCCTTAATTTTTATATTCGTGCTGATTCTTTTTTCCCAAAAGTTATATTAAAAGATATATAAAATATTTTTTATGAATAAAGCTTTTAATATATAGAGGCTTAAATATAATAAAGCAAGTAAAAGTGCTATAATCGGCTGTACCGAATATTATATACCCTTCACAAACACCTTATGCATAAAAAATGTTCAATTGTCCATCCCTGAAAGCGAACTTTCTATATCTTATCTTATATATAACAGTAATTAAAGTTTCTTTATTGAAAATAAATATATTTGATATCTAAAAAAGAACTAGTTTAACTTATGGCGTTTTCTTTTCTAAAAAAAATATGTAACATTTCTTGCACTTTTTCTCAATAAATATCAGCAATGCCTCTGAACAGCTGCAGAGATGGATAATTTATTATTATTATTAATTGATTAATTATTAACATTATTAAAAAAACATTTTTTTGCAATCAGAGAAACTGCACACTTTAGTGGAAATATTAATATGGCGTTAAAAATCAAACAATATCAAGAACTCGGTTCCAGGGTTGGAAAATCGATTTTTTAATATATAAAAGTAAGAAACTAAATAAATTGTTTCTTTGTTGTTATAAATGACAATTATTTAACATTTTTAAGACAAATCTAATGAAGGTGTTTTGTAACTAAAACAATTTTTCACGATGAATGTTGATTTAATTTCTTAGAAATTATAAATATTTTCAAACGCCATAATATTGACACTTTCTATAAAAAAGGGTAAAAAATGTAGCATTCCTTTTTAGAAAAAAAACGACGTTAGTTACTTTAGTTAAAAAAAAATCCATCTCTGACTTTTCTGATTTTTAGTGCCAACAAATTTCTCTCACAAATATGAGTTATTTGTGACAACAAAAAAACCAGTCTCTTTCAGTTGATTACTTTTGTGAAAAAAATCGATTTCCCAACCCTGGAGGCGAGTTCTTGATAATATTTAATTTTTAACACCAATTTAATTTGGTAATAAAATTCTAAGCATATTTGACTGCTACCAAATCGCTTTACTTAGTTATTTGAGTATAAAAAATAATAGCAATAATAATAAAAACAATAAATTTTCCATCTCTGCCGACGCTTTTCAGCTCTTCTGATATTTATTTTTATTAGATTTGTCTTAAAAATGTTAAATAATTGTTATTTATAACAACAAGAACAAAAAACTATTTATTTAGTTTCTTATTTATATATATTAAAAAATCGATTTTCCAACCCTGGAGCCGAGTTCTTGATATTGTTTGATTTTTAACGACATATTAAAATTTTTATTAGATTATAAAGTTTGTCAGATTGCAAAAAACTATATATATTTAATAATGTTAATAACTAATTAATTAAAAATAATAATAATGAATTATCCATCTCTGCAGCTGTTTTGAGGTATTTCTGATATTTATTGTCAATTAATTTCTTTCAAAAACATCGATTTCTTTATTAATAAAGACAACGAAGCAATTTCTTGGAGTTGGTTACTTTTATAAACCAAAAAAAAAAAAAATAAGTAAATAAATAAATTTCGATTTTCCAACCCTGAAGCCGAGTTCTCTAATGCCAATCTAATTTTTAAATTAAAAGTTCAGCATATTTGATTGCAAAAAGATCGTCACATTTGCTTACTTCAATATTAAAAAAATATTAATAATAATAATATTAATATAAATAAATTTTCCATCTCTGGAGCTGTTTTATGGCTTCTCTGTTATCTAGTGCCAAGAAATTTCTCTCACAAATATGAAATAATTGTCATTTATAACGACAAAGAACCAGTTTACTTTAGTTGGTTACTTTTGTATAAAAAAAATATTCGATTTTCCAACCCTGGATCAGAGTCCTTGATTTTGTTCTACTTTTAACACCAATTTATCAATTTTACTAAAGTATTAAGTTTGTGTAATTATAAAAAAACCGGTTTATGTGGTTACTTTAATATTGAAAAGAAGTTATTCACTGCTGGATCTGTTTTTTGGCTTTAATAATATCCAGTCCCTTTAAATAACACCCGTTATGCTGGGAAAGTGGCCACGTTTGGTCATCACGTGCTTAACTCACCTGTATAATAATTTAAAATTTGAAAAAATCGTAAAGTTATTGGTTTTGCCCCGTTTTGAAAAAATCTAGTTGTCATCAAAAGCTTCCCTGTGTGCGTGTGTGGCTGTGGAACGCCTGAGCTGTTAGCTCGTAGGGTTCCGAAGAGCCTTGACGAACGAACACTGAAAAAACGAATTTTTCAAAATGATTCGGAATATCTTTTAAATGACTTCATCGATCGGTTTCACAAATTCTTAAAAAAAAAAAATTACGTCGACCACTGCAAATTGGGTCAAAATCGGTGGATTCGTTCGCCAGATATCGGCATGTAAAAATTTCGAAAAAAGTGATTCGAAATTGTATAACCGATCAGAAAGTCGCAAATCATATCAGTTACCGTTTATTAATAGTGTTTTAGCTCGAACAGCACAAAAATCTGGTGTCGGAAGTTTTGCGGTTAAAATAAACGGGAAGTTCCAGGGATGCCCTTTTGGGTCAACCGTTTCTCTAAATAATTTTTAAAAATTCAATACGGGTCAATTTTTACGGCTTCTTTTTTTTGTTCCGTAAATGAAAAATTAAAAAAGAAAATTTGTATCTATTTAAATGACAGGATGTATAACAGCTGTCAGTGTTGCCTAACCGGAGGTTTTAAAAGCACTAAACGGTTCACCCGTTTTATAAATTTAATGATATTAAATTGCTTTTCTTGTTGCCATTTGCGTGCAATAGAAAGTAGAACAGGATTTTATGAAAAAAAATGCAAGAATTTTTATTGTTGTTGTTGCATAGTTTTATTAGAACAAATAACTGTAAAAAGTGATATGGGAGCATACACCATTTCAAATGGAATTTTAAGAGAAATCGAATTAATATATAAAACAGAAATTATTTAAAGGAATTTGTTGTTTATTTTAAATATTGTGGGTCGGATTGTACTTTGCCCAACTTGATTGTCTTGATTAAAAAAAAAAAAAATATAATATATATATAATATGAAATTTTCTTTTATAATTTTTTTTTTTTTTCATATTATAATAGTACAATGACAATATGTCAAGAAATTAGTTTATTATAATATATATATATATATATATATATATATATATGTTGTGTGCTGTTGGAAACGGTGTAAAAACTATTACTTTGCCAGCGCAGATAATAACGATTGTTATTAATTTTGCTGCTCCATTTATAACAGCAAAATGAATTTGAAAACGAAATTTCCATTGTTTCTTCCAAATTTGATTCATAATTTTCATACAATTAGAAGAAGAAGAAAACCAAAAAAAAAAAGGAAGAAAGAGAGGCGGAGAGTAGAAAGCAAAGTAATGTGAGTGTTTCTTGCTCTTGCATTGTTTTTGCTTTTAGCCGCTCGTCTTGTTGCAATTTGAAGCTAACCGATTATCATTTGTTGTTGTTATCTAAGAAATAACAATTACACTGTGAGAAATTTTGTTGATTTTGTAAAAATCATTTTTGATTTCAAAATTTTTATGTTTTTAAATAAAAAATTCTTTTCTTCGTGTCTGTCTATGAAATAAAAATAATATTTGATATAAAATCGGTTTATTCGCTTGTGGGTTATTGTTAATGAAAAAATGATTTGAAATAATTGATTGATTTCCAAGCGTTCTGATTAGTGCTCTCGCTTGTTATATAGGATATAGTTTATCACCGCTTATCACTTGAGAAACGGTGTATGACCAAAAGTTTAAAGCAGTTTGACAATTAAAATAAAAACCCACGTCACCTTAAAATTGGCGAAAAGGCGCAGAGAGGATCTTTGCTGTTGACCATTTTTAAATTCACTTTTACTTAGCACGCAATACGCTTTTTACTGACTGCCTCTTTGGCTTAAACGTTGTATGGAACTTAAATTATTTTCACTTTTTTTAGCTGAAAATTTTAAACTTTTTTTTTTAATTAATAACGTCTTTTCTTCATTTTATTATATTGACTGTTTATTTAAAAATCTTCCTATTTTATTGTATTCGTTCTATGAAAACTATGACTGTATGATTTTTAGTGACATATACTGTATTTGTGTGTACTTAAGACTTTTTTTGTTGCAAATTTTAAAATTTATAAATTTAATAAAAATTAATTATGCTGTGCATATCTGCATAAAAATACCTTTCAGATTCTGTTTTTATTATCGAAAATGCCAAACGCTAAAGCACTAAAAAGTGTACCACAAAAATAATGGGTGTTTTTTTTTTTAGAGTGACACAAGTTGAACTCATAATAAAATAAGGAAATATGTTTTTAAAATCAATCAAACGGGCTTTATTTGAAAGAGAATTTTATGAAATTCATGCTGCCAGGTGACCGCCACAGCTGGTAACTAGAAGGCGTAATCTGGAACACCAATTTGCAACAACTTTTCGCAGCATTTGCGGTTGTATTTGGCCGATAATTTTTCGAATGTTGATTTCTAGGTATTAACTTATTTCTGGTTTATTGACGTAAACAAGTGTCTCAACATAACCTCAAAGCAAATAATACGATGGGGTTGGCCAATGAATTGGGCCATCAGGTGAAGTTATTTTTTTTATCAAAAATTTCTTGGAATGTGCTACGCTCTGTGGCATGTGGATCCGTCCTGTTGGAGTCACATATCAGCCAGATTAATGCCTACAAATGGGTGTTCCAGTAAAGCAGTGATGCCAACTTAAAGTAGTGACAGTCTATAAAAAAACACCCTGTATGTGAGACTACTTATGGTATGTATTTGCTGGATAAGAGTGTCATAAATAAGCTATTAGTAGAATTAGTAGTTGCCAGACTATTAAAAATAACTTTTATAACTAAAAATGCTACTCAAAGTGTATCTCGGCTTGCAGTGATGCTGCCTGGATTGTAATTAGATTTTAATGTACGCATTGAAGAAAGGGCATGGGAATTTGTGTTAAGTTTGAATTACTAATCCACCCCCCTTTTTTAATACAAACTTGGACAGAAACAACAACAATAATAGAAAATGCATTTTCCATTTCATTATGAATATTCATAAAAGTCATGCATAAATTGTGGGAAAAAAAACACTTTTCCACTCCCTCATGTGCTGTTGGATAAGGACACGTGGCATGTATTCCCACAAAAACTTACGTTTTTGTTCGTAAATTCATATTTTTAGTTGATGAATTGATAATAATAATGAAAAGTGCAGACAACAACAAAAATAAATTAACAAACTATGTTGTGAAATGTTGGTCGTATTACTCGCATAATAGTTGTTGTAGCCGACTGCAACATTTTTCATTTTCATATATTTTTCAGTTGTTGCTGAAATTTAAAAGCAGGAAAACTTTATTTCAGTAACAACGTTGATAATAACAAATAACAAGGAGGATGATCATGATAATGATGATGATGATGAGAATGATGATGATGAGGAGTAGTTTGGAAAAACAAAAACCAGCAACAAGAATCCTCCTCTTTCGTTTACATTTTCCATCTGCACCGGATGTGTACATAATTTACATTCATTAAAGAAAACAAAAATATGGCAAAAATAAAATAGTTGCAAAAGTAAAATACATAGAAAAGAACTCAGAAGATACAGCATATTTTTAGCTAAGCCGAAGTGTATTGAAATAGAAAAATCATAGTGAGAGTTTCTAAACAGAAGGGGAAGTTTGTGCACGCAGAGAAAAAAGCTTTTTTTTCAAGCAGCAACAACTTATTTTTTTCATTTTGAAAAAAATTCAAATCAGGAAAATGGAATAAAAAATTGAGAAAATAGGACATAAAGGAAATAAGCAAACGGCAACACGGAGACCTAAACAAAGTTGGGAAAAAAGTTTTCTCTCCAACCAGCATCTACTTTTCTTTTATTTTGAAAAAAAGAATTGGTCCCCGGGAAATGGAACAAAAAATTGAGAAAATAGGACTTAAAGGAAATAAGCAAACGGCAACACGGAGAGCTGAACAAAATCGGGATCCTGATAAACTTCTCGTATTCTGTTTTATAGTATAATTGGAATAAACAGTCTCAACACATTCAATTAAGCCAGCTAATAAGTAGTGATAAATAAAAATAGCCAAGGGCACAGTGTAGCGGCTTTCGAAAACAGCCATGCTGCTTCCACATATTTATAAAACAAAATTTTAATGTCTTTTTATTTAAACAATAACAAGAAATTTAATTATTTTTTAATTTTCGTGAAGATGTGGTGGCCTTCGAAAACAGCTGTGCTGCTGTCACATATTTATAAAAAAAAATTTAAAGTATTTTTTTGAACAATAACAAGAAATTTTATTATAAATACTGTTCATGAAGATGTGGTGGCCTTCGAAAACAGATATGGTGCTTCGACATTTATATAAAAAAAAAAAGGAAGTAGAATTGTAAATAATAAAACCTCAGATTCAACTACGCTGCCTAATTAGTGGCAATAAGTAAAATACACACGAATACTGTTGATGAAAATGTGGTGGCTTTCGAAAAAAGCTATGATGCCTCCACATAATTATAAAAAAAGAAATAAATAAATAAATACTAAAATAATAAATAATAAATAAATAATAAAACATTACATTGAACTAAGTCGCCTAATAAGTCGCCACATGACTACTGTTGATGAAATTGTGGTGGCCTTCTAAAACAGCCGTGCTACTTCTACATATTTATGAAAAAAAATTAATGTTTTCTTTTTTAATAACAAAAAGAAATTGAATGGCAAATAATAAAAAAATTGCATTCAATGTAATTCATATAAGTCGCCACATGACCATGATTGATGAAAATGTGGTGGCCTTCGAAAACAGCTATGATGCTTCCACTTATAAAAAAATAAATTTAATTGTAAATAATAAAACCTCACATTCAATTAAGTCGCCTAGTAAGTGACGACAAGTAAAATACACATGAATACTGTTGATGAGAATGTGGTGGCCTTCGAAAGAAGCTTTGATGCTTCCACATAATTATAAAAAAAGAAATTGAACCGTAAATAATAAAATATTACATTGAATTAAGTCGCCTAATAAGTCGCCACATGACTACTGTTGATAAAAATGTGGTGGCCTTCGAAAACAGTCGTGCTACTTCTACAGATATATAAAAACAAATTTAATGTGCTCTTTTTTAATAACAAAAAGAAATTGAATGGCAAATAATAAAAAAATTTCATTCAATGTAATTCATATAAGTCACCACATGACCATGATTGATGAAAATGTCGTGGGCTTCAAAAACAGCTATGCTGCTTCTACATATTTATGAAAAAAGAAATAGTCTTGTAAATAATAAAATATCACATTCCAGTCGCTTAATAAGTTGCCACGTGAATATTCTTGATGAGAAAGTGGTGGCCTTTGAAAACAGCTATGCTGCGTCCACGTATTTTTAAATAAAGAAGTAGAACTGTAAATAATAAAACATCACATTCAACTAAGTCGCCTAATAACTGGTGACAAGTAAAATACACATGAATACTGTTGATGAGAATGTGGTGGCCTTCGAAAACAGCTGTTGTGCTTTACTGTGTAAGTCGAATATGTAAAAATCATGTTGCCTTTCTCTCGTGCCATTGCGATATTTATCATATCCTTGTGAAGCAAAAACACATTTCAAAATGGAGTATTTGAAAATATATTCCTGGAAAATATCAGCTCTTTTGGTTCCTACAATTTTTCAATTATTTTTGAACACTAAAATATTTTCGGTGTATCCATCTTTTTTAAATATCTTTGAACGCAAATTTTGCAAAACTATTTTTAGTGTTATTTTCTTTGTTCCTTTTTAATTAGGGGATATTTGCCTAAACGAACTCCATGCCGTGTGATATTCTTATTTATATCTACGATGGCAGCCCGAAAGGAAATCAGCATATCAGAAATGTAAATATTGTGATGTGGGGTCAAGGACCTTTAAAGGTAATTTTCTTTCATAACGACTCTCAAGGGCTTGTTGGACACAAGTGCCAGTTTCTGCTACACTCAAGTATTCATATTATTTTTATAGTTTAAGTTTAAGAGTTCATTTTATTTCCGTTCACTTAATTCTTAATTGAAGGTGGAAGAATTGGGAAACATCTGCTTGCAGGAGGGATACGGGGGAAAAACTAAATTTACTCTTTATTATTTATTTTTGCAACTCTCCCTCATTGACAATTCTATACTGGTGTCTTGCCGCTATCGACTGTTACATATCTCCAATATCTCCTTTAATTGCTTGGACCGATGTCTTGTACGGAGTACATGTACGAGGTTTGTTCAAAAAAACTAAATAGTTTTTTTTTCAAAATTTTGGTTTGTAAAGTTTTTTACTTCAGAAAGACCTGATAAATATTCCAAAACAGTAGAGAAAGTCAACATCAATTTTAAATAGTCAAATCAGTTAGCAGAGCAAAACAGCTGTTTTCGTAAGCTGCCACATTTTCATCATCAATAATAATTGTGGGTATTTTTTCGCGACTTATTAAACGGCAGAGTTGAATGTGATGCTTTATTATTTATTTCCGAAAAAAAAAATTATTAAAAAAAATTTTGAAATAAATCTTAAAAAATTTTTATTGAAAATTTCAATTTGTGAAATAAATTGGTGAAAGATATAAATTTGTAAGGCTGGCCGTTTCAAGTTCTGAAATTATGTCGTCATATTTGATGTTAATGTGAATGTTTTGGTTTGAGTGTTAATAATAATGTGTTGGTGTTATGCTAATGCTTTGATGTTAATGTTAATGGCTTGATGTTAATATTAATGTTTTGGTGTTAATTATAATATTAATCAAGCTTAAGGTCGTTTTTTATTAAATTATATTTAGTCTAATTTTTATTCGATATTTCGTTAAAAGTTTGTTAACATCTGCTTTTTTGTTGAAATGCTGATGTTTTGGTATTAATATTAATGTTTTGGTGTTAATGTTAATGCTTTGATGCTAATATTGATGTTGATATGTTAAAGTTAATATATTGATGTTAATGTTAACATTATGATGTTAATGTTTTGGTGTTAATGTGAATGCTTTGATGTTAATATTAATGGTTTGGTGTTAATGTTAATGCTTTGATGCTAATATTGATGTTGATATGTTAAAGTTAATATATTGATGTTAATGTTAACATTATGATGTTAATGTTTTGGTGTTAATGTTACTGTGAAAATATTGATGATGTTGATGTTAATGTTTTGATGTTAATATTAATCTTTTGATGTTAATGTCAACGTTTTAATATTAATGTTTTGATGTTAATGTTTTGGTGCTAATGATTTGATGTTAGTGCTTTGATGTTAATGTTAAAATGTTTTTGTTGATGTTAATTCATTCATGTTAATGTTAATATTGATGTTAATGCTTTTGTGTTGATTTTAATGCTTTGATGTTAATATCAATGTGTTGGTGTTGATAGTTTGATATTAATATTGATGCTTTTCTATTAATGTTAATGTATTGATGTTGATGTTAATGTTTTGAAGTTAATATTAATGTTTTTATGTTAATGTTTGAATGTTAAAGTTTTTATGTCAATGTTAATATTTTGGTGTTAATGTCAATGTTTTGTTGTTAATGTTACTGTTAAAGTATTGATGTTAATGTTTTGATGTTCATGTCAATATTTTGATGTTAATGTTAATATTTTGCAGTTAATGTTAATGCTTTGGTGTTAATATTAATGTTTTGGTGTTAGTGTTAATGCTTTGATGTTAATATCAATGTTTTGGTGTTAATATTTTGATATTAGTATTGATGTTGATGTTAATATTTTGAAGTTAATATTAATGTTTTTTTTGATCAAAAACGACCATAAGCTTGATTAATATTAAAATAAACTGATAAGGTCAATAAAGATAAATCAACAATTAATGTTTTTATGTTAATGTATATGTTTTTATGTCAATGTTAATGTTTTGGTGTTAATATTAATGCTTTTTTTATGAATATTAATGTTTTGGTGTTAATGTTAGTGTTTTGAGATTAATGTTAATATATTGATGTTAATTGTTTGATGTTAATGTTACTGTTAAAGTACTGATATTAATATTAATGGTACTATTAATATTAATCTGTTGGTGTTCATTTTCGGTACAACCAACCATAATCAATCAATAACTCGACTTCCAATATTTGTTTAGTTACGTCCATTTGCTTTTATGGCGACGATATGTGTCAACCTGCAAATCTTTTTCATATATTTGCATCCGTTTATAAAATTTACATATTTTATTTGAACATAAATTTCAATACCATTAATTTCTTTTACCATGAATATAAAAAAAATCTTCCATTTAAATGTCTGGGTATTCGTGGGGCAGCAGGGAATTTCCTATTAAATATAGAAATTATTAATAGAACAACAACAAATAATGTAATAATACAATAACATCTTTAAGTTCAATGAACATTTCGGCTCCGTCTCTAATTGAGTCTTGTGCGGGTTTCATTTTGATTCAGAATTGCTGGAAACAAAATTTGATTATTTTTATTGGAAATCTGCTCATTTTTTGAACATTTTCAATTCACAAGAGTATAAGAAATAATAAAATAAAATTTATTGAACAATAATAACAATAGAGCAGCAGAAGTCTAATCAGAAGCACAACTGGAATGCGGAAGAATACGAAGAGTATTTTTATTTATAGATAAAAATCAATGGAAGCCAAATACCAGTTGGAGTTGTAATCATTTTGATTATTTTGATTTAAAAGTGCTGCTGCTGCCGCTGCTTTCAATTTTGATTTGTGAAATTTTAGGGATTAACAGATTAAAAATGTTGATGAGCGTATCTGTGCTTGCATATTCATGCATGTTCATGCATATGAAAATATTTGCTTGTTATATTTGATGGAATTTCGTTGTTTCAGTTAAATATTTGTTATGCTGTTTTAGCTTTTGTTTTTGTTTCTTTAATTTACTATTTTAAATCACTTCGTTGTTTAGGGAGATTATCTGGAAACTCTATTGGAATGTGTGTATTTCACAAACATAAATTGAAAATGGATAAAAGCAATAATGAAATAGACTAACAAAAATATATCATACATTTCAAAAAATTTCGTTTATATATGAAATCCAAAGAAGAGTGTTATTGTTGGCTGTTTTATAAAAAAACGAGTGCTAAAAATGGCTACTTACTTTTATATAGTTTTCCAACTCTGGAACTGGAACGATTTTATTCATATCGTTGGATTTCTAATAGCAATAAATTTCTTTATTAAATATAAAATATGCTCGAATACCACAAAAAAGATATTATTTATATTAAATTTATTTAATTACTTTGTTATTCGAAAAAACAAATTTTCCAGCTCTGGAGCTGTTTTTTGGCTTTTGTGATCTGTAGTAACAAAAATGTTTGTAAAAATATCAAATATTTTTAACTTATAAAGAAAAACAAATATTTTATTTAGTTAATTTTGTTTTCAAAAAAGAATAATAAATAAATGAATATTTAAAAAATTAATTTCCTAGTCCTGGAATGAAATTTTAAATATTGTTTGAATTTTAATATCAATTAAAATTTATTTACTTTTTAGATAAACAAATTAGTTTTATTTAGTTGCTGTAATAGTTCAAAATAAAAACTTATATCCAGCCCTGGATATTAGTAATATAAATTCGTTTACTCTATAATAAATAAAAAATTGTAGTTGGTTGCGTTTATGTACAAAAACCCAATTTCAATTGACCAGCCTTGGAATTATCTTTTCGATTTCGGTGGATTTTCAATACAAATACATGTATTTCTCTAATACGAAAAGTGTCCGATGAACAAAAAAAAATTGTTTTCTTTAGTTACTTTGATATCAAAAAAAATATTTTTGAAATCTTCCAGCTCTGGCTTTTCTGATTTCTACTATCAATAACTTTTTTTTTTGTAAAATATCAAATGTGTTGAGTTTATAAAGAATAAGAAAGCAAATTTATTTTAATTGTAGAAAAAAATATCCAATTGTCCATCCCTGGAATTGTCTTTTTAATATCAGTTTAATTTTTCTTGATTATCAAATCGGTTTAATTAACAAAAGTTAATTTAAGCACCTACTTTTATCTACCAGCATTTCTTTTAGAAAGAAAGGAGATCCAATTGTCCATCCCTGGAATCATCTTATTAATATCAGTTAATTTTTCTTGAATTATGAATTCGATTTAATTAACAAAAATTAATTTAAGCAGTTACTTACATCTACCAACATATTTTTTTAGAAAAAAAATTTATCCAATTGTCCATCCCTGGATCGTCTTTTTGATTTTCAGTGATTTCTAACTTGAGTTTAATGTTTGCTTAAAGTATAAAATCCGTTTTAATAACAAAAATTGGCAGTTGCTTTTATCTAGCAAAAATTTGTTTAAGCTTTCCAGCTCTGGAACTATATACATTGTATATAAAATTTATTATTTTCAATATCAAGCCATTTGAAATAATTTGTGATACATCAGTCCAAGAATTAAGTTTCTAGCTTTTCTCAAAACACTAATTTCACTCATAGGCAGACGGATATCCCTTATTCGACTCCCTATTCATAAGGACCCAGAATATACACACTTTATATTTGGTCGATTATTAACCGACAACCCCACACACATACTTATGTACATACTTACATATTTGTTAAGGTTATAAAATTCTACTTTAATATTAAAAAATACATCCTGGAAAATATGACCTCGAATACAAAAATATCCACATCGTGTAACTCATAACCCTTTTTAAGGTAAAAATAAGAAAATGGTGAATGGTAACTCTGTTGGAATTTTCAAAAATTTTTAGTTCTCACGCGTTCACTATCGAAATCGGTCGTTAAGAAGTGCCATTTACCATTAAGTGCATGTAAATTTTCAAATCAGTTTGTAATGGGTTAATTAATAAAATCGAAAGTGTTCAATATAATAATTAAAAGAATACAAAGAAAACGAATAAAAATCATAAAATTGCATGTTTATTCTGTTGATATCAGCGGTAGTTAAGGTGTTGGTGTTGTTGTAAAGTAGCCGTAATCAAATTTGCATGCAGGACCTGCAGGTGCTTGTTAATGCAGTGTTGTTGTTTGTTTGTGCTCTATTCTTACAAAGAGAAAAAGAGATCTTTTGTTCAAGTTTACAAAGAATGTTAAGCAAAAAAAAAGAAAAGAAAAAGAAGCAGAGTACATGAATGAGTTTGATTTCAAATACAAAAGCAAAACAAGTTTAATTTTTAAGAGCTTAAACTATTAAAAGAAAGAAAGAAAAAAATTCTTAACGGTACGGTCGTTTAGTAAAAATAAATTCCTGATGATATTGTGCTGATTTTAATAGGTGAGTAAAATAAAGGGCGATGAAAAATAATGTAAAAAAAAAAAAGTTTACAATAGCCAGTGTTGCCAGTAAAAATATTTCCATATAATATTATATGTACATATGTTTGCTTTGCCATTAAATATTATCTGACTTATTAACTCTGCATATTCGTTTGTTAAGCTCTTGTTTGACATAAAAATACAAAATTTTATTGCAGTGATTTTGTTTTCATAAGGATTTGGGCGAATAAACACGATGGCAGCTGAATTTAAATAATACAAAAGCTAATAATACGAGTTGATAACAAGAAAAACTAAATCGTATAATAAAATTTATATTGAGAGATAAGAATTGCTGTACTTTTGTAAAACGAATTTTATAAATATTAAATAATTCCTATTTAAAAATTCATTGTAAATATAGAAATTGTTTTATACAAACAAAAACAAGTGCAGTACAGTTTGTGCATTAAGTATTATAAAATGTGAGATGAAAATAATACAAACTAGTTTTTATTTGAAAACTGTGTACTAAAACCTAAATGTATTAAAATCTGCAGTGTGAACGCAAAATCGCATTTTTCTTTTATGATTTTAATGCTAAAACAAAGTTTTAACTTTCAGTGTGAAAACACTAGAAGACTCCATTAACTTTGCAGGTTTTCTCACTTAACCAACTTGTTACAGGCTTCCCTTTTAAGCTTAACTCAACTTCATACACAATTAATAGTTAATTGAGCAATTAATTAGTTAAAATTTTTATACTCTTCACAAAAAAGTGAAAGGCTTTATATAAGTTTGTCATTCGTCGTGTAATTTCTTCGATTTTAATATGAGACCGCATAAAGTATATGTATTCAGGATTCTTATGAATAGCGATGACGATTTAGCGATGTCTGGCCGCCTGTCTGTAAGTGAAATCGCCTTTCCCAAGGCCACAGAAGAGATGGAGACTTCGTTCTTGGACTGATGGATTGCAAATGAACTTAAATAGAGAGGTATTGAAAAATTCGAAATATGATTCCAAATTAATACCAAAAACCAATTATTTGTTTGTGAACTTATTTCATGGTTCGGGAAGCCTCAATTGTCTACTAAAAAAAATTTCCAGGGAGGGGAAATTACAATATTTTTTTTGGCACATTTAATATTTCGTAGTACATGTAATAACTAAAATGTTAAAAAATTTTAAGTTTTTCTTAAATAAAATCGCTTTATACATCACGAAGGTTTGCAGTGGTAAAAAGTTAGAAAAAATTAAAATTTAATTTCCAGGGGTGGGAAATTGATATACTTTTTCATTCATAAAACTAACCAAAAAGAAAACTAACGTCGTTTTGTTTACTAATTAAAACTATTTTTTAGCTGAGAAAAAAAATTTGGTATTAAAATTAATAATCAAAACTTCTATTCCAGGGTTAGACAACTGCAATACTTTGTGGTACATGAAAGTGACCAAAATGGCTACAAATTTGTAGTTTTTCTTAAATGAAACCGCTTTATACATGATGGAGATTTGTATTGTTAAAAAAATTAAAATTTCGTTCCAGGGGTGGGAAATTGAATTGTTTTCCATTCATAAAGGTGACCAAAAAGGCAACTGACCTTGTTTATATTTGCTAACTAAAACTATTTTATAACTTAAGAACAACAAAACTGGTACTTAAAAATATATGTAAGTCCAGACGCACATTGGTGAAGGGTATGTAAGATTCGGCCCAGCCGAATATAACAATTTTACATGTTTATGGTTAATATAGCTCAATAATGGGATTCATTACAAAAAACTTATTTACTTATGTAAATTTGTCAACTTCAACTTGGCGTAAAATAATCTTTTTATAATTAAAATCTCTTCGAAATAATTCCCTGTCAAATATTTGTATAACTTCAAGTTGACCACACTTGTTTGGGTAGTGCCAACTTAATGCAAAAAAAAAGGAAAAAGTTATTAAAGAACAATAATAAATAGTGTTTTTCTCTTACAATTTGTAATAATGAATACACAAACTGTATTGTATTTTTTTATATTTTTATAAAGCATTTAAAATAGGAATTATTTCATATTTTTCAAATTAATAATTCAAAAAGTATGGAATTACTTATACAGAGCGAAAAAATGCTTCCCAAACACAGTCTTTCATATGAAATCATGCATAATCTGAAAGAAAAAGTGCGGATATGCTGGACTTTTCAGTGCATTCTTTAAACACTAACAGCTGTTTCTAATATTTAATTTGGCAGCACTTAACTACGAACAGACAACAACAAGGTTGCATTACATAAAACCTACTGAAAACCAATTCAAAAATAAGTGATCTCTACTGTACGTTATTTTCTTTCGATCACTGTAATAACAGGAATTTCTTGAAAATCACAAAATGCCCGTTAAGAAGAGTCGCAGTTTCAATCTTTTATAATTTTAATTAGTGGAATTGATATAATAAAACTGACGATTTAAAACCAATTAAAACACAATATTTATTGATACACTCACAATATTCCCATATAATAACAACTGCAATAACATGTTTGTGTGTGTGTGTGCTCATGTGCTGCAATGAGCTTTCGTATGCTGACAATGTTATTTTGTAATTGATATACGAGAAGTGAATTGATATCTGAAACAGCATTAACGATATACGGTTCGATGTTATTTTTCTATTTTTCATTTAACTCAAAACAAAGTTTTTATATTGAACCACCACATCTTTATTTTGCTTAAGTGTGTCCATGCATACATACACACATACTCTCAAGTCAGATTAAGTATATGAACACATAAAAAGTTTGCTTCTATCATTTAATGAAGTGTAAGTAAATATTTCCTAAAGTATTGATATCGTCTAGTTGGAGCCTGTCTGTCGTTGACGTCTTTTATTGTCATCTTTTAAGTTGGTTTTGCTGCTTTTGTTATACTTAATCAATTGTTGTTTGTTCGAAACTTTTATTAAGCGATACGCATGTGTGTTTGTGTGTGTGTGCGTGTGTGCATGTAAGTGCACCCAGGCAACATATTTTGGTCAATTGGTGATTAGGGATGCATGTAGAGCTCTATTCGATTTGTAGTGAAATTAAATTATAATTGCATAATTATTAACTAATTAAATAGTCTATTAATTAAATGTATAATTTATAAATTAATTGTACAATTCATTATTTAATTGCACAATTTATTATTTAATTGAATAATTTAACAATTAATTCTCTATCATCTTAAAGACTAGAGTGACGACAGCAACAAATTTTTCTCAAATTGCCTGTCAATAACGTGATCTAATAAAATTTTAACGCCTTCGAGAATGCAAGAGATTATTAGCGATATATAATTGTGCGCGAAATGAGTAGATTATTTATAATATATTGTTGTTGTATTGACGCGACGCCGATATCCTCAATCATATTTAGAACGGAATACTTTTTATAATATAAATATTATAACTACTGAATATTTTTTAAGTTTCATCCTGTTTCTGTTATTAAAGTTGGAGTTTGTCTACAGAGGAATTTTACTTCAAGATGTATTTGTATGACGTTAAAACATTCATGGAGTTTTCTTTTCTGGAAAACATGTAACATATTTTCACTTCATTAAAAAAAAAAGGCGGCTTAAAGCAGCTTTAAAACGCATATTATATTTCGTGAGGAATGAAGGATTAATTGTTTTATTTTTTATTTTTAAATGACAGATTATTGACATTTTCTGGAAAAAAAAGTGTAACAAATGTTGCACTCTTTTTTTTAGAAAAGAAATCAACATAAATATCGCTGTATTTTTTGCTCTGGTTTTTACAGGATCACAAGGAGCTAAACACAGGTGTCTATGGCACAAAAAATAACAATTAATTTGATATTAATTTTGTTTATTTTGCTATTTGAAATAAACAAAAATCAAATGACAGCGTTGCATTTCACTGGAGCTAATACAGAGCGTCAGGGAACGTTTTATATAAATTGTCTTAAAAAAAGTAGGGATAATACTGTAAAGTTCATGATATCCTGTCTCTATTCTCTTTAAAAATTTTCATAACTTCAACTTACCTTGAAGTGAAACACAGTTCTTAAATCAGATATTTGTATATTAGACCGCTCCATCTGGGTTCCGATTCGTTAGGGATTTATAGTGATTCAGATCTTTTTCCTGGTTATCCTGAAAGTGCTGCAGACTACTTCGCTCAAATGTTTCGAAAGAAACTTAATATAAATTAAGTAAATAAATAAAAAATAGCTTCAGATCTTCTATAATCTTAGAGATGACGTTAGGAAATGTTCACTAGGCAAGCAAGCACTCGCATGTTCCGGCATGCACGTATTCAAAATCATTGAATAGTTAAACTCACACATACAGATATTAATTTTTATGTACGTCTGCGTGTGTTGCTTTTGACATTTTGTGAACAATGAATTAATTCTTCTTAGCCAACAATAGTCGATATATAAATTTCTTTCATTTCGAAAAATCGCTTGTTGGTTTTTCGAATGCGAAAACAAAAGAAAATCTTATTAAGAATGGCAGCAAAGTTTATTTCACATTCACTCGTAAATACATTCTTATCCTGCTTAGGAAGCGCAGTAGAAAACAATAATAATTTTCAGATCATTATTAAAGCAGAACCATTAATTTGCAAACTTTTTAATACCTTCAAAACAATATAATTTCACAAAACATGTACGAGGGCCGTCATTGAATTGTAAGGGAACGGGAGATGGGGTTATCATAATACAAACAGTCTTTTGATTTAAGGCTGGCTGTTCTCTGAAAGGAGTTAACAGTGAAATTTATTTATTTAATTGTATTTTTTATTGGCAAATAAGCCAGAAGTCGGTGCATTATACTTCCGTATTTGATACGATACGACTGTACCGATTACGACTTTCGTAGAAGATTCTTTTCAATCTGCAAAATTATTTCAACAGTTAATCCTTAAATTGTTAATTAATTTCTCCACCCCTTTGAGTTTTAATTCAGTGTTTTCAGAGATCTCAAGACAATAGATCTCAAGACAACAGGTAACCGTTCCCTAAACCAGATCAGAAAGAATTCGTTGTCATTTTCATAACCGATTGTGATATGGAGAACCCATTAAAACCTCAGCCAGCAGCATCCACAATTACACTCTTCATAACGAACTTGCATTTAACCAGACTTAAAACGTTTTTCAAGATGGAGTAAATTTAGACATCTAATTTTGTTTCTGAATCACATTTTTATTTCATTAAAAAATATTATTTTGAGTGATAGAAATCTTTAACTGGATCTGCACAATATTTTCTGTTGAATAGAAAAGACGATATCGCTCTAGTGACTGCCGCCAGTGTTAATACACGTCTCTGCCTGTTTATAGCATTTTTTATATTTTTCTAGAAATATTTCTGTTGATAATTGTCCACGTTCCATGTCCAAATAGATTCTTTAAGAGCTGCGGTTGCCTTGGGATTGTTGGCATAAGCCTGCAACTTCAAGTAGCCCCAAAAAAGGAATTCTGGGATGGTTAAACCGGGCAATAAAAAATGCGGCCACGAAAAGCTTTCTTCAAGACATCCATTGGGACTCCTACAGTGGATGCAATATTTTTTTTTGATATCACACGTTCACTAAACACCAGTCATTTCTTTTCATTTGTAAGAAATAGCTTATCAGGGCCCTGAAACGCGATTCAGTAACAGCAACTGTAGTGCCTCCGAAATGGCGTCCGAAAAAAGAAAATAAAATTAATAAAAATAATAAAAAAGTGTAATCACTCACCCGCGGGAACACCGTGCCAGGTAACGGTCTTTGGTGCATCACACGCGGATTTGTAGTGCCCCAAAACTGAAGATGTCGTTACTGACGTAACCTCTTATACATGGAAAGGTCATTTGCAAAAGCTGTTACATCTTGCGATAGGGTGTTTAATTTCCTGCCACACTGTATATGATAATTTTTTATTGCATTCATTTAGTAGTCAAGTTATCATGGCCCTGTAACGTTCCCGATGGTGTCTTCAAAAAAAAAAAAAAATTTCCAACCAGTCCACACCACATTGACGTAACCGTTTACGTAAAACGTGTCTCGACTCAAAATTGTCCGATTATTGGTTTCCAAAAATCGACACAATTATTCCTCTCTCTCGCGTAGTGTAGCGCTACGCTGTTTATCTGTTTGTAATCTGCAGCTGTTCAGTTGACAAAAATGTCAAATATGATTGACGTAAGACGTCATTTGCAGCACAATTAATTTTGCGCCACCCTGTTTATGTTAATTATGATTTTATTGAATTCTTTTATCAATCAACCAATTTAAAATTAAATATGAAACGGGGTCCTGGATGGAGGCTTTAAATTTTCGCATCTCAATAATCACAAATAATTGTAACAAATCTAGAGTCTAAATAATAACTCATGACGTAATAATTATATAGACATTCAAGATTAAATTTTGAAAATGTTAAGTAACAAAATATCTTGTCAAATTAAGTGCACTTCCATTTACATGCATATAAAAGAAGCACTTGTTAAATTCCTTCAGCATTCTATACCAAGAAAAAGGACAATAACTGCAACTCCAAAACAGGCCGGCCGACCTGTTTGCCAAAAGTATTTCAACGTAACAAAAGAAAAGCCGCTTTTATGCTACAAACTCCAATCAACCCCAGACAAATTGGCCAACAAGATTAACAATTTTACAGGCCTTTTTTTGCTAATTCCTCTTTATTCGTGTACTTTCAATTCTACTTCAATTTGTTATTTGATGCGATAGTTGTGGTTTGTTCTTGAGCCGTTTTTTTTTTTTATTTGTTTTTGTTCTTTTTTTGTGTCTTAGCCGCCTTTCTCGCTCGTATTCCGCAGTTTCGTAGTGGATGAATAGGAATCCAGAGATTCTTAAACACACCAGATGAAAAAATTTCATACTGAATACAAGACAAAAAGCGTGTCTGCTGATTTCAAAATAAAAAAATAAAAAATATTATGAAAAGATATACCAGCAAATTAAATATTTGAACCGAAATAGGAGATCATTGAGTGCTCCCAAGTTGCGTTAGACGGAGGACAGTGGCACAGATTAATGCCAGTGGCCATAATGCCAGTTTGGATAGCAGTAGTTTCAGTCTTAAAACCGAAGTTGTAAATGCAAGATTGCGATGCCTTAAGTGCCGAGTTCGGTCCCACACTCAGAGCATTTCCTAATCACTTAATCCCGTTTTCGTGATTTTCCATCCCCAGAAAAATTGCCCGATTTAATCATCCCAAAATTCTTTCTTTGGCGCAACTTAAAGTCATGGGCTTATGCCAACAAGCTCCAGGCAACCGCAGCCCTTAAGGATTCTACTATTTCGACAAGGAATGCGAACAATTATCATGAGAAATATTTCCAGAAAAATATAAAAAAATGCGATCAAACAAGAAAAAAAGTATCAACAGTTTTGGCAGTCATTAGACCGATATCGCCTTTTTCATGCAACAGAAAAAAATGGGCAGATCCAGTTAAAGATTTCCATCACTCAAAATAATATTTTTTGATGAAGTAAAAATGTGATTCAGAAACAAAATTGAATGTCTAATTTTACTCCATCTTGTACAACGTTTTAATTTTGGTTAAATGCAAGTTCGTTATGAAGAGTGTAATTGTGGATGCTGCTGGCTGAGGTTTTAATGGGTTCTCCATATCACACTCGGTTATGAAAATGACAACGAATACTTTCTGATTTGGTTTAGTGAATAGTTGTGTTAATTATTGTCGCGTTGTCTCCATGACGAAGGCATAGCATTCACTGGTTGCAGAACTTTACCGACGACAATTCACACTTTCTTGTACCACAAAAAGTCGGCGGCGAAGTAAAACTTAAAGCCGCTACAACAAATATTTTAATGTGTCGTCTTTCTTCATCCGTTCTCTCCACACTATCGCCTTTTTACTAGAGGCGTGTCAGAGGTCATCCACTGAGTCCTGGTGCGACTAAATAAATTTTAATTCAAAAGAATTTGATGTTTTTGGCCCCTTTCTGTAACCATTTTATGGATCGTCCTGACATGAATGGAATACTTTCCCGCTTTCAAAAATCGGTCAGTTATTGGTTTTATCCTGTTTTGAAAAAATTTAGTTCTCATCAGATCTTTACGTTGTGAGGTCCTAGAATGTTTTCCTAAATAATTCTGAGAGTCCCTCAGTATGTCTGCGCCTGTATGCGTATGTGTTTAGGTATGTGACCCGTTTATAATTTTCTAAAGGATGTATTGAATCAAACTAAACTGGTGTCGTTTTGACGAAATTTGGAGAAATTTAAAAAACTTATAAAAATTTATTTTTTAAAGTTTTTTTTAAGAATAACTTTTAAACTGATTCATCCACCGATTCCACAAATCAAATAACACTGGGTGTATAAAAATTGGGCCAATCCCCGCGTCAAAATCGGTTAATCCGCTCGTGAGATTATAAAATTATAGGAGCTTTTAAAAACATCTGTTTTAATTTATCTTTTTTTTTTCTAAAAAATGATGGTTCTATTTGGGCAGATTGTGTCTAGGATTAACGTCGGCTCCTACCATTATGGCGTATCCGACGGTGGTCCTAACACCGGGTGAAATTAATGTTCACCGCCGCCCCTGTCGCCCTCAGGGGAACCTGAGTGTCCCTCGAGGACACACAGGTTGCAATCTTAATCATTTAGTATCCCCATATACACCAACTTCATACACCTTGCTAAGGTGTTCGGGCTTATCTTAAACCCTTGTTAACATTTTGTTTACATCTGCTGGTTCGCAGCAGCCCATAGAGACTGCCATCAGCTGGGTCAATGTCCAACATAATACATATGCCGGAACATCAAAACTTTTCTGACATCTCTACCAGCGACTCTTGATATTAAACCACAGCCACCACGTGGACTCATGAAGAGACCTCAACCAAATATCTGGCCACAGAATCAACCGAAGTCTCATCTGTGGGTTTCAACCAGATCCCGTGGCACCATTGTAAAGAAACTGGTTACGCCTCGCAGGTCAAACGGACATTGGTTCGCCACCTACTATTGATTTTTAATCCATTATATGACGGGACCCAGGTATCCTTCCACCTGATTTTCTTATATTTTCCCCAGAAAGCACTGCAACAAGGCGGTATAACTAAAAAGTTGCCTGTTGTGCCCACCGGGGGGGGGGGGGGGGGTTCTATTTGGGCAACGTAACGAGGCCATTCTACAGCCGCCATAGGTGTGCTGCCTACGGTGTTATTCACAGTGTGCATGTCTACACAAAATTACCTTTCAAAGCATGTACGCCTCATCATTACTGGCCGCCGATAAGACAGTTTAAAGAGTACCACAATTATGTGACATATTTAAAATATGATTTTAGTTGGTTGCTTGTGTTTTCTACCACAATAATTGATGGAAATGGTGGTGACTACTGGCATGCTTTTGCTATTTGAATGGGCGGGTAATAATTTAGAGAGACAAATTCGACTTGATGTAGTTGCGAAGGAATAAGTCAACAGCTTGAATCGAAAAGGCCGAGAAAAATTTACAGAGACACATTTGATTTTATGTCGTTGCAAAGGAATAAGTCAACAAGGGTAAATTGAAAAATTTTGCCAGATATTGTGAACGAACAAATTTGCAAAAGTAATTTATATATCTGAAGTTATATATTTGATCATTTAGTGTTACCGATTCCTTTATAGTAGTAAAAAACAACAAAATTTCTTATTTGAAAATGAAAAAAAAAATTGTTTTATCATCTCGTATTCTCTTGGATAATAAAGTCATTAAAAATAGAAACTGAGATCACATTCAATTAGAGCACCTCACAAGTGATATTAAACAAAATTTGACATGAGCACTCTTGAGGAAAAAGTAGCGGCTTTCCAAAACAGCTGTGCTGCTCTGCTGTGTAAGTTGAATATTTCCAAAATTTTATATGGAATCTCTCTTATGCTTTTTTCTTAAATTGAAAGCTGTTGCATTAAATTTAATAAATAATTCAATGCGAATTATTTACAATTAAAAATGGGCTTGTATTTTGATCCCCCCTCTCTCCGACGTACTGAAGTTATTTTTGCTTATCAAGTGCATTGAAATATTTATAATCATAAGAAAACCGCATGAGTGCAAAATATTTCGCTGGTTTTAAATTAATTCCATTTCCATAGACCAGCAAATTTTTTTTTCTTGCGCCGAAACTTTAACCGAATTCTCAATACCAGCGTTTTATATTTTATCATTTTTGTGTTCTAATTAATTTTCTTTTTGCAAACTTTTTTATTTTTTAAAATTTTATTTGTTGTAGTTTTAATAACAAAAATATCAAACACGAAGCCAAGCCCCTGACTAATTACTCCCGGCAGTGTGTTTTGTTTGTACGAAACAATGCGATTATGGTTTTTGCCTCAAAATATCTACTTCGTTGCGAACAAAAATTATAAAATAAATTTTATTTTATTTCTACGAAAAGCTCTAAAAATGCAGGTGTATTTTTTACAGCACGAGCTTGTTTACTATGGATGGCTGGTATATTAACCCAAAAATGTCGGTCGCTATATCCCTTTAACCCTAGAAACTGTTCAACTGCATGGAAAAACAAACACAAAAACTCTTCCTTCGAGTGCTGGTGATATGCCGACATTTATACGGCATTTAAGTGTGAATGCAAGAATGCAAGAAGAACGTGCAGTTTATCTTTAATTACAACGTGTGAAAATTATTATAAATTCCACACACTTAAACAAACTGTGATGACCTAATTTTCATACCAACAAATTCTGCATGTATTTTTCTATACATTTTTTTTTAATGTTATTTTCTTCCTTTTGTGCCTTATCCTCTTACAAATACGTGCATATCTGTAGGATACACTAAGCGGGGTGTGTGTGCGTATGTGGTCTCTCCTAGTTTTCAAAGTGTATTTTGTTTTCAATTCATTCTGCGCTACCTGTAATACTCGAATGTGTTTTTGTATGCGAGTGTAGTTGCTCCACACACTGTTTTTAGTTTAATTTGCAGGTATTTTTCTATTGTTGCAGCCCAGACACGCTACAGATATCTTAAATACATGTTACCTGCACCCATACTATTGTAAATAAATGTGTGTGTGTGTGTGTGTGTGTGTGTGAAAGCTTAAGTGGGTTTCTTTTTTTCATAGTCTTAGAAAAGCATAAAATGCATTTGTGCCTTTAAAGTAAATGTGCTTGTATACGTTCGTTTTGCTGTAGCCCAGTGTAAAGTTTTGTTGCCGAGAAATAAAAATAATGTGCTCGTAGAAGTTTCATACAAAAAAAAAGCAGAGTATTAAATACACTTTTATATGGGACACGTAATTGCGATATACGGCAACTGCATGCAGAAGGCAGGCAAGCAGGCAGGCAGGCACTTTGACTCACCACGCCAGAGTCGAGTTGCACGAAATACAGCCAGTTTTCAATAGACAGTTACAGTTAAAAAGTTGTGGCTCCAAAGGAAAAGGAAACCGTTGAAAGCACTGTGGGTCTGGAAAAATAATATTCGGCGTTAATTCACATCTCACAGGATGCAGATTTTAATTGCAAAAATCTATACAAAATTTTAATTTAAAAACGATATTTTTTTCATTAAATCGAAGAAAACTTTTTTTTTAGTTAAAAGCAAACAAAAATATTTTTAGTTAAATATTTTAT
Source organism: Linnaemya vulpina (assembly GCA_963675445.1). Classification (NCBI taxonomy): domain Eukaryota; kingdom Metazoa; phylum Arthropoda; class Insecta; order Diptera; family Tachinidae; genus Linnaemya; species Linnaemya vulpina. The sequence continues at coordinate 64,482,184 of OY776280.1, read as the reverse complement.
TCAAAAAATAAAATATGACATGAAAACAAAAGAGTTATAATGATAAAGATTCGACAAACCGTAGCCATCTAGGGTTAAAAGCAAATATGTCATGTATTATTTTTTTTTTATTAATTTTTGAATAAAATATTTAACTAAAAATATTTATGTTTATATTTAACTTTAAAAATTATTCCGCTGGAATTATTTCAAAAAATAATTCGTCGATTTAATGAACAGTAACCTTAAGGCACAAAAATGAAAAGTAACCATGAAGGGTTAAAGTAACTGAAGCTATAAATTAATGCAGGAGAAAATTAGTAGATAATATTGAATAGAGGAGCATAATTTTTCTTATTTGTCTTCTCTCTTAAAATTGGAAACGCCGCTGAGTAAAATAAAAGAGTTGTAAATGATAAAGAGTAAATGAGCTTCATCGATTCGACAAACCGTCGACATCGAGGGTTAAAAGCATATGTCATATATATGTCATATATTATTTTTTATTAATTTTGTTAAATAAAATATTTTTTATTATTTTTACTTTAAAAATTGTTCCGCTGGAATTATTTTTAAATTTATTTGGCAATTCACCGAAATGTTTCTATAATGTACATCTAGGGTTAAAGTAACTAAAGCTACAAATTGTGCCAGAGAAAAGTAGTGGATAATATTGAATAGAGAATTCACAAAAGCATTTTAGTGTGCATTTTAATTAGTTTCGCTTTCATAATTGGGAATTTTATTCCATCAATCTATTTTCTTGCGTTGTGCTTCTATGCGTATACTGAATACTGTTAATAATAGTGCTCATACGTCACATGGTACTCGTACAAGGCTGCTGGTGTAGTTCATGTTCTTGTCTACTCATAATAGATATTTTTACACGCTTTTGAAAATTATTAAAATAATGAATAATCAAACTAAAAATAAAACAACTAAATACACGATTTTTAAGAAAATTCCACTTAAAAGTAAAAAATAAACTTAAAATAATAATTAACCAAAATGCAAGTATTTTTATCAGAAGAAAGTGTAGGTCCCATTATTCGTAAAGGGAGCGACCCGATGCTCATTTTCTTTAATTATTATTTTGATATAATTTTGTAATTTATTATTAATCAAACACTTTACATATCGAGCATTTGCTGCAATAAAGTCATAACTCAAAATTTGAAATGTATAAAAAAAAGTTTTATGGGGAGATCCTTTTCAATCGGAAAAATAAAAATATCTCTATAGACTTCTGTGACTTGAAAGGAAATGGAAAACTCTTCATGTGCTTGTTTTCCATATTTTCCTTCGTATTTCTGAAGCCAAACTTTAAATTTTCTTAAGCTGGTGTTGGCATCGCTCTACTATGAAGACAATAATTATAATTTTCTATTTTTTCCATTGTAAAAACTTGGCACAAGTTGCCAGGCCAGAGTTTTCGACAAAAAAGATGCAGGAAATTTATTAATTAAAATACCCTACTTTTGCTAAAGTTCAAAAGCGTTCAAATGTATTTGAAAACAGTTCGTCTTAAGAATAAAATTAAAAAAAAAAAAATATATATATCAGAAAATAGCACATGAAAAAATAGTGAAACAGCAACACTGTGAGTTACAAAAGCCTCTTAACAACGGTTTGAGACAGTAGCCCTTTTCATAATAAAATTGATACGCATAGAAATGGTCCTCATAAATGGGCAATAAATGATCGGCCTTATTATGGTTGTCGTAGTCGTTATGAAATCGCCAAAATGTGGCAACGCTTGTGCTTTATTTAACATAGAAGTCGTTTTAATTTGGCTACCAATACGTGAGCTGTAAAAAGAGTTGAAAGTGTGACGACTGTCGACAACATCTGTTTTTTCCTTATTTGTCTTATCAAAAATAGGCGTTCTGTTGGGGCAGCGTAGGGAGGCTATTCTAAAGACGCCTTAGTGGACTATTCGCATTGTACATTTCTACACAAAATTACCTTTCAAATTATATACGCCTTACCAATACTGGCAGCCGATAAGGCAGTTCAAAGTGTACCACAATTATGCGACATATTTAGAAATATGATTTTAGTTGGTCGCTTATGTTTTTTCCTCTAATAATCGATGGAAATGGTAGTGACTACTGACTAACAAACCGAATATCTCTCCTTCCCCATTGTGCAACTTTGATAAGACATTCAAACAGTTTTAAGGGAAATTGTTATTTGTACGTTATTCTTTATACGTTGTAAAGTATATTCTCGTCTTAAAAGTTTCTTTCAATCGACTACAGAATTGTATGCTGACACGAATTTACTCAGTTTGTGTGCGTGTTAGTGCCTCAGCATAAGAGATTTTTCTGCCATCATCATTTACACGTACACACCCGCCTACGCAATTTGAAATGCGAACGCTTTGACTTTAATTTCGCTTGAAAACTGCAGGTGGAAAAACAAAATTTAAATAATTCAACGTATTTGCAAAGATTTAAAGTCGTTTATCCCATTTTGTTGTAAAAGAAATATAAAATTTCTGTTTAAAGGATTTTATTATTGAAATTCAGTTGAAAGTTAAGTTTTTAGTCAGGATTGCCAGCGGATTTTATTAATGAAAAAATAATTCAAAAAATATTCCATAATTTGGAAACGTTTTACTGACATAATATCGATAACTAAATCTTATGCTGATATCTTGTCTTCAAAAGAGTGCAACATTTTTTGCACTTTTTAGTGGAAAATGGCGACATTCTGTCATTTGAAAATACAGAGTTTATTAGAAATTAATCCAACATCTCTTATGAAATATAATCTTTGCCACTTTTTTGAAAAAAAAGAAGGGGAAAATTGTTGCCTGTTTTCCAGAAAAGAAAACGGCATTAAAATAATAATTTATAAAAATGCATTTTAAATTTATTAAAAGGAATTTATTGTTCTCCGAATAAATTAAAACATTGTTTTAATAATCAAAATGAACAAAAAAAAATTTATTAGTCCTTCCATATAATTATTATTCATATCAACTAGAATATGGGTGATTCCATAGCAACTCAAAAGGAACAAAGTCTCAGCTTCTCTTTTATTCTTACTCGTACTTAAACCAACGCAAAAATATAAAAAAAAAAATATTTTTCCAAAGTTGTGTCCCATTCAAAATTTCATAATAAACTCGAATTAATTCAGTTGATTTTTGCAATATCTCAACAACCATCGTATACACAAAATTTATCATTTTGTCATGTTAAAAAGAATTTTTAAGATATGAAAAAAAAACTATTAATGGGGTGACGCAATTTTATAAACAATAAAACAAGCAAATCTATTTTTCCTTCCTTTCACGATTGGCTGTGACATTCTGACCATCATTGTATCTGAAGCCAAAGTGGGGCATGGCTCCGTCAGCCCATAAAGCGCAACAAACAGTAATTTTCTGTGCTTCGCCAAAAGCTTGTGAATTCTTCACACTCCAAATGCGACAATTTTGCTTGTCTACGTCCCCCATTCAACCAGAAACGGGCTTCATCGGAAAATAAAATTTTTAAAGGACTTTGACGAACAGACCTAATATTTTGATTAAAAATGTCAACCATTTAAACACGTTGATCTGGTCCAAGCCGGTTCGCAATAAAATTTCAAAAAGAAAAAAACGCATTAAAAAGCATTTGTCAGCTGTTAAATGGGCGGTCAAATAAAGCAGTGATGCCAACTCAAAGTTGTGGTACACAAAAAAAAATACAGGCATAGTTAAAAATCAGCTCACATAAAAAAATGGTTCTTAAGTCATTTCAAAGGGAATATATTTTCTACAAAATATTAAAGAACTATATTTATTTTTTGGAAAACTGTAATATGTGCAAAGTTTTGAATTTTTCAATTTCAATTGATCTAAAAAAGATTTTTTAAAATTATATTATTTTGGTAAAATTGTAAATTAAAAATATTTTTGTTTTTTTATAACTTTAAAAATTAATCCGCTAAAAATATTTTTGCAAATTGTATGTCGATCCAACGAAGCGTAACTTTAATGTACAAAAATTTAGGGTTAAAGATCTTTTGTTGTTTTCCCTTTTTATGTTAATCTAGTTTTCTCGTAAACTTTTTATAAAATTATTTGGGGAACTTTGATTAAATTATTAAATTATCTTAACTTTGCAGATATTACGTTTTTGACGATATGAAATTTTTTATATTTATATCGTAGCGCTTAGTATTCCCTTGGAAATGACTTAACTAGTAATCATTTTTGTGTAGGCCAGGGTTTTGGAAATAATAAAAAATTAACTTAAATTCGGAAAATTCTGTGAAATTATAAAATTTTTTATACGACAGAAATTTGGAAATTTTTTAAAGTTATTGCCCAGCTGCTGACTAATTTTCTTACAAGTAGTTAGGGGTCCTGTGTAATTCTTTGTCGATTTGATATGGAACTGCTCCTACAAAGAATATAGTTTTATTGCCGGTGAACAGATGTCGCTTAATTTATATATAAAACTAAATTAAGTTTAAAAATTTGAATTTTTTAGTAAAACTTTTGGAAAAAAGAACAGCAAAAAAATAAATTGAAGAGTTTACGAGTTTCATTTTTGTTTTGAATCTTTTTTTTTTAAGCAGGACAGTAGTATGTTTGTGCGGCTTCTGGACCACTTTTTATAAAAAAAACTGCTCATGCTGCCAGTGTTACCATATTGATTACATTTAACAAAAAATTTTTACTTTTTTCTTCATATTTTGTTTAAAATTTTTTTTTTTTTTGGTTAACAGCAATCAATATAGCAACACATGCAGCAGGAGAAGCTTTTGCATGAATAAGGTGGTCCAGAAGCCTCACAAACTTACTACTTAGAACCAGCACTCCGGGATCGTCCCCTACATGCACTGGAAGTGGGAAAGGACAGGTGGACTAAATTAGAAGATAGATAATTTTGTTGTAGCTATTTTTACTTTTTACATCGCCGGTGATTTTTTTTTTTTCGGCACCGGTACCGACAACGGAGGGTGCTAAATTCTGCTCTTCTAGCCCATGCCGATGTTATGTTTGCGACCACTTCAGTCTTCTTCACTGAGGCAAGCAGAGTTTTGCACAATCTTGCACTGATGCAGATTAGAAAAATTCAATGACTGAGAGCAGAGTCGAACTCGGGATTTAACGCATCGTAGTCATATGGCCACTTCTTCTGCCAACAGCCCCAACAAACCGGCCGTTATTGTTTCATAATAAATTACTAAATATTTTATATAATTCGTTGAGGATTTATAAAATAAATTGGGCTTCATTTCTAGCCTACAACGATTGCATCATATCATATAGCGCTCCTCTTGATACCTGCCCCAAATGGCCGAAAAAACTTGAGTTCATTTTAACTGTTTTCACTATTTTTTCACAAAAAAAAAAAAGAAAAAAAAATGACAATCAGTCTGATTCATGTCAGTTGCATGTACTTTTCCCACCGACTTGCTGAGAATATAACCCAGTCAACATATACAATTTACCACTGCGTGGTCAAACGTTCTAACCGCTCACTGGCGTTTGGATAACGATCAGTAGAGTTACAGCAGCCAAAGCTTTTAAATAAATTACGTTGCTAATGCTGTTACACTCTAAACATAAAGTCGCCACTTCAAGTGGCAATTTAAGCAACTGCTGCTATCTTCGCTACTACGGGGAATTCATACACATACAAACATAAATTCAACTTATTTTTTCCCCCCCTTTTTTTTGAGAGGGTGTTGGTTAGTTGGCTGGTTTGTTTTGCTGGTGTTCAGCAGCAGGTTTCTGAAAAGCTTTTCATTTTTAGTTTCATTTTTCTAATAAAAGAAAAGAAGATTATAAAGCAAGTTTTTGCGACTGTGTGTGAGTGTGTGTGTGTGTGTGTGCATGTATTCTGCTATACAATATCGCTCTATCCTTTACTTTTCTTTTTGGTTTTTGTTGTTGTCCCTAGTAGGGCGATTATATTTCTCTGTCTATTCATAAAGAGGACTTCTTAAGTTGTAACAGTTTTGTGGCTTTATTATCTCCTGCTTTATATATCTTGTCTTTTATTTTCTATATACTTTTTGTTAAATACTTTTTTTTTTTTGTTACATAAAAACCGTTATGAGGAAAGTGTTATTATTAATACTCAGTTTAGTTTAACAGTTTATTTATATATCTTTTTTAGCGTTTAACTTTGACAGAACAAAAAAAAATATGAAAAAAAATTGTGCTCTTTCTTGTGGTTGGCATAAATCCCTTAAAGTTTTATTTTAGTTTCCACTCGTTTGTTTGTTTTTTTTATTTTCTGCTCTTTTGTTCTTTCTCTAAGAATTTTGTATTTTAGCGTGCGTTTGGAAATGTGAAATACCTGAAAGAATAACATATAAAGCAAAAGAAAACACAACTCTGTTTCCAAGGAATTTCAACAAAAAAAAAAAAAAGAAGGAAAAATCATATTTTCTTTTCTGAAAAATGTTTGTAATAAATTTATATTTTATTTGCTTTTAATTGCCATTAAAATACCATCAATTATACCTGTTTTAATAAGCCGGAACATATTGCAACAAAATGTCTACACTAACAACAATTCCACATGCAACATTTATAAACGCATATTTTTTAGTTAATTCCCAAGAAAAAATATTGTTGTCCAGACGAGGAAGGAGGTCATTTATGATGGCTGGCTTGACTACAACCAACAATAATAGGGAAATGTTTTGGTGTGAGACTGAGGGCGCCTTTTAAAGGAAAGTGGGAGCACATAAATAAATAATTTGTAAAACGATTTCCAGCATAAATACGAGGTGTGATCAAAAAATAAGGTGAATACACATATTAATTGCACGTGCTACGTATTTTATCCCTTACAATATATCCTATCGAAGTTAAAGACTCTATAATACAAAGAAAAAAAAAATGTATGAGAAATTTAAGCAAAACATCAGCCACGCCCATCGCCAGTTAACTAACCTCAAATATTATCAAAATCAATTATTTCCGCTTAAAATTGTTCGTATACAACAAAAAACTTTAAATTTTGGTAAATACACTTTCTAAAACAAGCAAAAGATGTAGGCAATGGTTGTTATCAGTATCAGCCACGCCCACGGCTTGGCTCCCATACCATTGAAAAAAATTTATATTTTCGCATGTTATCTCTCTTAACGCAGAAAAATCGATAAATATTGTCACATATGTTATGAATGAATATAAGAAATAAACGTCCACATTCATCAGAACCTGCCACGCCTATCGCCCGCCTCTTGTACAATACAAATTAATTTTTTTTTCTGAATAAGCAGTTCCTTTTCGAAAAAAAGTCCTGAAATTAAGCGTAAACACTGAAAATATAGATAAAAGATTCGTTCAAAGTCTCATCAGCATCTGCCACGCCTAACGCTCACCTCACAAATTTAATAGAAATTAATCTTATTCGCAAAAAAAACAATTGCTATCCAAGCAAAAGTTTTGCAATTAAGCACAGACATTATTAAAATGTAAATAAAAGATTAATTTCAATTCAGCCACGCCCATCTCATACCTCCTATAGAAACCAAAAAGATTTTTACTTGCAAAAAATTATCCTGTCGCAGCAAAATAATTTAATTTTTAACATAGAATTCTAAGAATAAACAAAAAATATATACAAACTTTCATTAGTCACGCCCACTGCCCATATTTAACTATAAACAGAATGAGCTCAAAATAAGAAAACATTTTACTCTACAAAGTTTTAAAATTTTGAAAATTTTAAAGCGTTTTTAAAAGTTCCAATCATGTTATCCTTTGTATATATAATTTGTATGTGTGAACACTAGATTTAATTGATCAATTAAAATCGAATTGACTCAATTAAAAATGCCTGTCTGAACACTTTATAAAACTTCGATGGGATTGAAAATCATATCACATACAACAAGAAAGACTTTTATGCCATCTCAAATGGAACATTTGGAGCTACAAAATATTGAAGAATAATTTGGAGAAAAAAAATATAAAGATTTCTTTTATGAAATATAGGGTGTTTTTTTATAAAGTGATAAAACTTTGAGTTGTCATCACTGCCAACTTACACCAGAGCAACGCGTTTTATGATGATTTAAACTTGTATCACTCTATAAAAACACTCGGTACGTATTAATAATACTCAAAACTTTTTCAAAATATCAAATTAATTTAAAAAAAAAAAAAATTTCTTTCAAATGACTTCACAATTATTTAATTTATATTTTGAGAAAAAAAAACTTTATTATGATTACGATGGTTATGATGATGATTATGATTGTGATGATGATTGTGATGATGATGATTATGATTGTGATTGTGATGATGATGATTATGATTGTGATGATCATGATTATAATTGTGATGATGATGATTGTGATGATGATTATGATTATGATGATGATGATGATGATGATGATGATTATGATTGTGATGATGGTGATTATGATTGTGATGATGATGATTGTGATGATTATTATTATTACTATTATTATTATTATTATTATTATTATTATTGTTGTTGTTGTTATTGTTAATATATAAAGAAAAGTTCGATTCTTCATTAATATAATTTTTAAAACCTTAAATTTGGCGGATATTACATTTTTCTAAAAATACAATTTTCTTGAAAAGACATGGCTTTTTCTTTTCTAGAAAACATGTAACATAATTTCACTTATTTTCCCAAAAGTGGCTGTTTGGAAAAGTTTTAAAACAGAAATTATTTTTCGTGAGGGATGTGGGAATCATTTCTAATAAATTCCTTATTTTTAAATGGCCAAATGTTGTCAATTTCTGTTAAAAAGTGTGAAAAATGTTGCACTATTTTCTTGAAAAGAAATCGACTTTAAAAATAATTTTTGTGCTTTAATTGGTTTTTAGAATATTCAGGCTGATTACGGTTGGCGTTTTTCGCCTGCAAATTCGACCGTTTGGAATAGATTTGTGTTTAATCTACTCTACACTGTCGACTTTATATAATCGAAAAACGCCAACCGTAATCAGGCTGATTAAAAAATAATCTAAACAAATTCGGCGAAACTTACATTTTGAATATGACATCAATTTTGTTAAAAATCATTTATGTAATTATTTAAATAGAACGAAAGGGAGCCTTTGAAAAAATTCAGCATTTTAACTGTTTTAATTCGACATGGAATCGCCCATATTCTGATCGTCCAAATGAAGTAAAAAGTAAAACTTCTTTTGGCCACGACAAGTCCATAAAAGTAGTCAATATAGTATTTTTAATGGAAATTTTTCCATCTTCTTTGTGTGCCCATTTTTCACTTTGTAATTATTTGAAATGATTTCGTTTTTATTTAAAGAAAAACTTCTGGAAATTTTACGAAAATCACCTGCCATGTAACGACAATTTTTATGACTTTCAATCTGTTGGATACGTTTGAAGCCACGACCAATTATTTTCAATTAAGTGACTATAGTTTTTCAGTACTTTGCACATTTTATTGCATTCGTTTGGAACATTTTCCACAGTTTTATTATGCCTCAAAGACTTTATTATAATAATTTTATCGTGGGTCATTGAGTGCTGCGTTACGTCAGACAGACTTGCGGGCTATACTTCTTGCAGCTGTACATGGAAACACACACACACACACAGACTTGCTTTCTTCAGCAATTTTATTTGTTTTTCGTTGAGTCATTTTTATTTTGTAGTTAAGTTTTTGTTTAAGTTTTTATTTAAGTTTATTGATGTTGTGTTTTCTTGTTCGTTTTCTGTTTATTTAACGGCCAAAAGAACAAACAGGGCGAAAATAGAGGAATCGAGTGAATGAATAATTGAAGAAATTTAAGACTCGCCGAATGAGTGTAAAACGTATTTAACCTACTGATTGATGTTGCTTCTCGTGATGGCATTGATGGTCTTTTAACGTAGTCGTCGTCGTTGTCGTCGTTGTCGTCATTGATGGTTGTGGTTGTTTATTGTCACATGACTAATGACAATTACCACTACGTTTGCATACATAAAGTGTTTACGTGCCATTTTACTTTCTCTGTATGTGTTCAATGATAATAATTATTTAAGATAACGATGATGTTGAACTACATCGTCCGCTGAAAAGGTCAGCATTTGCAGTGTGAAATAAATTAAAGACAGAAATAGTAAATATTTTTGTTTTATTTTCTTATCTAGTTGTAGGGGTCAATTGACTGTAATTGTCAAGTACATTCCGTGTCAATTCTTGTCCATGACATGCTGTCGTACTAATAAAAGAGTATGGAAAAGATAAATGGAAAACTAATCGAATATATTTCAATACTTGTTGTGTTTAGTTGTTGTACAATCAAACGTTTAATGATTAGTTGGCAGTAGCTCTAAATGCAGGTATATAAAGAAGCTTAATCCGTAAGATATAAATTCATTTAAATGAGAGACTAAATAAGAAATTCAATTATATGGAATAATTGAAAATAGTTTTGATAAAAATACGTATTGAGAGCTATGAAGTTGCAAAGAAAATGAATATTCATTGGAAGCAATAGGGGCATCGAAAAGAAAACCATTTAACCCTAGAATACTACATGTAGTTTTATATTAATTGTTACTACTGGTGCCAAATTCCGCAAATCCTTTATCAAAAAACGAAAAAACAAAAATAAACTACGAGTATTAATATTGCTCTCACTACACACACACACACATGAGCACTATTTTATTGCTCTCACTACACACACACACATGAGCATTATTTTATTGCAGCTCTGATATAATCTAGGCACGTGGGTCCGTTCATACGGTCCCGCTGTGATACCCTTAAGCAGAGGACTATTTATGGGTTGTCTTCTGCCGCATTAGGCCATCCTGTGGACGCTAGGAAAGCCGATATTCTAATCTAATGTGTTCTTTTCTAGAAAAAATGCAACATTTGTTACACTTTTTAATCGAAAAAGGCAATATTTTGTATATGAATGTACTAAACTGTACGACAAAAAAACTTTAGTTTTAAAACTGCAACATTTTATAAAATAAAAAAGAAAATGCTGCATATTTCCTAGAAAAGGAAACACGAATTTGCACTCTGCCTTTCAAATACTTTTTCCTTTTTTAATATAAATTCTAAGTTAATTTGGTTATTTAATTACCAAACAACAAGTAATAAAAAGAAAAGAAAATTACAGAGGATGAACTCAACAGTACATACAATTTACATGGAGTTAGTTTTAACCTAGTGTTAACCCTGGATGATTACTGTTTGTCAAATCGACGGAGCCCATTTACTCTTTATCATATAACTCTTTTAGGCTTGCTAAAACTATTTGAAATTGAAAACTATAGAAATTGAACTATTTCTATTTTATGTCAAATTTAATGTTTTAAAATTATTTTTTAGATAAAATACTTTAAAAAAATATTTTTTGGATAAATACTAATTTCAAAATCGAAAATATTTTTATATATTTTTAAATTTAAAAATTGTTTCACTGGAGTTATTTTTGAAAATTATTCAGCGATTCAATGAAGAGTAGCCTTAATGTACAAGAATGACGAGTAACCATCCAGGGTTAAATAGCTTAAGTATTCTAAAATTCAATAAAGATTTTGTCAATGATATTCCTTCAGTTGCTCATTGGGAAATAATTATATATTATGCATCAAACGATTTCAGAATATATAATAACGTCTACTCAATTCGAAACGTTTCATTGGTTAACCCTTGAAACCCACCCATATATATAAGTCAGTCTTCACATGCGTATTAATCCAAAGAAAAATGTTCTGTATTTCATTTCAATTAAATTTGAAAAGCATTCAAATACAAGAGAACACACGCTAGGACGAATATTGTGATGCCGAGCATCCAGGATAGGGTTCTAGGGTTAAATCTGTTTAGGATTTGTTCGAATTAGTTTTAGAATTCGCCGACAAATTCCTTATAATTTGCAAAACTATTTTGAATTCACAATTTTTTCTGATCTTTTTTTTTTCTTCCCAGTCGTATAAACAAAAGATGAATAATTTTTATATAAAAAATTATTCCAGTATTTCGCTACCTGTTTGTATGACTTCTCAGCAGGAACAGGGTTTTTCATTCATTGCGAAAGTTGAAGCGCTTGTAAAAATCCAAATTTGACAAGAATCTCCAAACATTTACAGCCTTTTTCAAGTGTCTTAAAAACTTCCAAATTTAGAGTGTCAAAACTTGGGGTTGGCATCACTGCTTTATTTGAGCACCCATTTAACAGCTGATAAATCCTTTTTGTTTAGTTCTCTTTGAAATTTCATTAGAGTAATGAAAATATCGTTGCAAATATATGCACGATTTGTTGTTGTTTTGCTTTTCAAGCGAAATTATTTCTGCACATCTCCACGTTCATTTGGGAAATAGTTTATCTCCTCAGAAATGGGACTGCAGGCATACTCGCATAAAAATTTGTGGACAAGATCAATTGCTGCGTACATAAATTATAGTTGATTATCAATTTATTATCAATTATTAAATGCTTTTTAAATTGCATGCAAAAACAACAACAAACAACTCTCCTTTTCCACTGTGGCCTACCACACCTTTTGCTCTGCTCCCTTCTCTTTCTTATCGTTTTTAAATATTCTTCTGTGGCAGTTTGTTGGTGACAATTAGTTTTAATTAAAAATAATTAAGAGCCTGATTAAATAAGACTTTCTTTAATTGTCTGCATTGTGATTTTAAAACACAAGTCATCAAATATTTATTAAGCACACAAACTTTCAAAGAAATCCTCAAATAAAATAAAATAAAATGTAATAATAAACTTTTCTCTTCTTTTTCTTCTCTTTGCAGTTTGTTTGTTGTTGCTGTGTTTGGTTAGACATGGAAATGATGTCCCATCATTTGGTAACCGGAGTTTGAGTCTGCTGTAAGTATTTGCTTCTTGTGTATTTTATTGTCGTCTCGAAATTTCAGATTTTCTTGTGAAAATTTATTTAAGATTTAAAGTTTTACTTTCTTCTTTCTAAATTTAATTACTCTCTACTGTTGAAGTAACTAAAAGCTCATTAACAAAGTTTAGGAGAAGTTGCAATGAAATGAGTTGAGTGTGAATTGATTGTTGAGTATATCAGGGCAAGTGAAGCAGAACTCTTAAATTCAAAGTTTCCTGATGTGTCTAAGTAAAGAGATATTTGAAAGCCATGCCCACTTCCCAAAGGAAATATGCGATCTAAAATTTATAACACGTTTGAATGATGAATAAAATTCAAGAAATAACTTTTATTTCTTGCTCGATAAATAAAAGTCATCAGAAATAATTTTTATAATCTGAGAATTGCATTTAAATCCAGGAATAACTTTTATATTCTGAGAAATAAAACATCCAGAATCTATTTTTCTTTTCTGAAGAATAAATTAAAATCAAAAAATAACTTTTATTTTCATACATTTCCTGATCGGAAGTCAAAAAGTAACTTTTATTTTCTAAAGAATGACTCACAACTCAAGAAATAACTTTTATAATGTGATAAATAAATAAGAAGAATTCAGAAATAGTTTATATATTCTTATCGAAAAATAAAAGGCAAAAAATAACTTATATTTTGAGGAATAAATAAAAATAAAAAAATAACTGTTATTTTCTGATCGTTGATCAAGAAATAGCACAGATTTCCTGATAGAAAGTCAAAAATTAACTTTTATTTTCTGATCTAAATTAAATAAAATCGGTTTTTTTAAAAGAAATTCAAAGATATAAAAATTAATGCATTTAAAGGTGGCCCACGTACAGCATGTTTGTATTAGAGGGTCCCAACTTTGAGTTGGCATCACTGATTTATTTGAACGCCCATTTAACAGCTGATAAATTCATTTTATTTAGATTTCTTTGAAATTTCATTATGTAACGACTTACACCAGAGCAACGCCTGCAAATTGTTAAAATTTTTAATCAAAATAATGGGTCTGTTCGCCAAACTCATCTATTCAAAATTTGATATTTAGATGAAGCCCATTTCTGGTTGAATGCGGGACGTAAATTAGCAGAATTGTTGTATTTGGACTGAGAGAAATTATTGTAGAAACGCCACTACATCCGCCGAAAATTAAGTTTTGGTGAGCTTTTTGGATTTGAAAGAGTCATGGACCCGTATGTCTTCCAAAGTTATGATGAGGCAGAATGTTACGGTCGGTAGTTAATGGTAGAGGAACATGATGCGAAATGTTTTCCTTCCTCAATTACGTGCCATTAATCTGGCTGATATGTGGTTTTAACAGGACGCAGCCACATGTCACACAGTGGGCGCTACAATTGATTTACTCCCAGAAACTTTTGATAGAAAAATAGTTTCACGTGATGGCCCAATTGATGGGCCACCAAGATCGTGTCAATTAATCCCTTGGGATTATTTTCTTTGTCGTTATATTCGCTCATATTATGAATGACGACGGCGACGCCACATCAACACGACAGCAAAAATTTGTCACTTGTCATTTAATTATGGACAATATTTCATAGTTATTAACAGCCTTTTGGTATTCTCCAAGGCATGTAATATTAATATAATATGTTGGCGGAAGTCAATTTCTCTCGATAAATACTAGACAAGGGGCGATTTTTTGTTTGTCGTGTTGATGTAACGTCGAGTGTCGTTATTCATAATGCGGGTGATTGAGTCACTTGTCTGCGTTAATAAACCACAAACACTTGAAGAAGAGTTATCGGCGAAATGCGGCGAAAAATTGTTGAGAATTGTTGCTCCAGATTGCGCCTTCTACGCGGCAGCCATCATGGAGGCCACATGGTAGAAATCATATTTAGAATTTAATTTCATAAATTTTATTTCAAATGAAGCCCGTTCGTTTCATTGATGTTAAAGATATATATACTGGTTTTATTATGATTTCAACTTGAAACACTCTAGAAAAAATACCCTTTAGAAGTGATTAATGCTGGAGCCCATAACACGTCGCTTTTAGTTTTAATATTTTTTATTTGAAATTTGAAAAATAAATGGTTTCTTGAGACAAACGATTTTGTTCGCTGGCCACAGTTTCCAAAAGTTTGTGGCAGTTTCGAAACGATTTAAAACGTGTTTTTGAAAATAACAAAATAAATTATTCAGGTGCTTATTTCGGCAGGAAGAAGCAAAAATGTAAACAACATGAATAAAATAAAGACACATCAGCGTTGTATTCATGACAACTTCTTTATAATTTATCAACTGTTGGGATAAAAAAAAAAACAAATAAAAATTTAAAAAACAAACCAGAAACAAATTGCAGTTCTATTCTGTTGCAAAGGAGATAGTGGGCGGCCCATGCTTGTGGCGATGGTTGCCTGAACATGGAAGTGTTTAAAAAAGTCCTGCTGATTACTTTCATAAACTACTGTGAGTCCTTGCGGGTCCTTATTTTTATTTTAACACATATTTTTTTTTTTCATTTTAAAGAAATAAATCTACCGTCATGACAATTGCCAGTAATAAATTGCATTTTCATTTTATTATTTCTGTTTCGTCTTACCCCCCACACTGTGAGACTCTTCTGCAGCAACTCTTCCTTCACACCCACCCCGATGACCAAGAAAAGGCAAATGCAATTTGTGAGCCAAGAAAAAAAGCTTGTTAATGTTACAACTCCAAGACCTTTTAGTTCACCTCCTTGGGGATCAATGGCCCAGATTTAGGTTAATAACATTTTGTATTATCGCATCTCTAATGAAGCATAAACAACGAGATACTCGTTTCGATTATAGAGTAACCTGAAACAGAGATTGTAACCTGTTGGCGACTGATGGCTTAAGGCAACAGACAATTTTCATCTTTGAAATGAATTTTAATTACGAAACGCAACAGTTTGTGTTCGATATGTTTTGAGGCTTCTAAGTGAAGTTGTGTGTTTTTGGCACCGTTTGAAATTTTGTTATCCTTAACTACGGAACTTGCAGGGATCATGTTGTTGTCTTTATCTGTTGTGTGTAAATGTATGCGTTATGCAAATATTGTGCAAGTATGTGTGAGCCAATCTGTGGCTGTTTAAATAATTTATTTGCAATAACTGTGCGTTCAGCATATTTCAGCAGAATTGGAATGTTTTTTTTTTAAATTTAATAGCTACTTTATCAACATATTATAGTGCACAGTGGGCTCTCTTATCTCTACAGTCTTTCTTCTTATGGTTCCGGTCGAAATCTCCTTAAATATCGCATGACTTGATCCCATTGACATGCTCGGCAATTTCTTTGATAATAATTCTTGGATAAAAGACTCTCCACTTTCCTAAAATTTAAATCGGTTGCTGGAGTTGAAAGATGATTTCGAAGAAACAGGAGCAGTTAAAAAATATGTCATAATATATCGCAAATTAATTGCCAAAATCGGCATAAATTAAATTATACAGTTTTTTTTCATTAATAGAAAAACAAACAAT
Organism: Linnaemya vulpina; assembly: GCA_963675445.1. Lineage (NCBI taxonomy): Eukaryota > Metazoa > Arthropoda > Insecta > Diptera > Tachinidae > Linnaemya > Linnaemya vulpina. Next base: position 64,465,897 of record OY776280.1, on the reverse strand, counting down.
TAAAATCATTAATAACTTTATACATATGGGTACTTCCATGATAAATGAACAAAAGTGATACCTTGCAACCTGAATGAAATTCGTTCAGAGTCCTTCTTTCAGAAAGTTAAAAAACATTTAAATACTTTTATTTTTTCAAAATACTGATCTATTAAAAATTTCCTAATCTCGCCGAATTTACCGAAATTCTTCTGTCAATGTCTGAAAAACCGTGGCATGCACAAACATGCTTCTTATTCTTTTTGAAAGAGAATATTTGGGGTTACAAAATATAAAAAAAACAATTTTGTTATATATTTATTTTTGCCAAAGTTCTGTTGCATTCAAAATTTACCGAAATTCTTCTGCTGTTTATATTTTCCAATATCTCAAAAACCATGTCATGCACAAACATGCTTTTTATTATTTTTGAAAGAGAATAGTTGCGGTTACAAAACACTAAAAAAACAATTCTTGTGTGTTTTGAAAAATTTTAATATCGGCAAAGTTTTGAAAATTTTTTTATCGTTTTTTTTATTTAAAAACTTTTGAATTTTGCAGGATGTCCTGTTTCTCCTTTGAAATGTAAATCTCCAGTTTTGAAAATTTTTAAATGGATTTAATCAAAAAACGTTTATTTATAATATTTTTTGTAAAATTTTTATTAAAAATCTTGGAATTTCAAATGATGTTCTGTTTGTCCTTTTCTATGTAAATCGCCACTTTTGAAAATGTTAAAATAGATTTTATTTTTGTAAAATTTTTATTAAAAATTTTGGACTTTTTAAGGATGTTCTGTGTGTCCTTTTAAAGGTAAATGGCCAATTTTGAAAATTTTAAAATGGATTTAATCAAAGAACGTTTGTTTATAATAATTTTTCTAAATTTTTTTTTTAAATCTTGGAATTTTTAAAAATGTTCTGTTGGTCCTTTGAAATTTAAATTGGCAGTTTTGAAAATTTTAACATGGATTTTATTTTTGTAAATTTTTTAATAAAAAATCTTGGAATTTTAAAGGATGTTCTGTTGGTCCTTTTAAGGACCCTTAATCAAACACTATAAGCGCTCAGCCTTCAAAGTTTCAAAACCGTTAATTGCAAAAAAATTAAAAATAAAAATTAAATTAAATAAAGAAAATTATGAAAATAATAACCATCGTTTCGGTACACTTTTTGTTTAACTGCTCTTGTGCGTTTCTTTATTTTTGTATCTTCTTGTGTGTTGTGCTTCCAAGCGTATACTTAATGTTGTTAATAATATTATTCATACGCCACATTGCACTCGCACACAGTCATGTTCTTTTTTTCTCATAAGGTGCAAGTATTTTTACACGCTTTCGTAGGACATTCAACTACTTTCAAACTGAAAAAACACTCGTTTTAAAAAAATCTAACTAAAAAGTTAAAAATAAAATTCAAAATAAAATTAAAACAACCCAACAACCAAAATACAATTATTATTCGGAAGAAAAAAGCGTTTTGTTTTGTGGATTATATTTCGTATATCACGCGGCCGTCGCTTGACGACACAGTCTTGAAATGTTATGGATTTGGCAGGACCTTCATCTCGCAAAAAACGTTGACTTGGAAATGGAACGGGACTGTCTTTGAAACAGATAATGGAAAGTGTCTTCGAGGGCCAGATCATCAAGGGAAAATGCAAAAGAAGAGTTTGTCTTAAATCCGCTTATAACTTCAAAGCGTTAGTCCCCGCCAATTTTACTTCCAGCTCCACTGTGCCATATTGCAAATGCGCGACATTTAATAACATTTCATTCATTCAAATATTTTTTTTATTTAATTTCTCCTCCGATATTTATTAATTTCAATATCCTTTATGTTTTCGTTTGTGAATTTGTGTACTATTTTTAAAAGTCATTTACGCCCGTACCGGTCCACTCTCCACGATTATTTGTAATATTGCAAAAAATAAATTGCAAACAGAAAGACAGAAAGAAGGAGAGCAGCCAACAAACCGACAGATAGGCAGTCGCTAAAATTTATTGAATTCAGGTTTTCGCTTCCTCGTATTATTTTTTGTGCCTGAAAATGACAGAAGAGCAAACAGTTGATTGAAATATTGTTGTTGTTTTTGCTGCTGCTGCTGTGTTGTCCAATTTGTTAAATGAATGTTAATATTGGGCTGAATGAATGCTGCTTTTGTTACTGTTGTTGTTGTTGTTGTTGATTGCTCGAAGTACAATTTTGTAAATGCCGATATAACCAAAAAGCATTTGCGGGTTTAATTGTGATTTAATACTTCAGATCTCTTAAAGTTGAATTAATATTTTTAAATAAATTTCTAATAAAAAAGTTTAATAATAAATTATAAATTTTTTATGAAACTACTTCCAACTTTGAAATAAAATAATATATTTATGTTTATGTCTCGGAAGGACATGTTTCCAAAGCACAAGGAACACACAACATCAGTTTTGACTAATCAATTTAAACAGCAGAGCAAAAGAGCTGCTTTCGAAAGCCGCTACACTTTCATCATCAGTAGTCGTCAGTGTATTTTTGTAGTGTCTGTGGACATTCGATTTAAACTTCTCTTCTCAAATGGAAATAGGCGGTGAAGACTTCTGCAGGTAGCTCATTCCACATACGGAATATTCGACCAAAAAACCGAGTCTTTGTCACAAGTAGTGCGTATCGCTGGAATATAGACCACATATGTACGCGCTCTTGCTGAGAAACGCGTTGGGCGTATAAACGAATGGGTTTCGAGAACAAGTTCCCTGATTTCGATGATGCTCAAGATATTTGGTTACTCTACTGTCTGCAATGGCACTCTCCGCCTTATCCTTGTACACGGTCGAGTAACTGCAAAGTGGACACGATTGCGACTCATGCAGAAGTAAAAAATAATACCATTTTACGCGTCAACCGTTTTATGATTTGCGCTGTGCAACATGTCTCGTGCAACAATACTGATTCTATGTTTTGTAACAGACATTTACAATGCGTCAAGGCGTGAAAAGAGATAACAAACTTTTAGTTGGCAACACATTTTAACGAGCAGGTATTTTGTCAACTGTCAAGTAATTTATTTTTATTTTGGTTTGGGCATTTTATTAGGAATATACCGTCGGCTAAATTAACGTTCTAAATTGTAAAAATTTTGTTTTAAAAATCATGTTTCTTTTCGAAATACTTATCGTGCGAATTTTATTTGGCGATGAAGTTCACTTTTTTTTTTTAATGGGTAGTCAATAAAAAAGCTGCCGTATTTGGGACTATGATAATCCTCAAGTGTATGTTGAGACGCCGTAAAATCGAGGAAAGCTGAATGTCTGGAGTGATTTATGGGCTGGTGCAGTCATTTTGGTCCGTACTTCTTTAAAAAGCATGCTAATCAGAGAAACGTTGCAGTCAATAACAATTGCTATAGAGCCGTGATTACTGACGTTTTCATTAATTGCATAATTAATTTGTAGGAGCTGAAGTTTCAACAAGACGGCAGAACATATCACACACTTCGTGCCACAGTTTCTTGAAGAAAACATTTGGTAACCTGGCCTCTAAAACCATGCGATTTAACGCCACTAGAACCTTTTTTCTGTGGGAAATTGTGAAGTATGAAATCATTGACCTCTTGGAGGACAATATTCACCGATATTATTTCGCGATATGCAGCCTTATATTTTGGATAAAGTATTCAAAAATTGGATTTGAAAAAATACTTCAGCCGTGGCTCCAGAAGTTTATTTTTCGAATAAAATAATACCGTTTTCAGACATACCACTTAATTGCGCAATTAAGGTATTTTTCGCAATTAAGGCCTTAATTGACCACAATTTATCATACAATAAGTCAATTCATAAATTGAGCAATTAGTAGTTAATTGTATCAATAATTAAGTAAAACTCGAATTGCAACCCTGGTCATAAGTATGTTTATTAAGAACTGTTTTTTCAGCTGTCAAATGATAATTGAGTCACCTAAATTGAGTGTGTGTGAACACAAGATTTAATTGCCTCAATTAAAATTAAATTGACTAAATTAAAAATGCATATCTGAACATATGTAGTATAAGTTTCAGGTCAATTTAAAAAAAAAAATCATCTTTGTGTTTATTTTATATATTTTGGATTGAAATTGCTTAGCACCAACACCATTTTATTCATCATACTTAGATTCACATTTAAATTTAGAAAAAAATCTAAACATTTACTATTTTGTTCAGTTTAATTTTCCTCTAAAAATTTAACAAAAAAAATCTTTATTTAGCTTAAATAGCCTGCTTGCATACACATTATTTTAGTTAATTATGAATTGTAATTAACTACAGTACACTTCATGCAAAGCGAACTCTTTATTTTTCCTTCGAGAAATAAAACTCTTTAATGAAACGCTCTCAACATTTTTGTAAATTATAATTTTTTCCATTCCTGAGAATAATTATTTCCCTCATCTAGCGGATTTCAAATGCAGCTTCACTTTAATAAACTGTTTTCTAAATAAGTTTTTTGAATAGGGAGAGATTTGTTTGTTATAACACCCTTCTAAATATGTTGTAGCTTTAATTCAACTTCAAGCCGTTATAAGCCAACTCCACTGTTGAAACGCATGAATGCTTTTTTGCTGTCAGAATATTTAATGTCTTTAGAGACATTTGCAGGTGCTGGTTGACGTGGTAATTAATTATATTAATTTTTGCTAATACAGCAAAAATTTTTGCCAACATCAAATATTTAATAAAAAAAAATTTTTTCTCTGTCATCCTAAAATAAATTCGAATTTCGCCATTTAAGCTGATTTAGTTGAAACTTTTGTAGCAGAGTTATTAAAGTGTTGCTGGCAAAATATAAAATAACTGTTTTAGTTTTAACTTCGAAATAACCGTCTATGGCTAACACTTACACACACACATACACACACAATTCTGCTTAAGAAGAGGGACCCCAAAAAAGCTTAAGGGCAATTAAAATTTCATAAATATTTTCTGTTGGCCAACATTTCTGTTGGTTTATTTAACACAACAATTTATGTATATATCTTTGTGAGGAAGATAGTGAAAGAGAGAGAGAGAGAGAGGGAGAGAGAGCGAGAGGGAGAGAGAGCGAGACACTCATAGCAACAAAGTTTTGGGGGAAAAAACTACAAAAATATAGACTAAATTACAAAGCAAACAATGCCAACAACTCCAACAAGTCCTGCAAACAACAACTCTGGCGAATGAGGTGAAAAAATACGATACTGCAACGCAGATAAAAATTATAACAAAAGTTTATAACCATGAATAAATATCTAAATACATAAACAAATACAATTGCAAAGCGAGCGAAATTTAAACTTTAAAATGAATATTTCGTGGTATTTTACTCTTCATGTTCTCTTTTTTCCCACAATCGGCCCAAAAGGCCTCCGAGGATAAATTATAAAAAAAGGAAACTAAAAAGCAACAAACAATTTGAGGCAAAAAAAAAAAATAAAAAATAAAATATCAAACTGGCACAAGACCTCAATTGCAAATGCTGAATGTTTATCTCAGCAGTTCTCTACGGGCATCTGTTTCAAGGGCAACTGAATCATTGTTTCAAGCAAATTTATTAGTACAACACACAGCAGCGACAAGACTGATAGTCTGGCACTGGGTCAGCCTCAGTCTCAGCCTTGTATTAGAGTTAAAATCAAAATTGGCAGCCAAAAGATTATGAATAGAATGGTTTTTCCACTTGAATATTTACTGTCCTGGAACGCTTTTCCTTGATATTATTCTCAATACGCTGTTTTGTTGTTAAGCCAAAAGGCGTAGATAGAGACAAAATATGGTTTTTTGTTTCCTTCTTTAAATCAGCTTTACAACGGACATTTTGGCGCAGAGAAATGGCTTTACGCGGTGGCTTGCCACGGGTCAAGTATGTGTGGCAACCAGCGCTGCCAAAAGTCCTTTTGCAACTGCTTGTAGCAGGTTTTTGTAGGGCTAGAAAATTATTAACCTCTTAAGTTCGAATCTGCGATCGGCAAAGTCTTTTTACGAATCAGTAGTTTTTATTTAGTGCGTCACGCCCTGCTACAGCATCGGAGGAATTCGCGATATATTGAAAAAGTACCAAGCCCTTGATGAACTATTTTATGTCTATGCTTTTGAAACTTTGAGTCCATCAATTGCAGTTTTCAAAGTACAAAATTTCAGATTTTACCCTGATTTGAACTATTTTGTACCATTTTACTCGCAAAAAAAGTTCAATTTTCCAACCCTGAAATGGAATTTTTATTTTTTATTTTTTTATTATTATTTTCTAATAACAATTAAATTTTTTCTGAACCTTAAAATAGTTTTAATTAACTATTATAAATAATTTCAATTAAATTATGTATAAAAGAAATTATTTTAAGTTCTCCAGCTCTGTATGAGAGACTGAAAAAATGTATGAGAATTTCAGTTATTCAGCAGCATAATATTTTCCTTAAAAAAACTCTGCTTTTATTTGTTGAAAGAAACAAACTTTTATTTGTCTTTAGCCAGAGTTGGAATTTCATCTTCAACTTCCGTTGGCTGGCAGAAAAGAATTTATTTGTTTATTTTCCATTATTCATTATCTAAAAGTATAGAAAATTTCTAATATTTGTGAGATGAGAAATAAAAATTTTTTTATTGTGAAACTTATTCAAGAGCATTGAAGACTTGCAGGACTTTTAAGTTATTTTCTTCCTTTTTGCAGGCGCTTTTGAAAGTCAACTAAAAACTCCTTACAAAAGAAACAATCCTTGAAGGATTTTTATTTAAGTTTTAGTTTTAATAATTTATGCTTTTATGTAGCAGCAAGTGAAATGAAATATTTTTGTTTTCTTTTTTTTAAATGTCCTTACAAAAGGATACTTTTTGTTGTTGCCTGCCACATAAACTGGCGAGTAAACAAAATGTGTATATATTAATATTATTTTATGTTGTTGCGAAGACTATAATAATATTGTGGCTGACGGTTGTGGCAGTTGTACGTTCACATACATATAAAAATGCCTGACAAAAGTTTATGTTAAATAAATATGAAGGGAATAAAAATAAAGTACGTCTGGATGCCAGGACAAGCACCAGCAGCTTTAACGTCGTCTTTGTTGGGCGACTAAATATTTGGGAATGGTTTTTATTAAAATACTCCCAACAGAATTTGTTAAGAAATTTCATTTCATTCGGTTGTAATTTTTTTTCCTTTCGCTCTTCTTTTTTTTCTTTTTTCTGTTGCTGCTCAACCAAATTTACGCCAGCTCATGCAACGTTTCCATAAATCAACTTGCCATCTTTCCTGTGCTGCTGATATGTGTGACCCTGCTTTTGGGCTAAAATATTTCTGGAATGTAAATTTCTCTCAAATATGTTGTATAATTTTAAAATAAAAATGTCTGCCATGATGTCTACATTTTTTTGTTTGTTTGTTTTATAATTCAATGAATCTTATTTATCCGAGGTCTGATTAAATCATTTTTTAGAAGAAGATGGCGTGTCTAAAACCATTTTAAAGCACCTTCACTTTTTTCTCATTAATTTTCTGACAACTGCAGAGGTTCTTGTATGGAGGAGTTGGACAAAAGTTTTTAATTACAGTCGGCTTTATGAATGCAAATTAAATTTGTATGCAAATTAAAAAATTATATTTCAAAGAACGAAGTCAAAAGTTGCAAGCAGATTGTGTTTCAATGCAGCCTGGCAACAACTGTGGCTTTGGTCTTGCAAAAGGGCAAAGGGGGAGAAGAAAGTTGGATTGTTTGTTTTGGAATGGTTGCCATAGAGCGAAATAATATGAAGTTTAATCCAGCGACAGCATCGGAGATTTCTAAAGTGAAATGTAAAGGGTAGTTTGTTTTTGAAGAGGTATAATTAATAGAGAGATACATTTTTTAAATTGTCATGCAATTAACTTAATGGGAAAGATAATTTTCTTTTATTGTAATTGAAATATAACTTCCGGTATACGACCGGCACCGCTGGCTCGGACATAATCTAATCTGGAGGTGAAACTTTCGATGATGTCTTCCAACATATCAGGACGTATATTCACAATAAAGCGGCGAAATACTCAATCGCTTGTAGATTATCGTCGTAGACTAGCGACTTCACTCACTTAAACAGAAAATAGTCTGGAGGCACGATCTTGGCACTCTAATACTGGGTCCGGAATAGGTCCCACATGTTTTTCCCATTAGAAAATTGTGTCGGGGGATGTATGACATGTTGTGCCGTCTGGCTGAAATAACAAGTCTTGTACTTCATGACCGATCAATTGAAGAACTGAAATTTCAGAAATCATGGCTGTATAGCGCCCGCCATTGCCTGTAACGTACTGACCAGTATGTAGCGATGATCTCACCCTACCGTTACAGAACACCTAAGAGTCACTTGTTGCTAATGTTCCAATATACACTTCGTCCTGGAAATACGGCAATTTTCCTTATTAATGCATCAAATAAAAAAAGTCAACTTTTTCGCCAAACAAAATTCGCTTGAAACGTGATTGTAACAAGACCACGATTTTCCAAATAAATTTGCACAATTCGGAAGGGTTGTTCAGGCGTCAAACTAAACTAAACAAAAGCTATTTAACAGCTGATAAAATGACCATCTGTAAAAAGTATTGCCAACCTAAAAATTCAATACGTCCTTCAAATTAAATAGAAGAACTAAATGAGAAGTCAAACGTTCCTATATAAAAGTAATTACATTAAGAGCCTTCTAGGTTAGGTTGAAGAAGAGGGGCATGAGTCATCCCAATCTTCACAAGGATTACATCTAGGCCGCGATAGGCCTGTTGTGCACTCTATAGTTAGGAGTCACCATTCTATGGGACCTCCTTTGTACCTTCCAAGCCTTCTATCTTTTAGTATTAATTTTACCTCCGCTGTGTCTAGCGGCTTATCCGTGTACACCTGGGCCTTTACTAAATTCCATTCAAAAAAGTCTACAGTTCTCCTCACGCACACATGAGATGACCAGGTTCTCAAATTACTCTTAAAGAATTTCCAACGAGGTTGAACTGCGTGGCATGTAGCGACGTAGATTGGAATCGGAATATTGTTGTTGTCAAAAATAGGTTGGTAATCATCCATCTATAGCGCCCACTGTTGCCTTTGATGACTGGGCCGATGTAAGTTCTTAAGAAAATTCAAACCAAAAACGTTTGGCTTTAAAAAACAAGGAACGAAAAATTCCGCAAAATCAGTCTTCAAGAAAAATAATCAAATGGCAACACAGGAACTTAACAAAAGTGTGCCACCATTGGTTTGTTATAATTCTCGTATCCTTTTTCATAATAAAATTAATAAAATTGTTAAGAATAAAAACTGTTATCACATTCAACTAACTCTCCCAACAAGTGGTAATAAATAAAAACAAACATGATTACTACAAATGAAAATGTAGCGACTTTCGAAAACAGCTGTTCTGCTTTAGCGTAAAAGTTGAGTAATTGAAACTGGTGTTAACTTGCCCTTGTGCTTGGCAACATTTATCAAGTCTTTCTAAATTAACCAAGAATTTTTGAACAATCAGCTTGTAAAATCAAATATAATATTCATGGGTTGTCCAGAACCAGCGTCATCAGTCATATCTATGACTTTCTTTGAAAATCATGAATTACTGTTGGCCACTAGTGTTTACATTTTAAAAACTTAATTCCTTTTTAATTAAAATTTAACAAAAATTCTTTGATAAAATTTTTTGGGGCAGCAGAAAGTCGCAAAACTGCCAAACAGCTGATACTGTAAACAAAATCATGTGTTCCAGACGAGTGTGTCAGTACAAAAAAAAAAAAAAAACTCTTGTTAATTCCATATTTGAAAAGACAATTCTTTCTCTTTTTTAATTAAATCGCCAGTTAAGCAAATCATTTAATCGTTTGATTTTCTTTAAAGTATTTGCGTCGTCTCCATAACGAACATGAAGAAAATTTTAATGAGACTTTTTCGCCGCTGAGTTGGGCTACAAAACTTTAAAAATAACCCATCATGAAGTTTTGTTTTCTATATAAAAATTAACGCTGTATTAACTTCGTATTAAAAATAATTTAAATAAACAAATTTATTTAAGGAACTAAAAGCCCGTCTTAGACATTTTCCATTTCCTTCTTTTTCTTCTTCTTCTTCCATTCGTCGCGACAATTGGTTTTCTCAAAAGTCATGAATATGAGTGCGTTCAGAACAATTGTCGCAAGTTTTAACGCATAGAAAATTTGCTGTGAACTCGTGTCCCACAACCACGACACTTAAATGGCTTAAATGGGTTAAGAACGTGATTAATATTTTAATGGCTTTTCCTTTTGCGGCTAATTATTTCTAATACCGAACAAAATGATTTTAGGCCACCACTTCAGGCATGAAATCGTTTTCGGTAGCCGAAATCATTAACACGTGTTTCAAATAACACCAGCGTTACTTTTTATATTATTTATTCTTATAAATATGCTGTACATTTTGTTATTATTTTATTTTATTTATTTATATTGCTATTGTTATTGTTGTAATTGTATTAACAATTAATTATTGAAAAGGTTTCCAAAAGAAAAAAAACCCAATTAATTAAAATAAATGCAAACACTGCACGTGTCACAATTATAACACACGCACATGCCCATATCCAAGTCAAGGCATTATACGAGGGCCACTTAGTAAGTGTTTTTTTAACGTTATAATTATCACAGAAAATTTAAAATAAAATAATTTTTTGTACACGTAAAATTTTATGCTTTTATAAGCTTTTGGTTTCGAATTTTATATATAAATTTTTTACAATTGGAAATTGAAAAAGATATCGGAAAGTTATGAGTTTCCATGAGATCTTCCCTGACTAATTCTGAAAGCCCGTCACTAAGTCTGAATGTAACGGGTATTCTCTAATAGAGTGACAGAAGTTTAAATCACAATAAAACAAGGAAACGGGGGTTATTTGAAAGACAATTTTATGAAATTAATAGTCAAAAGTAATGTCTGCCATGTAGCCGCCATGGCTGGCGCATATGGAACACCAGTTTTCAACAACTTTTCGCAGCATTTGCGGCCGAACTTCGCCGATAACTCATTTAATGTTGATTTCCAGGTTTTCAATTGTTTGTGGTTTATCGATGAAGACAAGTGATTGAAGATAACCCCAGAGAGAATAATCCGATGGGGTTAAATCGCAAGATTTTGGTGGCCAATTATTTGGGCCATTATGTGAAATAAATTTTTCATCAAAAGTTTCTTTGCGTAAATCAATTGTAGCGCCCACTGTGTGGCATTCGGTTCCGTCCTGTTGGAGCCACATATCAGCCAGATTAATGCCACGTACTTGAGGTACGAAAGAATTTCGAAACCTTTTCCCATACCCTTCTCCATTGACCGTAACATTCTGATCATCATAACTTTGGAAGACCTACGGGTCAATGACTCCGCCAGGCCAGAAAGCGCACCAAACAGGAATTTGCTGCGGATTTAAGGGTATTGCGACAAAAGCTTGGGGTTTCTGCTCACTCCAAAGGCGACAATTCTGCTTATTTACATAAACATTCAAGCAGAAATGGGCTTCTTTGGAAATTAAAATTTGGAAGGGATGAGTTTGACGAACAGACCCATTATTATGGTTAAAAATTTCAGCAATATAAACGTGTTGTCAATCGTTCCATAATGATATTTCAAAGCAAAACTAAACAAAAAGCATTTATCAGCTGCTAAATGAGTGCTCCAATAAATCAGTGATGTCAACTCAAAATTGGGACAAAAAAAAAACGATATAGATGTGTGCGTGTGTGAGTGTGTGTGTGTGTTTGTGTGTGTACTTATGTCATCGGAACGGCTGGCTGAACTGAATTAAACCAAATTAACGTTTTAAAGAACATTCCTGAATTAAGATATTCTGTGAATTTTAAACGATTCGAATCGGTAGATTTCAGGATATTTAAAAAAGAACTGGAAAGAAAAGCTTTTTTCAAAGATTTTTTAAAATAACTCAAACGTCTTCACCGCTCGATCCCACAATTCCATCAGTTTTCGATATATAAAAAAAACATCGCTGACCGCCATCGAGGTTAATATCGGTGAATCCGTTTGTGGTATATCGTGAACGAAAAATTTGGAAAAAGTAATTTGTTTTATGAAAAACTCCGAAATTATAAACCTGATCAGTTTTGGTGCTGCCGAGAACTACATGAATCCGCTGACGATATTTTTGCGGTTAAAATTACCGGGAAGTTTCTAGAATAATCTTCAGGGTCGACCGTTTTCCATATTTCTTTTGTGTAGGACAAGAACTCAGTTAATGACTCCTACATATGCGGAGCATTGTTCCGAAACCAGGCAGGAGCAGATAGTGTCAAGAGGACAGATGCAGACAATTTAGAAGATAAAGAATTTTATTGGAACTGAAAATCGAACCTTATATTTAAAATTCAGAAAGACATGATAAATATTCCAAAGCACAAGGGAAAGTTAACATCAGTTTTAAATATTCAACTTTCACTCCAAAGCAGAACAGCTGTTTTCGAAAGCGGCTACACTGTTATTATGAGTACTGAAAAGTATTTTTATTTTCACCACTTGTTTGATGGTTTAATTGAACGTGATAACAGTTTCTATTTGTATAAATTTTATTATGTAAAAGAATAAGAGAACTTTATTAGACCGATGGTAGCACGCTTTTGTTAAGATGGTTTTCGAAGGACGCTACATCACGCTGTTAGTTCTCTTGTGTAGTTTTTGTATTTCCTCTCTTTCCATTTGTGCTGAAGGGCTTAAAGAGAGCAGTTTCTTTCATAAACTTCTCTTGTTTTACAATGAAACCTGAAATAGTAACTGGTTACTATTTCTCAGTTCTGATAAAGATGGGAAAACTTAGTTCCATTGTGCAACGGCAGGCAAAAATGCCTGAATTTTAACACACACGATTTGAACAATAAAGAATTACTGCCACGTCTCACAAGGACACTAGACATGGTCCTGGTGTACAATTCTATTTAAAACAAAAACAAATTGCAAAAGAAATTTATAAATTTTTTTTCTGAACGACATTTAGTGCCATCGTGGGACATGCACCTGCATGTTTGTTTGTATCCAACTCTCCTTTTTGTATTAAACCTTTCAATCTTAATATTAATATTCTTAATATTATTAATAATATTACTTATACATCGCATTGTACTCATACAGGGATTTTGGTGTGATTCATGTTCTTATCTTCTCATAAGGTGCAAGTATTTTTACACCCTTTTGAAACACATTCGACTAAGAATATAAAAAATAAATATTAACGATCTAAAGCATTAAAAATGAACTTAAAAAATATATTAAAACAACAACGAATCAAAATACAAATTTTATATTGAAAATAATAGCGTGACTGCATTGTCCTCTATTATTTGCATATCGAGCGCCGGGCGCTTTTCTTCACAATAATGCTCCTATTTGCTTTCATTATTGTTTTCATATAATTTTTAAATATATTTTTAACTTTTCAACTGGATTTTATTTCTTTCTTTTTTTTAACTCTATTTATTAATGCCATTTGAAGGCTTTTTACCTTCCCTACCTGCCTGTATTTGATTGTGGTTGAGACATTCATAAAAAGTAATCAAAAAAGGCAAATATTAACTGGCCACACAGCGCCCTGATTGCCAAGAAAATAAACTCTGAGGCAAAATGCAACAACAATTGAAACGCAAAGAGCGCAGCACAACAACAATTTATTGCATTGAGCCACCATTTAAAGGGTTTTTATTTATTGACAGAGAAAAAAGTCCATTTCATTCTGCTGTACTTCAGCTTAATGAAACCCTAAAGATAAATAACGCGCTTTTTGTGATAATATTTTTATTTGTTCCTTTAATTTTTATATTCGTGTTGCGTGTGATTAAATAAACACGACTTGCCCAAAGTAACTTTTGTAGGGGAGTGTAAATATTCGATACAACGTGCAGTTAAAACAATTAGAATTGCAGTTTTTGTTAAGTAACAAAACAAATTTAAGAAGCCTTTTTTTCAAGACATGATATATTTTATTATTATTTTTTCAATCAATTCGTTTTACAACTCCTGCTGAAACATGCATTTTAGGAAGAGAACTCTTTGAAAATATATTTTTATTTAAAAGCAAAAATTAGTTTCAGTTTCGCATAAACGTGTGATTGCGCGTTCACACTGCAGGCAATTTTACGGTCTTGGTTAATAAACCGGGCCTGAACTGTCATCTTTGCCATTAAAACTCTCTCGAATACTGAAAGACTTACAAGGTAGCGCAAATTTCAACTAAAAAATGAAACTTAAGGCGAATTAAAACGCGCACAAGCAAAATTTCAACTTCATTCTTGACTATCATGCGATTCATTAATTTCAGTTTCATTAAAGAACTGACTGGATCAAAAAGTTATAACTTCATTTTTATTTCCGCCTCAGAAACTTATGGTTTGATAAGCAAATAAAAGTTATATATTGATTTATATATATTTCTCAGAAAATAAAAGTTATTTCTTGAAATATAGTAATTCATCAAAAATAAAAGTTATTTCTTGATTTTTATTTATTCTTCAAAAAGTCAGAATTATTTCTGGACTCTTCTTTTTCGAGGAAAAAATAAAAGTTATATCTTGACATTTATTTTTTGCTCAAAAAAAATAAAAGTTATTTGGTAACTTATATTTTCAGAGCATAAATAAAAGTCATTTCATGAGTTTCATTTATTCTCTAGAAAATTGAAATGTGAATAAAAGTTATATCTTGACTTTTATATTCTGCTTAAAAAATAAAAGTCATTTATTGATTTCTATTCATTCTTCGGTAAATAAGAATTGTTTCTTTGTATATAATTATTCGTCAGAAAATAAAAGTTATTTCTTCACTTTTATTTTTCAAACAGAATTCTCCTGAATTTTTTTTTTTTTATCAGAAAATAAAAGTTGTTACAAAATGAATATTATTTCTGGACTTTCATTTTCTTGTCAAAAAATAAAAGTTATTTCTTGAAATTTATTTATTCCTCAGGAAATAAAAGTTATTTCTAGATTCAATATATAATAATTATTTCTTGACTCTTTTTTTTTCAAGGAGAAAATAAAAGTTATATCTTGACTTTAATATATTGCTCAAAAAATAAAAGTCATTTACTGATTTCTATTTATTCTTCGGAATATAATAAGAATTGTTTCCTGATATTCAATTATTCGTCAGAAAATAAAAGTTATTTCTTCACTTTCATTTTTCGAACAGAAAATAACAGATATCTCCTGAATTTTTTTTTTTGGATCAGAAAGTAAGAAATATATCTTGATTTAATATATTTCTCAGAAAATAAAAGTTATTTTATGATTTTCATTTATTCTTCAGAAAGTAAACCTTTTTTCTAGACTTTTGTTTGTTTAGAGCAGAAAATAAAAGTTATTTATAAAAACTTATTTATATCTTACAAAATTAAAATTGACTTTTATTTGTTGATCAAAAATTAAAAGTTATTTCTTGATTTTAACAAATTCCTCAGGAAATAAAAGTTATTACAAAATGAATATTATATCTGAACTTTCATTTTCTTGTCAAAAAATAAAAGTTATTTCTTGAAATTTATATATTCCTTAGGGAATAAAAGTTATTTCTTGATTTTTATTTATTCTTCAATATATCTAGTAATTTCTTGTCTCTTAGTTTTCGAGCAGAAAATAAAAATTGTTTCTTGACTTTTATTTTCTTGTCAAAAAATAAAAGTCTTATATTGATTTCTTATCATTCGTCAGATATGTCTTCACTTTTATTTTTCGAACAGAAAATAAGAGTTTTTTTTTTTTGGATCAGAAAATAAAAGTTATCGTATGATTTTAATTTATTCCGTACAAAATTAAAATTATTTCTTGACTTGTATTTATTGATCAAAAAAGTTATTTCTTGATTTTAATTTTTTGATCAGAAAGGAAGAGTTATTTCTCGATATTTATTTGTTTTTCAGACAATAAAAATTATTCCGTAACTTTTATTTTCATAGCATTAAATAAAAGTTATTTCATGACATTCATTTATTCTCTAGAATATTAAAATTTGTTTTTTGACTTTCGACAACTTTCGAGCAGAAAATGTCACAATTATTTCCTGACTTTTATTTTTCCAGTAGAAAACAATAATTATTTCTTGACTTTTATTTTTCGAACAGAAAATAAAAGTTATTTTTTGAAATGTATTTATCGAGCAGAACACAAAAGTTAATTTAAATTTTTCGTTTGTAAAGTTGAAGTTATTTCTTGACTTTTATGGTTTGATCGAGAAATAAAAGTTAATTCTTGGCGTTTATATTTTAAAGTCGTCAAAGCTTCAGGTTTTGAGGCTTAATATCGGTTAATCCGTTTGTGATATATCGTGAACGAAAAATTTGAAGAAAGTACTTTGCATTATTAAAAAAATCTTGGAAATTATATATCTGATCAGTTTAAGAGCTCACGATTCTTTTATGGTAACCGAAAATTAAATCGCCGATTATAACGTCGAAATCGGTTGAAATTAGCGCGAAGTTGTAGGGATGGCCTTTGGGGTCATCAATAAATAATTTGGTGTTTTCTGATTAATAAATAAAAATCAGAGAATAAATTCTAGTTTCTGTTCAGAAAGAAATAACTTTTATATTTGGGAAATAAATAAAAATCAGAAAATAACTTTTATTTTCTATCCAAAAAAGTAAATATCAAAAAAATAAATAAAAAATCAAGGAATAATTTTTCATTTCTGTTCCGAAAGAAATAACTTTTATTTTATTTTTGAGTGATAAATAAAAATCGGAAAATAACTTTTATTTTTTAAGCCAAAAAATAAATAAAAATCAGAATAATTTTTAATTTTTGTTCAGAAAGAAATAACTTCTATTTTTGAGTGATAAATAAAAATCAGAAAATAACTTTTATTTTGTAAACCAAAAAAATAAATGTCCAAAAATAACTTTTATTTTTTGATAAGCAAATAAAAATTCAAAAATAATTTTTCATTTTTATGCGAAAAGAAATAACTTTACTTTCCACAGATTGAATAAAATTCAGGAAATAATCTTCTTTTCTGAAGACCAAATAAAAACTCCGAAAATAACTTTTATTTTCTAAGTAAAAAATAAAACTCTCTGAATACAGATTAAAATGCAATTTTTTTAATAAAACTTGTGGTCCCTTCTTATATTTCTTAAAGCATGTGCACACTTGTGAAATAATTGATAAGAAAATAAGAAACGTGACCACTAAATTCTAATAAAAAACGCCTTAATTCAGACAAACAGTTTCCAATAATACCGGACTCTACAGCACTGGCCATTAGTTCCCTATGGAACTGTTATACTGTTATATATAATAATGTTTGATTATAGCATGCTATAATGTTTTGATTATAGCACTAGTATTTAGTGGTTACGTTTTTTCAATAGAATATTTCATCAGTGTGAACGTAAATTTATAGTGCTGGAAGAGTTCAGAAAATGTTCTGTTGCAAATATTTCATTTAATTTGGTGTGTCTTAAAGGCTTGAGAGAAACCAATAGTACCTGTTGTAGCGTGCACATGTTGTGCGCATTATCCGGCCTTATTGTTGTTGTGTGCATTATTTGCATATGTTTACGTTAATTGTACACACAAGTTAGATAAGCTTTTAAGTTTTGCCAATAATAAACATGGTCACGCTATCAGACATGACCACTTTTCTATGCAAATACGTTTTATGCATTCCGCATTAGTCGAGAATAAATGTATACATGCAAGCGAGTGTGTGTGTGTATGTGTGTGTGTACAACATGCCACTACAAATGCAAACGTGTGTGTGTTTTTTAATATCCACTAATAACTGCTACTAACAATCGTATTAAGAATTTATAATTTACTATAAAATTGCACGCATTAAATGAATTTATGCGCCATGTGGACGGTGTTCGTTGCAAAAAAATAAATACAAAAAAAAAGCCTGTAACACATACATCAACATGTAAAAATGTTATTTTCAAATGCCTTATTTATGTGGCGTTGTTACAGCAAAATTGAATAAATTGTGATCAAATAGAAAAGGGGATTAAATTATTGTCAGCTTTTCCAGCCCATGTAATATTTCAGGCTTAAGAAGTGGATTATGTCACGTAAATAATGACTGAAAATATGTGTTTTTCAATACACACACACACACACACACACCCACACCCATGTCCATATGTAATGGCGTAAATAATAAACACGTTTAAAGTCTTAAATAATTCGTTGGCAAATAATTTGTTAATTAAGTATTAATTGCTTAATTAAAGGAATCGTACGTGGCATGACGAATGCTGTTTTAAAAATTGCTTTTATTTATAAGAATTTTTTTTTTTTTTTTTTGGCGTTCCAAATTGCCGAGACCACAAATAACTATTATTATACAAATTCTTACAAAGAAAAGAAAAATCAAACTAAGAGCGATTTAAACGATCAAAAACAAAAGCTTTTTTTAAAGCTTTATCTTTTAGGCTTGAAAAATAAAAGTTATTTCTTTCATTTTATTTTATTTATTCTTGACTTTTATTTTTCGGTCAGAAATTTTCTCTCTCAAAAATCAAAAGTTATTTCTGAAAAATGAAAGTTACTTTTGGGCTTTTATTTATGGAACAGAAAATAAAAGTTAATCTTTTACTGAAAATTTTGAAACAGAATATAAAAGTTATTTTTTGATTTTTATTAATACTTTAGGAAATAAAAATTGCTTTCTGGCTCTTATTTTAAGTGTAAAAATAAAAGTTATTCTTTGACTTTTATTTTTAGTTTAGAAAATAATAGTTAGTTTGTTACTTAAATATTTCAACCAGAAAATAAAAGTTAATTCTTGATATTAATATCCTTTTCTGGAAATAAAAGTTATTCTTTGACTTTTATAATAAGTTAATAAAATAAAAGTTAATTCTTGACATATATTTCTCACTCAAAAATTAAAAGTTATTTCTGGATTGTTGTTTATTCCTTTAGAAAATAAGAATTAGTTCTGAACTTTTATTTACAGATCAAAAAATCAAAGTTAATTTTTTACTGATAATTTTGAAACAGAAAATAAAAGTTACACTTCAACTAATATTTTTGGGAGGGGAAATTAATGTTATGGCTTGATTTCAAAATCTTTCTCAGAAAATAATAGTTGTTTTTGATTTTTATTTCTACTTTAGGAAATAAAAATTACTTTTTGACTCTTATTTTAAGTGTAAAAATAAAAGTTATTCTTTGACTTTTATTTTTCGGTCAGAAAATAAAAGTTAATTCTTGACATATAATTCTTTCTCAAAAATCAAAAGTTATTTCTAGCTTATTATTTTTTCCATACGAAATAAGAGTTGCTTCTGGACTTTTATTTACAGATCAGAAAATTAAAGTTAATCTTTGACTGGCTATTTTGTAGCAGAAAATAAAAGTTATATCTGAATCTATTTTTTGTATAGAAAATCTAAAGTTATTGCTTGATTTTAAAATCTTTCTTATCAAATAAAAGTTATTTCTTAATTATTATATAAAAATTACTTCTTGACTCTTATTTTAGGTTAAAAAAATAAAAGCTATTCTTTGACTTTTATAATAAGTTAAGAATATAAAAGTTATTTCTTTACTTATATGTTTCAACCAGCAAATAAAAGTTAATTATTCATATTCAATTCCTTTTCTGGAAATAAAATTTATTTCTCGATTTATAATTTAAAGTTATTTCTGGTCTTTTATCTCTTTATTTATAATTTTATTTAGTCATCAGAAAACAAAAGTTATTTCTTGACTTTAACTTTCGGACCAGAAAACGAAAGCTATTTTTTATTTTCCGATCACTAATTAAAAGTTATTCTTGAATTTTATTTTTAGATCAGCAAATAAAAGTTGTTCTTTTACTGCCCTTTTTAAAGTTGTATTTGTTAATTGAAAATCTTCTTTCAGAAAATAAAATATTTTGCAAGATGATTTTTATTTATTCATCAGAAAATAAAAGACGTTTCTTGACTTTAATTTTTCAATTAGAAAAAAAGCAATTTGATTAGTAAATAATTGTTATTCTTTGGCATTTGATTTTCCACCAAAAGTAAAAGTTATTTTTTCCTCAGAAAATAAAAGTTGTCTTCTGATTGAATTTTTTCTTTTTGATCAGAAAGTAAAAATAATATCTTGAATTTTATTTTCGGATCAGAAAATAAAAGTTATTTCTAGATATTTATGGGCTCATCAATTAATAAATAATTTCCTAAATCAATTTCACGATATAATATATTTTAAACGATATAGTATAAAATTTTTCGCTATAATCGACTGCGATACCTGTTATTTACCAAATTAAATTTTTGTCTTCTATACCCAGAATTAGAATCATCAAATAACTTTCATTTACTGGAGAATAAATAAAAATCACAAAATAACTTTTATTTTCTGAACATGTTCTGTAACACAATTGGGAAGAGAAAAATTTCCTTAGGAATATTTACAGTAGGGGTGTATGTCTGTTGGTGTGTATTGTAAATATGTGAATTTTTATAAATTTTGAACGTGTTGGCCGATTCGAACCAAACTAGTAGCGTTCCCAAGAGTCCCACCAACTTTAGATTCCCTGTACTTGTATTTGGTAAAATCTCATGAAAATAGCCGTGTAGAAAATCGGTTGATTTGCCAGATATCGCAAAGAAAAAAAAATTCAAAAAAATTCATAAAAACACTCTCAAAAATTTTGGATTATTATTTAAAAAAATTCGGATAAAGTATTTATATATTCTTTGATTAAATTCAAGTTTCAAAACTTTGCAGTTGTTACACTGAAAAAATGAATTCGTTTTTACTAAAAGAAGAGTTATTATTCAAAATTAAACCTGCTATTTTTAAATACGAAAGAGAGCCTCTGACCAAATTTAATTTAAATCGCAAAGGGTCGTGTGTAGCTTTTCGTCGATTTGACATGGAATCACCCATATGCGTTTTATTTAAAAAAAAATAAGTTCATAAATAAATATATATATATATATATATATATATATATATAAATCGATTAACCGATTACTCAAAAATTAATCGATTTTTAATCGTTTAAAACAAAACCTTGACTTATTAATTCAGCGATTAATCGATTAAAATAAAATAACGATTAATTAAATGCGCTACTACGCATATGAATTTGTCTTGTCAATGGCTTTAAATCGGCGAAAGATAAAAAATAGAGCAAAAAAGGTTTAGTAACTTAATTAATTGTTTGCTCAATACACCGATTATGAGAGCCCTAAAATCGAAGGAGTGCTCTAAGAACACATTTATTTTTACAGTAAACTTGGCAGCATTGCCCTGGTGTTAAACAATTCATGATGTCCTGCCAAACTTTGCTAAATATAAATGTAAAACATTTTCGAAATTTCAAATATATAACCGTAGTTATCGATATCTATGGTTGTCATGCTGCTGAAAAAAACACCCGTTCAATGTACTCGTTTGTCAAACAAACAAAAAAAAAGTTTTATTGTGTAACACAAATTACATGTGTTCACTCACATGTTTAATTGCATATCCTTTACCTTGTGTAAATACAGCTTTTACTTGTATCCTGCTACTCGAGGACATGATATTTAACTATTCGCACAACACATAACCTGCAGCAAAAATATGATAGAAGTAATTGGATTAGGTATCAAACAATTACGTCCTCTCCAAACAGAACACCAAATACAAACGAAAGATACTCTCATTTGTTTACTAAAAATAAAATAAAAAAATTAAAAAAATTAAATAAAAAGTTCAAATCCAATAAAAACATTTATAATACCCAACTTCAATACACATGCACGAGCATGAGTGTGCATGCAAGACAGTGTACACACGTGTAACATCTTGTTTGTTTGTTGTTGTTTTGCTATTAAAAAGTGTTTGCAAAAGCCAATTAAAATTTATGAATAGATAAACAATCTATGAGGAGACAAAAAATAAAGGATACCATTAAGTCCTGGATACACACACACACACAAACACATTTATAAAGTTTTTGATGTCATGTGCACACTTCAGGGTAGCAAAGGTTGGTACATCTTCACCCTTTTCTTGTACAATTCCTCAGTCAAAAGTGCACCTTTTAATTGGTTGTACTTTCGAATTTCATCAGCTGTTTTTTTATGGGATTCCCCTTGTCTATCATTGTAATTCGTTTACGGTGGCAACTCCTGTGCACTATCCTTTCTTTGCAATTTAGATTTGTTAACTTTTTGTTTTTCTCTTATTCAACAAAAATTAATTTCATTTGCAAATCCAAAAACATTTTCAAAATTTAATTTTAAAAAATGTCAATTTATTGTTGCATAACAAATTAAACAGACTGTATGTAAATTTGGACAGCCTAATTGAAAAGGATTCACTCAGACATGCCCAAAAATCAAGTTTTTGTAACAAAATCTGCTTTATTAATCTGTTATAAATCCGAAAAAATTTATAAATTAAATAAAAGTTGGGAAGTTGTTATTTTATCCCGTTTTGAAAAAATCGACCTCATCACATCTGCCCAAGTTCAGGTCCTAGAAAGCTTTCTAATTCTGAGAGCCCCTTCATTATGTATGTATATATGTGTATGTATGTATGTATGTGTATGTGTGTGCGTAAATATTTAACCCGCTTATAACTTTTGAAGGGACAAAAGCGAGTCAGATCAAATTGGAGCGCACCAGCATTTACATTTCCTGTCAATCTAAACCGATTCGAAACGGTAGATGTCAATATATTTGGTAAAAAAATTTAGAAATAAAAGCGTTTTTATAGTAGTTTTTTTAGAATAACCTTTAAAATGCTTTACTGATTGATTCCACAAACTAATCAGCTCTTTTTTTTACCATTTTAATCATCAAAAATCGGTTGAAAAGCGGTTAAGCTGTTCTTGAAATATCGTAAAGAAACAAGATTCGAAGAAAGTGATTTATTTTTAAATAACTTTTTAATTATAAATGTGATCTCTTAGTTTTCTTTAGTAATCGAAACAAAAGCACTCGTGGACTTAGTTTTTCTGTGATTATGAACCGATTCGTACCGGTAGATTTCATTTTATCTGAAAAAAAAAATTAGCGTTAAGCGTTTTTTAAAGTGGTTTTTTTAAATAATTTTTAAAATATTTCACTGATTGATTCCACAAACTAATCAGCTCCTTTTTTTACCGTATGGATCACCGCGAACCGGTTGAAAAGCGGTTAAGCCGCTCTCGCGAACAAAAAATTCGAAGAAAGTGATTTTTTTTCAATTACTTCTAAATTATATATCTGATCATTTAGTTTTCTATAGTAATCGCAACAAAAGCACTCTTAAAGTTTGATTTACTGTGAATTCGAACCGATTCGTACCGGTAGATTTCATTTTATCTCAAAAAAATAAAAATAAAACAAAATAAAAATAAAATAAAATGAAATAAAAAGAAAACTGAAATGAAACGGTTTTTTAAAGTGGTTATTTTTATTAATCGAAACAGGGACGGTTTTCTTAGGAACCAATTCGGGCTGACAGATTTCAAGATATCTGAATAACCTTAGATAAGAAGCATCAATCAAAAATTTTTTGTTAAATAACTTTTAGAGGCTTCACCGATCTATTCTATATACGAATCAACTATTTTTGTTTAAAAACCATGTAGATCACCGCGAATCGGTTGCAAAGCGGTTAAGCCGCTCTCGCGACCAAAAAAATTCGAAGAAAGTGATTTTTTTCCAATAACTTCTAAATTATATATCTGATCATTTAGTTTTCTATAGTAATCGCAACAAAAGTACTCCTGAAGTTTGATTTTCTGCAAATTTGAACCGATCCGTACCGGTACATTAAAAAAAACGTAGCATTAAAGTGTTCTTTAAAGGTATTTTATTTTATAACTAATTTTTACCGTTTGGTCTTCACCGATCGATTCCACAAACTAATCAGCTGTTTGTATTTACAAACCATATTGTTCACCGCGAACCGGTTGAAAAGCGGTTAAGCCGTTTTTAAGATAACGTGAACAAAAAAAATTCGAAGAAAGTGATTTTCTTAAACTCAGAAATTATATATCTGATTAGTTAGAAATCAATTCTTTTATAGTTAGCGAAAATTACTTCAATCCATCACTTTATCACGTGGGAACCGGTTGATTTGAAAATTAAATTAATAGTGTTTTAGCTCGAACACTTCAAAAGCACGGAATAGCACAAAAACCAAGATGCGTTATTTTTTCAGTTGAAATTAGCGGGAAGTTGCAGGGAGGATCTTTAGGGTCAGCCGTTACCCGTTTTTTGGTGCAATTGAAAGAATTTTTTGAGTTTATTGGGTGCAATTTCGATGGTCTCTTTTTGCAACTCTGCTGCACATTCATAAAACTTAAGAAGAAAAAAAAATACCATAAACATGAAAATTGCAATACACGTACGTAAACTTTTTTCCCATGTTGTTCCATTTTGCTAACCTTTTAACGAGATAAATAAATAACTTCACAAACCACATAACAAGAAAAACTCTTGTAGCAGATACATTTTGTTATGGCCAAAAGCTCTAACATTTTAGAGCTCCAAGAATGGAGAAGGCGTAGTGCAGCACAAAAACAATTCAATTCTAAACCGAAACAAACAAAAACTCAAGATTTATGTTTGTAAATGAAAATGTCTTGCAAATGAGAATGGAATGGAAGAAACAAACAGGCGATAAAAACCGCTCAAAAGAATATGGGGGGGAAAAAATTAACGTTTTTGCTAAAAAGCAAATGATAATAAAGAAAACTGGAGCAGGTTGGAAATAGAAAGAATATCCTCGGAAAATATGAGCTTAACAGCCCTCATCCATGGCTGGCTGCGTTTAAAACTGATTGTTAATTTTATAGCTCTACAGCAACAACAACAACAACAAAGTAGAAGCATAGAAATTTCGTGCAGACTTACATGAGTTTTAAAATTTTATAAAAACAACTAAAATGCTGACAAGCGGCCTTTCAGAACACACAACAACAACAACAGGCCACACAAAGGAAAGAAAGAAAAAAATCCAAAATCAATAAGAATTTGTTTAAGGTTTTTAAGCAGCGCAAGGAGCGCAGTTCAAATCGCTAATGCCTTGAAAGCACACAATTCAAAAGAAAGTCGAGTTGGCTGCTTAAAACTTTTCATAAATTCCGATTATTTTCTTTATGTTGAGAGAAATATTGGAAAAACCAAATTATGCACAACGTCAGCACTCGACCGTCAGTCATATTTAATAACAAAAAAAAACGAGTTTGAGAATAACCACAATTGTTCACACTTGACTGGGTTTTATGAAAATGTATGGGAAACATGAAAAATCGCTGCACACTGAAGACGTTTAACCCGCTGCCACCGTTTAAATAAAAATTATATTAAAACTCAATAAATTAAAAAAGAAATTCCATTCAATAAAAAAAAAACTCAAAAATAATCTAAAATTTCAGTTTAAAAGAACACAATCAGCAATGAATTGATTTCATACACTGAAAAAAAAAGCTACTGGTAAATTTAAGTATTTTGAAAATACTTTGGGAACGAGCTGTACTAAAAGAAATCTAATTACGAATTGCACACCTGGTGGGGGTGGGTTATTGGGTATTTCGATTCGAACCCGAAACCTTTCGAAATGTGTGATTTTAACAGAGAATTTCGAAAGCCTTTTCTTTCGAATCGAATTACTTAACACCCCTGGAGTTTCTCAAAATTAGTAATAAAAATTCTGAAACTTAGTAAAAAAATAAACTTCATTTAAATGCAATTATTTGAACTAGACTAAAACAAAGTAACGGGTGTTTTTTGTAGAATGACAAAAACTGAAATCATAATAAAACAAGAAAATATATTTTTAATATCAATGAAACGGTGTTTATTTGAAAGAAAATTGTATGAAATTAATCACCCTCATTCCATAACTCTGAGACAATGTCACGTCAAGACAATACCAAAAATAGGAGGCTCCCGTACACTTCTCTTAAACATATTTTTTCAACATATTTTTGCTATTTTTAAATCTTTAGGGAATAGTTGCAGTTTTGTCAGAAGTTGTCTATTGTTGTCCAAAAAGAGTAGAAAAGTTTCCTTTATTTTTTTGATATGTTCTAGATGTGATATTGACAAACAGTTACAGAATAAAGGGGAATATTTAAAAATTTGATACCCGCCAAATGGAACACCAACTTTCAACAACTTTTCGCAGCATTTGCAGACGTATTTCGCCGACAAATCTTGATTGTGGTTCATCGACATAGACAAGTTGCTTAACATAACCTCAAAGAAAATAATCCCAAGTGGTTTAATCACACCATTTTGGTGGCCCATTAATTGGGCCATCACGTGAAACTATTTTTCTATCAAAAGTTTCTGGGAGTATATCAATTGTAGCGCCCACTGTATGACATGTGGCTCCGTCCTGTTGAAACCACATATCAGCCAGATTAATGGCACGTAATTGAGGTACGAAAAATTTCGCATCTTGTTCCTCTACCGTTCACTACTGACAGTAACATTTTGTCCATCATAATTTTGGAAGGCAGTCCAAAAAGCTCACCAAACCTTAATTTTCGGTGGATGTACTGGCGTTTCTACAAAAGTTTGTCTCAGTGCAAATGCGACAATTCTGGTTTTCTACCATCCAACCAGAAGTGGACTTCATCGTAAAATTTAATTTTGAATGGATGAATTTGACGAACAGACCAATTATTTTGATTAATAATTTCAACAATTTGCACGCGTTGCTCTGGTATAACACGATTCATAATGAAATTAGAAAGCAAAACTAAACAAAAAGCGTTTATCAGCTGTTAAATGGTTGCTCAAATAAATCAGTGATGCCAACTCAAAGTTGGGACACTAAGAAAAACACGCTTTATATAGTTCTTAAATGACTCATACTGAAATCAGTCAATCTGTTCGTCAACCTCATCTATTCAAAACTTTATTTACCGATTGGCCCATTTCTGGTTACACAGATCAGCCTTTCTGATCATGATTTAAGATATTTCGTACTTTAGCAACGCGTTTGGGAATGATTTAAGTATGTTTGGACTCTTTTTTTCAGTGTTGAAAGCAATTTTTCTAATAAACAAACAGTGTTGCTAAATTCAAAGTCATTTAGTTTGCATAGAAAAAAAAAAAAGACTTCAAGACCTTTTAGAACCCGAGTTCGCCTCCGCATTCAGTCATGAATACGTTGTAGATTTTTTTTGCCCTGCATTCGGGCAAGATTGTGCAAGAATCGGCTTGCCTTAATGAAGGCATAGCTCTAGTCTCTTTAATTTAACAACATCGATTAACAACGTCAGGTTCTAAAGAGCAGAATACAGCACACTTCTTTCCACCCGGGGGGCACAATAGGCAACTTGGTTAGTCATACCGCCTTGTTGCAGTGCTTTCTGGGGAAAATCAAGTGGAAGGATGCCTGGATCGCGTCATGTAATGTGTCAAAAATCAATAGTAGGTGACAAACCTATGTTGGTTTGACCTGCGAGGAGTAACCAGTTTCCTTACACTGGCACCACGGGATCTGGTTGAGCCCCACAGATGAGACTTTGATTGATTCTGTGGCCAGATATTTGGTTGAGGTCTCTTCATGAGTCCATGTGGTGGCTGTGGTTTAATACCAAGAGTCGCTGGTAGAGATGTCAGAAAAGGGTTGATGTTCCGGCATATGTATGATGTTGGACATTGACCCAGCTGATGGCAGTCTCTATGGGCTGCTGCGAATCAGCAGATGTTAACGAAATGTTTAAGATAGGCAGGAACACCTTAGCAAGGTGTATGAAGTTGGTATATATGGGGATACTAAATGAATAAAGTGTGTCCTCGAGAGACACTCAGGTGGCCCCTGAAGGCGACTGGGGTGTTGAACATAAATTTCAGCCGGTGTTAGGACCACCGTCGGATAGACCATAATGGTAGGTGCCGACGATAATCTTAGACACGAGCAGCTCGTCGGTACACTGAGAAAAAAAATCAGCAGCAAAGTAAAAATAGCTGCCACTAAGTTCTCTCTCTCTCTTAATCTGTTTTCATCTGTCCTCTTAACACTATCCCTTCGTTTATAGTTTTGGCATAATACAGTGAATATATAAAAATAAAGAAAAAAATCTACTACACCCAATTCACACCATGAGTTTTCTTTGAGTTTTTTCTTTCCAGCAAAATGGAATACCACAACAACCAGGTTACAGTAGATTTGCGGTTAAAATTAGCGCTAAGTAACAGGGATGTTTTTTAGGTCCAAACCTTTTCCTTATTATTATGTTTTTATATTGTGAACCATGACCAAAAAAAAAATTATTATATTCTTTAAACTGCAACCAACTCGGTGTCGTGTGTAAATGTCTAACTTTCCAAGTACAGCATTGCAAGAGTTTTAATAGGGGGAACAACTTTATGTAGATAATGATGATGTTTTGATGTGGGATTTTGTTGTTACTGTTGGTTTCTTTTTTGTTTTTTTTTTCTCCTTTTTTGGCTGTCACTGTTGTAAGTGTCTTATGTTATCTACTAATAAGGATTAGAAATAAAACAGTGTCACGACATATAATTTTTTAAGTCATCGTAATAAAAACTAAACAGCCAACATCTTACAAGCAGGCAATTGGAAAGAATTTATACATGCCTACAGTGGTGCTTAAATAAATAGATGCTGCTGTTTCTATTAACGGCAGAGACACAAATAAAATCTGTGATATTCTAATACTTTGTTGGGGGATCTTATTTTATATGAAATGTTTTATACGAGCGTTAAGCCAGCTTTTGGAAGATTTATTTATGCCTGCCAGCAGGCTCTTCTATGCCAGTAATCACTGGCAGTGCTTTCGGTATAATCACATCTGTACGACCATTTTAATTCTAACAAGATAATGTCAAAGTATTAGGAAAATATTCAAAGAAAATAAAAAAAACTGAAACAGAAACAAGAAGAGACTCCAAATTTAGACGGCATATGTGCCATACATAAATAACTTGGCCTAAACACATGCAGATGTGTATGTGTGTGTGTGTGCAGTATGTTCATACAAAATACAACTACAACGTTCCTCTCATGTAGAATTGATGGCCATTTATGCCATAAGACTTCGAGCACCATAAATAAAGAAATCCTTCTAAGCAGCATTTGCTGATGCCAATTTTGTGATAACGAGATGATACAACAGCTAACAAGCAACAGCAGAGGAACAAAACAAAAATAATAATAAAAATAAAACTCAAGTCTATATATGCAACATCTTTTCAGTAACCAACTAAAGCCTCCGTAAATGGAAGCTACAAAATCACAACCACAACCAGCACAGAGACCAACTTGTACAGGCAACTTAAGGCATACGAGCAGTCATGTGGCAGGCAGCAGCAGCAGCAGCAGCAGCAGCACAGTAATGCTACGAGTTGTAGAGTGAAAAAACAAACTGCCAAATATGGCTAAAAGCAAATCACAAAACATGTGTTGTATACAAATAATTTTTTGTGGTTTTAAGTGGTTGAACGCAAAAAGAACAAGAATTATTAAATCTATTTAAAATGTATGCCACATTTTGTTGTTTGTTTCAAAGAAAAATCTATTCGGGCTTTTCTCTACCAGCGATTAGAATTTGTGCAAGAAAACCACTCATAATTTATTTGTTTAAGAGTACAGCGAGCATTAAAGCGCACTGTGGTCTCGCATGCCAAAGAAAATCTCACATCTAAAGTTGTTCACAAATAAGTCAAGAAAAGAATATACGAGAATTACAATGTATATGAGTTAAGTTAAGTGAATTTTCAATACTGCGTACATTCGATTGGAGTATTTTTGTTAACTTCTTGCTAAAAAAAAAGTTGAAAGCTCGTGCTCGCATCAGGTCACATCAGATGCCCTGAATTACTAAGAAGATCACCTGGCAGGCTGGCACTATTAACCCACATAACATTTTACCGGGAAATATTTTCCCTCTCTCACCCGGTAAATAACATTTTGCGGGGGAATATTTTCCCCTGTCACACTCCCGTTAATATGCATCAAAATTTCTTGAGAATCTTTTTTTATCAACGCAAAAATGTAGGCATTATAATACTGTATCAAGACATGCATTTTTAATTGAGTCAATTTAATTTTAATTGAGCAATTAATCTAGTGTTCACACATTTTCCATTCAGCCGACTCAATTTTCATTTCAGTTTGTGCTTTTTTCTTGTGAACTGTCAAAGTTGAGCAGAAAAAAGAAATGGCGAACGAATTGACTCTTCAGTGAAGTACCGATTGCTGTGCGATTCAGTGAATTTCATTATGATTCGTTTCGATAAAATATATAGAACGAAAATTTACTCATTTTCCTATTCTTTGAAATTTTCAACGATATTCGATATCGCTTGAAATCAGTTGTTTTTGTTGCCTTTTCTTCTTCTTCTTATCGACAACTAAATGACAATAATTTTTAGGGTATTAGTTTTAATGGTTTGTCTCTTGCTAAGCCAAGTTAAAAATATGGCTGATTTTTTTCGTTCTTGGCACGACTGCCATTCACTCAAGCTTTCCAAGAGGAAGCTGGAAAGATGTTTTATCACAGGACTGATACAAACAAAGTGATTTATGTGTTTTGAAACTAAAAGTCTTTTTCTATTTCTTTTTATGTTTTTTTTAAAATTATAATGACATAATTAACAGGAAGTTAGTGAATCAGCTAATCGTTACTAAAAACAATTATAATTATAGACACATTTTTCTTTCATCGGATCGTTAAAAGTTAGTGAATACCCCTATTGCTGGAGAATACCCCTATTGCCACCTGTTTTAATTCGCTTTGAATTGTAAGAAATGGCTGGAGGACTGTGAGGTGTTAAAATTGCCGCTGAAAAAAACAATGTTTTTTATTTCTTTCCTGAATATTCGTGCTAGTAAATTTTAAAAATGGATACAAATTTTGATTTAAAAGAAATTTTACTTGCATATAATAGAAATATGGAGCTCTTGGACCGCAATGAGATCGAGTTTTGATTCAAAATTAGCAGTGCTTAAAAAAAAAAGAAACAGGAAAACTTGACAATTTTAAAAAGTTTATTTATTGCAGTTCACTCTAGTCTGTTTGAAAGTTCAGTTTGTTTTGTTTGTGTGTGTGTATTTTTTTTTGACATTTGGATCGCCATTATGTGACACTCCAAAAAATCTGCGCTGTAGAAAAGAGGCGATGATGTAGAGAATTTGTGGCCGCCATTTACTTTTCCACTTCTCCGGCAACCTTTGGCTATAGTACCGTCGAAGGAGAGTACTCAACCTAAAACAGTGTTGCATTTAAAGTTACTGCGAGCGAGTTATCGAAAGTTATCGAATATCTCCTTTATGTATATTTTGCTTTCTATGCGATTTGTTTTTTTTTGTAGTTTTCATCTCTTAATATCTCGGTATGACGTCACATTTATGTTTTTTATACCATTAATTTTTTGTTGGTAGTCATTTTTTTGTTGTATATATTTAATATACAGTTTGTACGAATATCTTTGTCTGTGAGTGTATTGCAACTCCACACAATTTCTTAGTTTTTGAATAATTTTATTTGTTTTTTTTTGTAAGTTGCACAAATGCCACGCATTAAATTCGCTGCTGCTTGAATGCAGTCAGTGAAACGTTCGCGAATGCTTGAAGCAGGAACAGACATGGAGGGGGAGGACTCCTAAGTCAAGTTAATGACCTTTTTGTGGCAAACAGCAGCGACACGAACGGCAACATCAACTGAATGTTATTTTGGTCCGTATCTGGTCTTTTTCTTTCTGGTCGTTTTCTTGACGTAGGAAATGAACAAGAGTCATGCTTTTAAAAATAAATACAAATTCACCAAAATAAAAAATTTGAAACACGAAAATATTTTTCAAGACGTCTGTCGTCTGTGTGTGGATGTGTGGGTTATTTGTTTGTAAAGTTTTAGCAGCCCTTTACCAACAACAAACAGAAAAAGTTTCTTCAAAATGTACTTGAATTCTCTGTATAAAATTAATGATTTTTTATTCGTAAAAAATTTTGTGTGTGTGTGTGTGTGTGTGTTTGATTTTCAACAAAATTTCTTGTACAGCCCGAAACGTGTAGCGCATTTAAAGACGGGCAGCAGCATTTCATGACGATGCTCACACTTGTGCCATTAGCCAGCTAATTTTACCAGAAGTCGCTGGTAAATTATGTTGCATACGATTGTTTGACTTGCAAAATTTGCCAGGAATTTATTTTAATCGTTAAATTTTTGCAAAAAAAAAAATTCATTTCACACGAATTTATTTTTTTCTTTAAACGTTGCCCCGCAATTGGAAGCCATTAAAATGTTTGGTTTTGCTCTTCTCGAGTTTGATGACTTGTAAGTTGGCAAAGGAAGTTTTAAAAGTAAAAATATGTTGTTACAGTCAGTTTTAGCTATAACGAATGATATCAAATGCAGCTGCTGTACCCGACTAGTTTGCGCAAATAAAAGAAATTACTGCGCGTGGAAAATTAATTTAAAAATAGAATATAATTCTAATTCCTTATGGTCCTCCAGCCATTTCTTACAATTGAAAGCGAATTAAAACAGGTGGCAATAGGGGTATTCTCCAGCAATAGGGGTATTCACTAACTTTTAACGATCCGATGAAAGTAAAATGTGTCTATAATTAATTGTTTTTAGTAACGATTAACTGATTCACTAACTTCCTGTTAATTATATCATTATAATAAAAAAAAAAAAACATAAAAAGGAATAGAAAAAGACTTTTAGTTTCAAAACACATAAATCAATTTGTTTGTATCAGTCCTGTGATAAAACATCTTTCCAGCTTCATCTTGGAAAGCTTGAGTGAATGGCAGTCGTGCCAAGAACGAAAAAATCAGCCATATTTTTAACTTGGCTTAGCCAGAGACAAACCATTAAAACTAATACCCTAAAAATTATTGTCATTTAGTTGACAATAAGAAGAAGAAGAAAAAAGGCAACAAAAACAGCTGATTTCAAGCGATATCGAATATCATTGAAAATTTCAAAGAATAGGAAAATGAGTAAATTTTCGTTCTATATATTTTATCGAAACGAATCATAATGAAATTCACTGAATCGCACAGCAATCGGTACTTCACTGAAGGGTCAATTCGTTTCGCCATTTTTTTTTTCTGCTCAACTTTGACAGTTCACAAGAAAAAAGCACAAACTCATTGATGCATAAAATTAATACGCCTCTATTTCGTTTGAAAGCAAACGACCGAGAACACTAAATGATCAGATATATAATATCGAAGTTTTTTGAAAATATCACTTTTTTTGAAATTTTTTCGTGCACGATATCTTACCAACGGATCAAACGATTTGCAGCGGCCGACTTGGTTTTTTAATCTTGGGGACTGATTCGTTTCTGGAATGGATCAGTAAATCCGTTAAAGTTATTTTGATAAAACCACATTTTTGCAAGTTTTTTTTTAATTTCTTGAAATCGAATAGGTTCCGATTCACAAAAAATCGAATGGCGTTTTCTCTTCTGGAAAATATATAAAATTTTTTCAATTCTTTTCTAAAAAGTGGCAGTTTGGAGGAGTTTTGCAACAGAAATTACTTATTTTAAGAGATGTTGGATTACTTCCTAATAAATTCCTTAATTTTTTGTATCAAAATAATGCAATTTTCTGTTAAAAAGTGTAAAAATTTGTGCACTTTTTTCTTGAAAAGAAATCAGTATAAGTTCAGTAGAACCTCTTAGAACACCATCAGTTTGATTGAAATCAGTCAAGCCGTGCCAATATTGTAAGCAGGTCACATACTTACACACACAAACACACACACATGCATACAGACATAATGACGGGTCCTCACAATAAGTCTGGCAAGCTTCTTAAGGCCTCAAAACGTCGAGATCTGATGAGAACTCCTTTTTTCAAAACTTCCCTATTTTATTTTTAATTTTAAATTTCCACAAATAATCGTCATAAATGTTTTTTAAAGATTTTTGCCTCAAACTTTAATAAAATATATCTACTTGTCGAACATGAAATTGCCAATTCAAGTTGAGATAAAAAATGTGTTTGAATTTTTATGTTGTCATGATGATATTTTATGAGGCATTAAAGTTTATTTAAGATCATCTTTTTTTTTACAAACGAATGAATTTAAAATTATCTTGTGAATTTCTATTTTTATCATCGTTTTTAATATATTCCATAAGCCCGGGATAAAACAAAAATGCGAAAGGAAATGAAAAAGGAAATATGATAATAAAATATTATTAAAAGCTGCAGTAAAATTTGATTAACTTTAAAATTTAATATAGAAAAACTCGCTTAACACACACTAACACATACACTTATTCTTGATTACACACACACTCACACACATTCCCTTTCAAACAACAATTCTAATTCCTTTTCTAAATATAAATAATAATAAATTATTAAGTTTACGCTTGTAAATACCGTGAGTTGTATTTGTTTGTATGGGTTTTGTTTATTTGCTCGTATTTAAGTTAATTTTGTGTTAATATTTATTCACAGAAATAGATAACGCCAATAACAACAACAACAACAACAACAACAGTTACAAGAAGAAAACAAAAACTATCATTTACTCGTATTCAAGTAAGAAAACATCATCAGCAACTAATTCCTCGCATGTTTCACGCGAGCCAAATAATTTCCTTCTCGACTTCATATCACTTTAATTGTTTTTTTTTTATTTTTGTATTAAATAAATTAAAGCTCAATTGTTTAATTTAATACAACAAATAGACAAATAAATATGGGTGACTCCAAAGACTTGGAAGCGGCCCACTTTCGATTTGAATGAGATTCGTTCAGAGGCTCTCTTTCGTTCCATTTAGTATTTACTCCCATGGAAAGAGAAATAAGAAAAAAATATTTCGCCAAACTTCTGTCATATTAAAAAGAATTCATTCATGATTCCTCCGAATATTTCAGATTTTTTCAGTTGATATTTTCAATATCTCCAAAGCCGTCTTATGCACAAAAATATTAAAAACAAAAAAACAAAAAAAAAAAAAAACAAAAAAATATATATATATATATATATATATATATATATATATAATCGTAAAAAAATTTAATATCTGGAAAATTTTCGAATCTAAAAATGGATTTAATTATGGATCCAAAATTTAAATTTGCGAAGTTAAAACGTCCCTCTAGGAAAATTTAAAATTTTCAAAACTACCCCGCTTTTCGAAAATTGAGTTCTCATCAGACCTAGACGTTTTGAGCCCACGGGAAGCATTCCTAACTAATTTGACTATGCCTTTACGTATGTGTGGGTGTGTGCGTAAGTATGTGAATCGCTTAAAAGTGTTAAAGGGCTAAACTGAATCAAACCGTTCCAAAGAATGTCTCTGAATTTAAATTTCCTGTGTCTTTGAACAGATTCGAAATGCCAGATTTCCAAATATTTGAAAATACTTCAAGAGAAGAGTTATTTTCTTAATAGTTTTTCAGCTCTTGAAATTTAAAAACCGGTTCAGAATCGTGAGATATCGCGAAGGTAAAAGTTCCAAAAAAGAGGTGTTTTTCAAAATCTGCGATTTTTATATATCTGATATCCCGATTCTCTTCGAAAATGGCAACAATCGCAGGTTGTCATATGAGAATTGGTTGAATTAAAAAAGTACCAAAGACCAGGGACCACATTCGATATCGATCAATATTTCAATTTAATTTAAATGGAAATTTCGACCGATATCAAATTCCATAATTTGCCCCCTGGGGTCAAATTATCGCATTCGATATCGATCAATATTTCAATACAATTTCAATGAAAATTTCGACCGATATCAAATTCCATAATCTGCACCCTGGGACCAGATTACCACACTAGAAACCGATCGAAATTTCTATACAATTTAAATGGATATATCGAATTCCATAAAATAATACTGCATTCGATATCGATCGATATTTCAATACAATGAAAATGTAAATTTTTATGGATATCGAATCCCATAGTTGGCCCCCTGTTTCCAGATTGCCGCATTCGATATAGATAAAAATTTTAATATTAAATAGAAATTTTAAATAGAAATGTCGATCGAATTCCATAAATTACACCCTGGTTCCGAATTACCGCACTAGATATCGATCGAAATTTTAATCCATTTTAAATAGAAATTTCGATCGAGTTCCACAATTTGCCGCCTAGGACCAGGACTACCGCATTCGATATCGATCAAAATTTCAATACAATTTAAATGGAAATTTCGATCAATATGGAATTCCATAATTTGGCTCCTGGTAGCAATAGCTTTGAGGTCAAAATTAGAGGCAAGTTAAAAAGGTGGCCTTCAGGGTCTATCATTTTCCATATATTTTTTTTTAACAATAGCGTCGTTGACTGTTGTCTAAGTGTAGTGATCTTTCGAAGGATATATTTTATTTCCTTTTTAAGATATAATTTTTTTTCTATCAAAATCTAAGACCTCTTGGCACCTGGCGCACATTTCATGGATATTTTTCACGGGCTACTTGAGGACTTGGCCATCACACGTGGAGGTGATGTGAACTGGATGGTACGATTTGTTGTCGTTAA
Source organism: Linnaemya vulpina (assembly GCA_963675445.1). Taxonomy (NCBI): domain Eukaryota; kingdom Metazoa; phylum Arthropoda; class Insecta; order Diptera; family Tachinidae; genus Linnaemya; species Linnaemya vulpina. Next base: position 64,429,514 of record OY776280.1, on the reverse strand, counting down.
ACATTTTCTTGTGGTGGTTTCTTTAGTCTCAGGTGTGTGCGAATAAAACACAAACTACGACAGTCCCGAAAGTCAAAATTAATTCCGTGAAATTCTGCCAGATTTAGGCAACAGAGTCATACAAAATTCGAAATTTGAAATGAGCTGGTATCAGAAAAGCCGTGGCGGACATAATGGCATGAATAGGACTTTGAAACGAACATAAGATTTCGATGATATCTCAAACACAATTTGAAAGACTTTTTATATCAACATCTGGGGGCAAATTACGACATTCGATACGATTCGAAATTTTAAAGTATTTCCATATAAACGCTATTGAAATATTTCGTAATTTCGTTCGATATCGAGTGCTGTAATTTGCTCCCTGCTCGATCTTTTTCTCATTTCACAATCCCAGAAGTAACTCCCCATGGTAACTCCTACCCTAAACTAAACCTTCCATATAAACGATTTGGGGGCGTGGTTATCCCTGCATTAATCGCCAATTTAAGTCAAAATCTGTAACTGTTGAATTCATTCGTGTGAACTAGTTCTGAAATCGCTAGTCTGCGAACCAAAAGTCTTGAAAGTTAGGGAACGCAAACTTTTCTGCTCAGAAGTGTTATCGAAAATTTAATCGCCCGTATTATAAATGATGAGGTCGAAGTCGAAGTGTCACATCAACAGAAATTTACTTCTGGTAACATGTGCTATTAATATTATACGCCTTAGAGAATACCAAAAGGCTGTTAACAATAATTAATTACTGTCGACAATTAAATGAGAATTTTTTCTGTCGTGTTGATGTGACGTCGATGTCGTCATACATAATATGGGCGACTATCTGGGACTCAAAAAAGTCATCTGATTTGATTACAGCACTACAGGACCTTAAAAAATCCATTGAATAAAAGAAAATGTCACATTAATTTATGACCAAATTCAACACTCTTTTTCAATCTCCGTTCAATTTCATGTCAGTTGTTGGTACGAATAATTATTACAAGAAAACAAAAGCGTGTACATGGTTCGCACTTGTGGCAAAAAAAAAATTAATAAATAAATTTTAAAAAAAGAATCCAGAATATAAATGAAGAAACCTGACATGTAGATTTTAACAATTTCGTGAACTCAAATCAGACTACAAACAAACAACGACAACAAGAAAAACGTTGCAGTAAATGAATAGAACGAAGTAACCGAGCAAAAATAGAAATGCGAAATGAAAAACTTCTGTGTGTCTGTCTGCATTTGAAAAATGTGTCTAAAATGTCTGACATGACATAAAGGCAGGTCGTTATGAACGAGAATATTCATCCGCACAAATAAACAACAAAGTCGAACGAACAAATGAATAGACAAACAGAAATAATACTGAACAAATACAAAAGGAACCATTTAGTCAAAAGGCAGACGTGCCACTGTTGCAACTCGTGCATTCGCTTATTCTTGCACAACATGTCACATGCAATCCTGTTGTAATATATACGTTGCAGCCAAATACACTCGTGTGCACTTGGGAAATGTGAAGAGAAAAAAATGTGTTAAATAAAAAATAAAATGAAATAAAAAAGTCATAATTATTAACTCACATGGATAAGACGGGATGGGATATTCTGGAAAATGTGGCAGGCAGTTGAGTACTAAATTTGATTTGGTTTCAGAAAACAAGTATTTCAGTTGGTCAGTAATATATCAGTCCTCCGCTAAAGAGTTGTCCACCACTCATTAACTGCAATTAAAAAGAACTTTAAATGTAAAAAAAAAAAATGAAAAGCGTCTTATAGAATACGACTTAAATATTTCGTTAATGACTGATTCGCAATGTATAACCATGCCCACAAATCGTTTATATGGAGTTTAGGGTAGGAGTTACCATGGGCAGTTACTTCTGGGATTGTGAAATGAAAAACAGATCGAGCAGGGGGCAAATTGCAGCACTCGATATCGAACGAAATTACGAAATATTTCAATAGCGTTTATATGGAAATATTTTAAAATTTCGAATCGTATCGAATGTCGTAATTTGCTCCCAGATGTTGATATAAAAAGTCTTTCAAATTGTGTTTGAGATATCATCGAAATCTTATGTTCGTTTCAAACTCTTATTCATGCCATTATGTCCGCCACGGCTTTGCAGGTACGAGCTCCTTTCGAACTTCGAATTTTTCATGACTCTGGCTGAATTTGACATGATTAATTTTGACTCTCAGGACTGTCGTAGCTTGTGGTTTATTCGCACGCACCTGAGACTATAGAAGCTATCACAAGAAAATGTTTTACGACAACAAATCCTACGATCACCTCCATGTGTGACCAGTTCACATCATCTCGATTTGTGATGACCAAATCCTCAAATCGCCCATGCAAAATATCCATGAGCTGTGTCCCAAGTGCCATGAGGTCTTGGATTATTTGATTAAAGGTTTTAATAGAACAAAAAATTATGTCTTAGAAAGGAAATTCAATATATCCTTCGAAAGTTCAGGACACTTAGAGAACAGTCAGCGCTATTGATCAAAAAAAAATAGATGGAAAATTATTAACCCTAAAGGCCACCCCTTTAACTTCCCGCTAATCTTAACCTCAAAACGTATCGTAACGCCCTTGAGCACTTCGAGCTAAACTATTATTTATTAGTCTTCAAATCACACGATTCCTCCCTGATTAGCGGTGATTGTTACAGTTTTCCATTCACACAAAAAAAAAAAAAATCGAGACGTCAAACTGATCAGATATACAATTTCGAATATTTTCTAAAAAAAACAATATTTTGTTTGCGATATCTCCCGAACATATTAAGCAGATTTTGATTCACTTGTTTTTTTTTTAAATATTAAAAGCCAATTAGTTTGCGGAATTTCTAGAAAAAGTCTTTTTATAGTTTGAAACTTGTATTGATTTCTTTTCTAGAAAATGGTGCAACATTATTCACACTTTGTAACAAAAACTGACAACATTCTGTTAGATTCTGAAGACAAAAAATGTATCTAAAATTAATGCAACATACACTACGAAAAATAATTTCTGTTTTAAAACTCTGAAAAACTGAAACTTTTTAGAAAATAAAAGAAAAAAGTTTGCATTTTTTCATAAAAGAAAACGTCTTTAAGATCACAACAACCTTTTAAAGAAAAAACGTTTAATATTCAGCAAGACATGATAAATATTCCAAAGCTTAAGGGAAAGTTAACATCAGTTTTAAATATTCAACTTACAGAGCAGAACAGCTGTTTTCGGAAGCCGCTGCACTTTCACCATCAGTACCCAGGTGCATATATATTTTTTTTACCACTTTTCATGCGACTCAATTGAATTTGATAACAGTTTCTATTTGTAGCAATTTTATTAGGAAACAGAATACGAGAAGTCTATCAAACCGTTAATAACACGCTTTTATTAAGTCCCTGTATAGCCGTTCTATTGTCCTCATCATAGCCTATATATCCGAATTGTTTGTTCCACAGCCACTCTATTATTTTAATTTTAAATCAACCGATTCGCAAGCGATAACTGAAATAGATTTCTATAAAAGAATCTGATCAGATATATAATTTCGGAGTTTTTCAAAAAACAATTCACTTTCTTCACGATACCTCAAGAACGGTTTAAACGATTATGATCTAGTTTACGGTGATCGAAGTGGTTTTTAAATGTCAAGAGCTGCTTCGGAACTGATCGGTGCAGCCATTAAAAATTATTCTAAAAACACTTTAAAAAGAACTGGTTTCTAACGCTTCGAAGCGGTTTAAATTCACAGCAAATCTAAGTTCAGAAACGTTCTTCAGAACTCGTCAGTTTAATTTGATTCGAAGCAGCCGATCAAGTGTTATAATCAGCTTACACTTACTTACACATGTACAATCACTCATACACACACACAACCACCAAACATACACGCACATAAGCCAGGAAAGCTTCCTAGGACCTCAAAATTTAGAGATCTGATGAGAACTCAATTTTCTGTAAAAACAATAGCTTCCCGTTTTTTCAATTTTTCTGACTCGAAGTTAAAAAATGTTTTTCATTATCTTTTTAAAATGTGTCAGGCGTTTTTATTATTTCTTAAACCACTGGACATGGTTTCAAATGTATTAAATACTGGGCCACCGAACAAGTAATAAACGAAAACCATACAAGGGTACTAGTAGTAGTGAAATTGCAGCGGCTTGCGAAAACTGCTGCTCTGCTCTGCTGTAAAAGATGAATAGCTAAAAATTGATGTTGATTTAGCCTTGGGCTTTGGAATATTTGTCATGTTATTCTTCTGGATATTCAGTAGATCTTCAAACAACATTTTCAATTGTTTTCCTCGACTTTAACTTTTATAAAAACTTTCAAGGAACAGATGAGAGTTTTTGCAAAATAGTTGTCTCAAATCTTAAGACCATAAAGAAAAATTTGGTTTGAAATTTAGTAAATACTGGCTCACCTAACAAGTGGTAATAAACGAAAACCTCACACGAGTACTGATGATGAAAGTGTAGCGGCTTTCAAAAACAGCTGTTCTGCTCTGCTGTAAAATATGTATATATAAAAAATGATGTCGACTTGGCCTTGTGCCTTGGAATATTTGTCATGTCCTTGTGGCTAAAAATTGTATTCAGTTTTCCTTTAATTATTTTGCTACACTTTTGCTTATATGAAAAGTTTCAAGAAATAAATGAGAGTTACTATTACAAAGTACTTGTCTCAAATCTTAATAACTCAAAGAAAAATTTTAATATAATTGTGCTGAATTTTTTTTTTATTAACAATCAACAAAGTGTGTCCAATTGGACCACCCTTTACAACGAGTTAATTGTGGGAAATACAAAACATAAGGAAATAGATGGATTTGGGACAAGTCCTGTACCAGAATTAGTCCAGCAGTGGGAAATTTTTTTAAATGATGTTTAAATTAAGAATTATCGAATTGAATTGGGAAAATAATTATTCAACACAAATAAAATAATTAATATTTTAGACTTCAGTTCAGCATCAACAAAAAGCAACTCTTTATGGCCTTTAATTCCAGAATAGGCCTGATTTGCTGCAAATATTATTTATAGACAAATAAATGATTGTTGTTGCTTTTATTATTAATTTACTTGCATTTGCAGTGTATGCGCTTTTCATTTATGTTTATCTACAAATAACAAAACATTTACAAGAGGGACAAAATGTTTTAAAATAACATTTTTAGTTTTTCCTTTTTTTTATTTCATCCTGCCTTTCTTGTTAATAATAACGCATACTGCAAATAAAGAGAGAAAAAAACACATTCATATAGAAAGAAATACAATACAAACTGATGTTTGTGTAATAAATTTATTTTGAAACTGCTAAACAAGATCAGTGAGCGCACATCAAATGTCACATTCAGTAGTCTCAGTCAGTCATAGGGGTATACAAAAGTTCACACACCCTTAAATTCGAATGCATCATTTGTAAAGTTGTCATTCCTTTTTTTTTTTTTTTAAATTCGCAAATGAAGCCGCATTCACAAAAGGGGCAACACACCCATGTGAAATACAAGCAGGGCATTTAAGAGCGATGCAAGACAAAAAAAAAACAAAAAACACTGACATTCGAATGCATACAACGGAGAACACGCAAATGTAAACTGAACTGAAAGGCGTGGTGAGTCCAGCAAACACTCACTCACTGTTAGTCAAACTTAACAAATTTTTCTATGCAAAGAAAATGGAATAGGAAGAAGAAAAAAATCATCTAACAAATGATAACAAATAAAAATGCTTAAATGAAGTGATAACGAAAGTGTAGCGGCTTTCGAAAACAACTGTTTTGTCCCACTGCGCAACTTGAATAGTTTCTTAACTATGTAGACTTTCCCTTGTAACTGAGTCAGAAAATATTTTTAAATAGTTATACTTTCAAAATTTTTGAAAGAAGTTTAAATTTATTTAAATAAAATAATTTATTTATGTAAATCGACCCTCAAGGTAGTTTTTCAAAAAAAAAAATTATAAATTATTTATTTATATAAAAATGTAAATTTAACCTTAAGAATTGCAAATGCAAGTGATATTTGAAAAAGCAGAGCAGAACATCTCTTTTGGAAAGCCTTTAAGCTTTAAACACAACAACGACAGCAGGCTACACGAACACCGACTACAAAAGCCGTTGGCTACAATCGTCGCCTCGTAGCCAGCCACTTAATTATTTATAAAACGAAACCACCAAATCAATAACCATGAGTTGTTGTTTGTAGTAGAACTCTCTTCATACGCCAGTGTAGCCGCTTTCATGTATTTGATACTCTTAAATAGTGTTATTCCAATAAAATATATTTCAAGTCAACAATGTATAACAAGAAATCATTTCATTAGCTTGGAAATATACATTGTTGTTTCTTTTTGTAAAATAAAACAATATATTTTCAATTTTACATTAATTGAATTTATTTATATTATGCTGGCAACATTGCATGTACTCATTGTTGTTCACCAAAGTAGAAATTAATTTAATTTGATTACAACCACAAAAATAGCAGGGACAACAACCAGTAGCCGCGTTGGCCATATGCACATTTATTTTATTTTTGACAAGTTGCAGTTTGTAGCCTGCTGTCGTTATTGTGTTTAATGTCTTACACTTTCACAATCAATGCTTTTTTATTTTTATCACTTGCTTGATGAAAGTGTGCCGGCTTGCGAAAACAGCTGTTCTGCTCTGCTGTGCAATTCGAATAGTTTCTTAACTATTTAGACTTTCCCTTTTAACGGAGTCATAAACAATTTTTTAATAATTAGTTTTTTAAAATTGTATTAAAATTGAAATTTAGTCAAAAGTAGTTTCATAAAAAAATTTTATAATTATTTATTAAAAAATTTTTTTTTTCGTTAATTTATATTAAAAAGCTTAATTTAACTTTGAGAATTGCAAATTGAATTGATATTTAAAAAAGCACAGCAGGAACAGTTGTTTTCGAAAGCCGCCACACTTTCACAAACAATGTTTTTTTTTATTTTTACCATTTTTTTACTGAAAATGACAATGTGGCGGCTTTCGAAAACAGCTGTTCTGCTCTGCTTTTTTAAATATCAATTGGATGAGAGCTTATTAACGGCACTGAAAGCTTATTTTGATGCGATTTCTAGTTCGCCAACATCGTCTTCCGAATTTCTTTCCCTGCTATTCCTTCTTCTTCTTTCGATAGCGCGGATAGTGTATTTTCATAATTGTATTTAAAGATTCATTAACTGGAAATGTATATAATTTTTTATAGCTCTACTGCAACTCACTATGGCCCTAATTTTGTAAATCACTTGGCGTTTGCGATATTTATTTCTATACGAAAAGAAAATTTTATAAATTTTTACTTAATATGTTCCTCTTTTGCACAATTTAATATTATATTTTGATAAAAATTTTAAACATTTAGAAAGACAAAGTAAAATGAATTTCTGTCAGTTTTCTCAGTGTACAAAATATTAGTAAATTTTTATTTTTTTTATATATTTCTATATTTCTATAAATTTCAAAATCAGTTCCAAAATATCTCTATATATACAAAAAATAATGTTACCTCAAAAACTTTAATAACCTACAAGAAATTGAAAAATCTTTCAAATGTTTGCTGGGTTACGCTGTTATATCGTGTTTACCTGCACACATCTGAATGTAACAAGTGAGGGAATTCGGTTCGGTTTTCTATCCAAACTTACATATTTGCCTAATTGTGTGTGTATTTGTTTATTTGCTTCGAAACTTTGTTTAACAGATACTCGACCAGGCGCTGTTTAGTTAGAGCTCTTATTCCCATTCTCGCCTTCACTCTCTCGTTCAATGGCATTCTATTTCAGCCTATTCATTCATATTCCTCAGAGTATTGAATTTATCCATTCAGTTTGCATTTTATGTAAATTTTGCTAAATTTGCTTCAACTATTAACTGCAATCTGAAGTGAAAAAGCACTTGGGTTTTTGTGTGCATGTGTGCGTGTGTGTATGTGTGTGTGTGTGTGTTTGTGTCTTATAAATAATTACAAATTCTTTGCAGGCTTAATACAACAATATGCCAAAAATATTAAAATTATAATAACAACCTATTAAATGTGATGTTGGTATAAGCGTATCGGCATGTGTGCTTTAATGGGTTAATGCTTAATTAGTTATTAAATAACAGTTAAAGCGTTTTTATGGCTCACAATATAATGGCAGTGATATTAAGCGATTATGTGCTGGTTTAATAAATAGGCAGGTGATGCAAAAGGGGAAAAAACTTCAAGTTTATTGACTGGCATAATGAGCCACAGTGGGGCTGTTCGTCGGGACATGATGCATAAAATAATTTACGCAACGCTTTTGTTATGTTCTGTCTCAATTCAGTTGACAAAATAAAAATAATATGTGTACTTTTTCTCTTTGGTTTATTGTAATTTTAATTATAATTAATTGAAAATAATATTAAATTCTCCATATAAAGGCTGGGCAAATTTGAGGTTAGGAAGTAAATCGGCCTAAATGTCCAACTTATTTGCTACAATTTCAGTTTTGTTGGTTCCAGTGTAAAATAGAATTATGGGAATTAATAATAAAATATAAAGTCGGGCAAATGATTATTTCTGCACGGCGGCAGTTGTCCGCTTTTTTACACAAAATTTCATCAAGAGCAGAAGCATTTGTGGTCGATATTCCAGAGTACCGCTGCACGCATTACAGAGAGAGAGAGAGAGCTGGCCTTTCTCTCTATAAATGTATAATTATTTTAGACCTGCTTCGGCTCCATTGTAACTTGGGGTCATTTTAAGGTCCACTTCCTTCCACATCAAACATAAATCTATAAATCTCTCAGATTTGATTGAGCGAAACTTTTTCACACTGACATGGTTTTAATGAATTCTGCTTGTAACGTTAAAGCCAACTATTAAAATCTGGTTTTGTCATACAAAATGTTTTTTGTGGAAAAAACTTAAAGCCACTTTTGAATTGATTTCAAAAAGCTTTTATGAAATTCAGACTTATTTTTGCCTGTTTTTGTTTGTGCTAAGTTAAGTGCTGCCAAGTTGTATGTTGGAATCATCTGATAATGTTGGAAGAACACACAGTAACAGCCACCTCATCCGCACTTTTCTCTTTCACAATTTGCATGATTTCATATGGAATGAAGTGTTTTTAAAAAAATTTATGCATTCTGTTAAAATATTTCGATAATTTTATATTATTAATTTGCAAAATATAAATTAATTTCTATTTTAAAACTCAAATTAATTTTTTTTAATTTGTTCATACAAATAAAAACATCTGCAGTACAGTTTGTGCTTTAATATTATAAAATCTAGAGGAAAATTATACGACAAATAGATTTGTTTCTATAAGATATTTAATTTAATGTGATTCAATTTAATGGACAGTCTGTTTATTAAAACCTGAATCTATTAAAATGACATCTTTAATTATTCGCAAAGTATTTCAGATTCAGAAAGACATGTGGAGTGTTGCTAAACACCAGGGAAAATCAACATAAATTTTTATGTATTCATATTACACAGCAGAGCAGAACAGCTGTTTTCGAAAACCGCTACACTTTCATCTCTATAACTCATGTGTATATTTGTTTATTAGCTGTCTTTCTATTTTATATTATTTCATATTATCTTTTACTTTGATATTTATTTCTTAAATTATTAACTTTTTCTGTTTCTATTTTTCTTTCATAATCCCCCACTGTGCGATTAAATCTGCAGTGTGAACGCCAAATGACATTTTTATGATTTTAATGCTAAAATATGTCAAAAAGAAAGACAAAATAGAAAGGTTTAGGAATCATGAGATATATTAAATAGAAACATTTTACTTTCTTAAATTTAATTTTCTAGGTTAATAATTGAAACTTTATTTTCTAGGCTAATTGTTCGAAAAGTGTTTAAAATTTAGAAAAACATAATGAATATTGCTAACATCAATTTTTATATATTAAAATTACACAGCAGAGCAGAACAGCTGTTTTGGAAAGCCGCTACAATTTTACAATTACAACTCATGTGTATTTTTTTTATTAGCTGTGTTTCTATTTTCTCTTATTTGACATTATCATATATTTTTTAAATGATTAAGTTTTGGTGTTACTAAATTTCTTTTTAAACCCCCCACTGTGCGATTAAATCTGCAGTGTGAACACCAAATGACATTTTTATGATTTTAATGCTAAAAACAGGTTGAAAACATTTTTAATTTAAATTAGATCCGTTACTGAAGTTGGCGGGTTATGGGAAAATAGCACGGCAACAGTGATTTTTGACTCATGTTTCCTAAACTGGGGTTGTATTGTTAACGGTTACAGGTCGTGTCTGTATTGTGTCCCAAAGCGATAACGGTTAATAATCGCCAAAAAAAAAAATTAATATAACCTTGATCGCAAAAAGTATTCAGCGGCCTTAGCAATCCCCAAAATACAGCATAATATTTTCAAGACTATTCGGCTGCTTAAGGTCGTCTTTTATAATCACTATTCGGAAGGTCTTATCATCAGCAACAACAAAAAAGGTCTTATGGCGCTTTAGGCCAAACTGCGACTGTTATCATTAATTAAGCAACACAAACTAGTAACTCTTCTCTCAGATGACAAAAGTTTTGTTTTAAATATTTCGTTGTTTTTTGTTATTAAAACGTTATTCATCTTCTTATAATTTATAATCAAAACAGTTGGAAAGAAATTTTTAATTTAAAATTAAACGTGGCTGTTTTAATGCTCCATAAATAATTGAATCTTTTTTTTTATTGTTTTTGTTCAAAAAAAGTCTTCTTCGCTTTGAGCGTAAATTTCTAAAACTAAAACAATTATTTCAATTAAATGGCCATTGAAATTTTCGCACACAATTTTATGTTTTAGTTGAATTTTTTTGAAACTTTTTATTTAAGCAAAAAGCATTTAATTCTTTATCACTAATTGCAATCGCTTTTATTTTCTCTGTCTTTTTGTTTTTGCAGAATATAGAAAATTCTCCGCAACGTTTTCAATTTCGTTCAGGATTAAATTTTCATTAACAACTTGCCACACTTTGGACTTCCTCTTTGGATTTGGGGAAAAAGAAAGGCGATAAAGCAAAAAAAAAAAAAAGAACTGCCGAAAGGCACAAACCAAACCAAAATTGAAGCAAAAAATAAACCGCAAATAATGCGTTTACTTGAATGTAAGTAAAAAGTTTTTTAATTAATAAATTTTATTTTTATATTCTAATTTTATTGTCTCATAATTTTCAAGGAACTGTGAGCAGTTCCTTGTGACCGTTTTATGCATCATTTTTCTTTATGAATGTCTGGTGAACTTTATGCTTCAGAGCTTAAATAGGATATCACACATTTAATGCCATTTTTTCCACTCCGAAGTGGGAAGAGTATAGACATAAGAATTGAGAAGGTTTTACCTTCATCTCACTGATGAAGTGGGCAGTATAAAATCAATCACTTAAATCTACATGATGTAACTCAATTTTATGTCTCTGCAAAACGTTATATAATTTTATTAAATTGAAAGTACAATTTATGAGATCCGTGAAATGTCCGTTGAGTCCATCTGCAACAAAATATTCGTACAACAAAATAAATTTGCTAAATGTCTTCTAAGGAATTTTTGTGTCGCCTATAAAATAAGTTTTAATTAAATATCTTAATATTTGCCTAAAAAAAAAACGTGACCACTAAATACTTAAGAAAAATATTTAAATTTTTATATGCGTTTCGTAAGTAGAACGGTTTCATACGCCAGTAATAATTACTAATAGAGGGTACAATAATATCGGAAACCGTTTAATCTCATAAAACAGTAGTATGTTTGTGGTGTTTCTGGACCACTTTTTGTCATACAGAAAGCTGATTATGCTGCCAGTGTTGCCATATTAATTACTTTTAACCAACATTAATTATTTTTTCTTCATATTTTGTTTACAATTTTTTTTTGGTTGTGGTAACACTGGCTCCACTACAACACAACTTGTCAGCGTTGTGTGAAAAAAGTGGTCCAGAAACACCATAAACATACTACTTGAAACCCTGCCTAAATTAATAAATATTTCATTCGAATTTAGTGGTCACGCTTTTCGGTCAATTATTAAACAAAATTTGACATTAAGTAGTACTTTTCTATAGTCCAAAAGATTCAATAACTAACTTGGTTATAGCGATCATCTTGATTTAATAGTCTAGCCTTGCACATTGGGACGTTTGGTACAAAAAAGTGTAACTAACTCACTGAGCTGGAGCTAGCTTTGAACGCAACGACATTTTGCTTACAAGTGTACGATTTGTTAACGTGTAATAAAATTAAAAGTTCATTAAAAGAATATAAATTAATGTCTAAAAGCCATTAAAAGATTTAAGCAAAAACGTTTATTCATTCATTTATTTATATAAGTATTTTCAGCTGATAATGTTCTGTTCGAGTGGAACATGATCTTGTAAATATGCCAAAAATAAAAGACAAGTAGAAAATGCAACACCAAGTGATTAGGAAGCCTAAGAAATTTAAAAGCAAAAATTATTTGTCTTTCTTAAATATAATTTTATTCGAAAAGTGTTTAAAATTCACAAAGACCTGAAAACTATTCCAACGCACAAGAGAAAATCCAACATCAACTGTTATATATTCAACTTATACAGCACAGCAGAAAAGCTGTTTTAGAAAACCGCTACACTTTCAGCATTAGAAATCAAGTGTATGTTTGTTTATTAGCTGTCTTTCTATTTTGTATTATCTTTCACTTTGATTTGTGATTTGTTGTTTCTATTTTTCTTGTAAAATCCCCCACTGTGCGTTGAAGACTTTTGATTCTGTCAAAGGCTTTAAGCTATTTATTTGTAATAAAACGGGGATCATGAGGATGGCGGCTGTCATCGTTGTCAGTCTTTGCCAGGTGATGGAGAAATACACCGTTTCCAATTGAATTTAATAAGAAAATAATAATTATTTAAATAATTGTTTTTTTTTGTTACTTCTACATATATTTGTGATGTGATTATTTTTTTTTAGTACGCAAAGATTTTCTGTCATCCTGCCGCCAAATTTGCTTTGTTTAATAACCACTTTCGGCTACGTGCCGTAATTTGTCTAAGAAACCGGTCTGTTTTTATACCAAATTCGATGTTAAGTATTTTTAAAATATTTTAAATTTTAAAGATATATATTTAAAACTATCCCTGATCTACTGCATGTTTAATAATCAGATGCCTTCTAAATGAAAAGTAATTAAATAAAAACTTAATGAAACTCTTTGTTACGTCCTCCTACTCTCGTTGATATTAAACTGAAAGTAATATTTTTTCATAAAAACATCCAGGTCTGTTGTAATGCCTTTTATATAAATAAAACTTAAAATTACACTTGAGAATCATACCAAAATATTATTACAACGTACGAGTTTCGGCTTGAGTTGAAGTGAGTGCAGGTGCTTTAACAAGCCACATTGATAACAGGAACAAAATCAAGTGCTCGCTCATACGTTTTATGCAAGTAAAAATATATTCTTTAATGTGGAAAAAAAAATCTTATTTTCATGGAAAAGTTTCTTGTGTGTAGGAAAAGCAATAAAATGGAATGAAAATATACTTAAAGTTTTTATGCATTTTGCACTTGAAATTGAAAGTTCATATAAATTTCTAGTTTTTAGAAGTACTACTTTCGTCATGTACAAAAAGAATTAATGAAAAGTTGCACAAACATTTCGTAAGAACTGCACCAGCTCCCTCGTGCTATAAAAGAGTGCATTCTTGGAAGCTTTTATTATTATGAAAAAGTAATTAAAATTGTTGAAAACTATTGTGAAAATAGAAATAGAGTATTGAAAAATAGTTTGTAGTTTTCCTAATGTGCTGTGCTAAATTAATAATATAAAAAAGTTTCTTTGTCTATATCCATATTTCTCTGAATACATTCCGATCAAAATTATTATGAAAACATTCATATCTCTTCTCTTATTTAAGCTGTACACGAGAAAATTGAAACCAAAAAAGTTTGGCTTAAGAAATGTGGAACAAAAAATTCAGAAAAAAAATAATCAAACGGCAACACAGGACAGGAACTTAACAAAAGCGTGCTGCCATATGTTTGATATAATTCTTGTATCCTTTTCTATAATAAAATTATCTACAAACAGACTTGATAATTATTCCAAAGCCTAAGGGAAAGTGAACATCAGGTTTCAATATTCAGCTTACACCACAGAGCAGAACAGCTGTTATCAAAAGCCACTGCAGTTTCATGTGCATATTTATTTTTTACCACTTTTCATGCGACTCAATTGAATTTGATAACAGTTTCTATTTGTAGCAATTTTATTAGGAAACAGAATACGAGAAGTCTATCAAACCGTTAATAACACGCTTTTATTAAGTCCCTGTATAGCCGTTCTATTGTCCTCATCATAGCCTATATATCCGAATTGTTTGTTCCATAGCCGATTCGCACGTGACAAACGATAACTGAAATAGATTTCTATAAAAGAATCTGATCAGATATATAATTTCGGAGTTTTTCAAAAAACAATTCACTTTCTTCACGATATCTCAAGAACGGTTTAAACGATTATGATCTAGTTTACGGTGATCGAAGTGGTTTTTAAATGTCAAGAGCTGCTTCGGAACTGATCGGTGCAGACATTAAAAATTATTCTAATAACACTTTAAAAAGAACTGGTTTGAAACGGTTCGAATCTGTTCAAATTCACAGCAAATCTAAGTTCAGAAACGTTCTTCAGAACCTGTCAGTTTAATTGGATTCGAAGCAGCCGATCAAGTGTTATAAGCAGCTCATTTCCTTACACATGCACAATCACTCATACACACACGCAACCACCAGACACATTAGTCAGGAAAGCTTCCTAGGACCTCAGAACTTAGAGATCTGATGAGAACTCAATGTTCTGTTAGAACAATAACTTCATTTTTCTGACTCGAAGTTAAAAAATGTTTCTCATTATCTTTTTAAAATGTGTCAGGCGTTTTTATTATTTCTTAAACCACTGGAAATGGTTTCAAATGCATTGAATACTGGGCCACCGAACAAGTGGTAACAAACGAAAACCATACAAGAGTACTAGTAGTAGTGAACTTGCAGCGGCTTGCGAAAACTGCTGCTCTGCTCTGCTGTAAAAGGTGAATAGCTAAAAATTGATGTTGATTTAGCCTTGGGCTTTGGAATATTTGTCATGTTATTCTTCTGGATATTCAGTAGATCTTCAAACAACATTTTCAATTGTTTTCCTCGACTTTTACTTTTATAAAAACTTTCAAGCAACAGATGAGAGTTATTACAAAATAGTTGTCTCAAATCTTAAGACCATAAAGAAAAATTTGGTTTCAAATTTAGTAAATACTGGCTCACCTAACAAGTGGTAATAAACGAAAACCTCACACGAGTACTGATGATGAAAGTGTAGCGGCTTTCAAAAACAGCTGTTCTGCTCTGCAGTGCTATTCGAATAGAGTCTTAACTATTTCGATTTTCGCTTGTGTCTAAATCATTACAACATTTTTAATAACTAATCTTTCAAAATTTCTTAAAATTTCTTCAAAAAAAAATTATATTAAATTATAACTTTTTTATTAATTTATATAAAAATGTTCATTTAACTTTAAGAACTCCCAACCCAATTTATTTATAACAAAGCAGAACAGAACAGCTGTTTTCGCAAGCTGCCACACTGTCATCAACAGAGGCCAACTAACGGCATCTATCGAAATTTGTATTTATATTGTATTGAAATTTTGATCGATATCGAATGCGGTAATTTGGCCCCAGTACTTTTGTTTTTATATCTTACCACTGATGATAAAAATGTGGTGACTTTCGAAAACAGTTGATCTACTCTAATAAGACAAAACTGGTTTGTAATTTCGCCATATTAATTTCTTGTTGTGTAGTACGACTGTTCCGGTTAGAGTTGAAATACTGTTGGTGCTTCTCTGCGACCAAATTTTGGTGCAACTCCCGATCAATTGTTTCTGTTTAGAAAATAAATCTCAGTGTAAATAATATATCGATTTTTGTGACAGACTAAAATGACAGCAGTATTGCCAGATTCAAAAAAATGTACGGTACAAATTTAAACCCTTAAATGGCCTCCCATAATATTGGAAATATATTGATCCTCTTTTCGAAGCAGGCCAATTGTTTTAGTCCTGGAAATACATGTCCAATAAATCTCCCAAGTTGCTCAAGCGTAAATCAATTCTTTTCGTTCAGTGGAGTTAATAAACTGAATTTTGTGACAGAATAGTATTCCATAAGTGTTGCCAGATTCTATATATTTGGTAGTTCAAATTTAAAGTGATAAATGACCCAGCCTCTACATATTCCTAATTTAATTGAATGATTGCGAACTTGTTTATTTATTTTTTTAAACATATTTTTTAATTACTTCGTATTAATTGTTTTCTAATATTTTTTCTTCAAACACAATAACAAAAAGATAAATAATAATACGCTTTGAAATTGAAATAAATTATTTGTTAAAAGGATCAAAGAAAAAGGGTGGTTCACGCATAGAAAAAATATTTCACTTATTTATTCAATTTGCTTTTTCACTTAAAATAATACCCACATTTTTCGGCTAGAAAAATAAAACTAGGAAAAATTACGCAACACCTTTTAAATAAATAACGAAAAATAAAAAATAAAAGTTAATCCCGGATATAGAAAAAACAATATCCTTATATCAATATATAAAATCGAATAGCAAATCTTGATTAGTCGCAATAAATTTGAGTGTTAAATTAAAGATTTTTTTCCCTTCGATTTGATTTAAAACGATTGAAGTTTTTTGCACTAAATTTTTTCTTAACAATTTCCCATCAATTACCATTGATTTCTTAAATATTCCTTTTCATTGAATTCTTCTCCATATTGAGTTAATAAAAAATAAACAAAATCACGAGACCCGAAATAGTGGCCGCAGTTTGTAGAGCGCTGAAAAGGGCACTCAAATAATGGTAAAAGTTTATTTAAATCAATTTTGGATTCACGACACGTTTAAACGATGATATTTTTTTTTTCTCTCCCTCTTTGATGTTTCATCATTTTCAATTCACGTGCTTACAGCTCATTCCGCTTGATATTGTCGGCATAAAAATGAATAAACTCACGCACAAACGCACATCAATTTATTTGTTTTGAAATACGATTCCAACTGGTTGATGAAAGTTGCTGCAGGGACAGAGGATTCCTTTAAACCAATAGGCCGTTTTTTTCCTTCAGAGAATATATATTTTGTTATAACACGTTTTCTACTTTTCAAGGTTATGCCCTGCGAAATCTATGCCAACGATAGTTAGACGCAGTAGTTCAGACCTCTGGGTGAAATATTGTGCTGGCAATTGATACCCGAAAGTCTTTAAGGTAGTGAAGCGTAAAATGTGTACATATTTTTTAATTGTGGCGTGAAATAGAGTGTCATTTGTTTATGTATGAATACACTTTTGGAAAGAGTTTGATTTTGAAAAATAATATGAGAGTAAAATTGACTCTTAAATTTAATTTTTTTAACCATGAAGTCTTATACTGTGTTCAGACATACCCCTTAATTGCGCAATTAGGGCATTTTTTGCAATAAATTGACCACAATTTATCGTGCAATAAGTCAATTAGTAAATTGAGCAATTAGTAGTTAATTGTCTCACTAATTGTGTAAAATTCGAATTGAAACCCTGGTTATAAGTGTGTTTATTAAGAACTGTGTTAAGTGAGCAGAAAAATTTCCTATAATGGCGAGCCAAACGTCAAAAAATAAATGCATAAATAAACGAATACGAAATGGCTGGTGAAGAAGGTGTCCTTTGAGTTGAATTTCGCTGGAATAATGAAAGGAGCAATAGCTGCTGCTTTCTCAGACTTTGTAAAATTGTCAAGTTTCCCTTTTTTAAAGCACTGATAGTTATTAATAAATTTAAAGAGCTCCATATTTCTATTATATGCAAATAAAATTTCTTTTAAACCAAAATTTGCATCCATTTTAAAATTTACAAACATGAATATTCACGAAACAAATAAAAAGATTGTTTTTTTCAGCTGTCAAATTCTAATTGAGTCAGTCAATTTATTATGTGTGATTACTAGATTTAACTGCGCAATTAATATTAAATTGACTCAATTAAAAATGCATGTCTAAACACGGTATTACTAAAAGTGGTTCCTAGGACATGCACAAGTTGCCAGTACTGCTTTACCCATATTGTTGGCAGCTGGACACTTTTTTGAAGTTTGTCGTAAAACTAAATTTTTTAAACTTATCCTGGTAATTCATTTTAGAAAGGTACTAAATAATTTTCATAAAACCTGGTCTCACTACTAACGTAATTTTCTTAACGTATTTGTAATACGATTAGAAGTGAACTAAAAACTGTGTGCGTGGTTTTGGAACTGTGGGAGCGGGGTACTTAAAAAATATAAAATAAATAACAGAAAATAAAACTTTTGCTTAGTTTTTGTTTTTTTTTTCTTTAATTTTTTATTTACGTCTTGTGTAATTGGCTTGTGGCGCTGTTGTGGTGCAAAGTTGTACTTGACAATTGTGCTGCTTTTAGATTTAGTGACCCAAAAACTCAGCCTTCAGATATGCAGAATCTAAGACATCAGCAAAAAAAAAAAAAAGTTTTAAATCGTTATTATCTGGTTGATTGTTGTTGCTGCTGCTGTTGCGACAAAATCTAATGGCGTTTCAAAAAAGTCCCAATTGAAATGAGCTGTTTTTGGTGTACAAAATCTGGCGGCGGAGTTGTTTCAACAGCCATGACTGTCACCCGCAGAGGATTACGGCATTAAAAATATGGCAGCTGCAGACAAACGTTGTACTAAATCAGGGAATAAGAGCACTTATCAGCTGCAATAAAATACATTAAATTCGCTGGAAAAAGAAGCAAAAATCTTGCAGAGGCTTTATTGCGTGAACAACAAAATTGACAGGCATCAGAGAATAAAAAGCACAACGTATGCAGACAGCAGACGAAATTGGTGAAATCAAATTATATTGTGGCTCACAAAAAAAAAAAAAAAAAAAAAACAGTGGCCATTATTTAAGAGCATGAAAGGAAATTAAATGAAAGCAACTTCAACATCAGCAACTCAATAACGATGGCAACAGCATCAGAACAAATATCCCCAACGATAATAACATTAAGGAAAGTGATGATAATTTTATTCACTTTCAGTTCTTTATTTGTTCTTCTTGTCTTGCAAATTCACTGAGAGTTCCAGCAACTCCGTCACCATTTAAAAGAGAAAAAAATTGATGTAGTAAAATCTCTGCCATCGTGTGGTAAAAAGGAGAAAAATTAAATTTTAGCTGCAAAAAAGAACACAAAAGTGACAAAAGACGGAAAAATAATAATAATAAAAGTACACCTGTGACTCGTTTAACAGCAGCGTTTCTTAAATATTCGATAATTTGTTTGGCTATAAAATTACTGAAAAACTTGTTGAGAGTATCACTGGCAGCATCGTCTGGTGGTCTAAATATTAAAAGTTAAAATCAATCTTAAATGAAAAAAAGCAGTTTCTTTAACCCTCGAGGGTTGCTATTCATCAAATCGACGTAGCTCATTTACTCTTTATCATATAACTCTTTTATTCTGCTCAAATTCGTATCGAGTTTTCAAAGAAAAAAAAGTTTTTATGTTCTATTTTTTATTGGTTTCTTGTTTATTATTGTTTTAAAAAAATTATTTTAAACTTCAAAATTTTTGCGCTAGAATTAATTTATAAAAATTAAGAGTAACCATTCAGGGTTAAACAATTTCAGATGGCTTTCATTTGAGGAGCCTGAAGTTAAAAGAGTTGCTGCAACAAATTCTCTAACCTCTCATCCTTCTTCATCTGTTCACTTAAGACTATTCCTTCCTTTCTAGTTCCTGCGGCTCTTGTCCTTTTTTTTTTTTTTTTTGTAACCCACTTGTCCTTTGAATGTTAATATCTGTGAGTGATTGTGTGTTCGAAAAAAAACACAATCGAAATAGCGACTTTATTTATTACATATTGAACACATTCAATAGATTTTTGCTCGACCTTTGCTATATAAATTTCGGGAGCAATAAAATATGCCTTGTGCTTTTCTACACCAAAATACCTTTCAAACATATATAAAGCATTAATATAAATAAATGGTAAATTGTCCAAAAGTGTACCACAATAAAATATAAGGATTATTTATAAATAAAATATTTTTATTATTATTAATTTTTTTCCTGGTTGTTAAAGTCGCGCGCCAGGGTTTTTAATGGGACTCTTATTTTAAAGAATTTATTACCTCTTGATTCACGGTCATATCTTAAGTTGTAATAATTGCAGCTCAGCAGCGTTAATGCTGTCCTCGCCATGTTTGCACATTATTTATACGTTTTTAATATAGATTCTCGCAAATAGCCTTCGACTCAAGAGCTTTTCAGGATTAGCAAGAATCCACATAAAAAAAATTTATCGCTAAACTTTTCATGATATTAAAATGAAATTATTTCAATAACAGATTTCTGTGCTGCGTCGTTGCTCCACCGCAAAGCTGCGATTAGTTTAGCTACAGTAGGACTAGGTATCATTTGAAATATCCCAGCAAACATTAAGTTATGATATCCACTTTAGAGTGATTGAAAATCAAAATCTATTACAATATATCACATATTGGATTTGGAACTAATTTAGGAGGCATGGCTTTCTGGACAAGAAGGGAATGGAAAGTGCAGTTTGCAAGTACCACAAGGATAAAAAGGATATTTTATGTAGCTGACATGGGGCTTGGCGATGTTTCAGGGTATAAAAATAGCTCAGGTACATTTCAAGTAGCGGATATCAGTAAATGCAGTGACATTTATTACGATAATCGATCGTGTCGATTAAGTGAATATAACGCAAATCTGACGATTTTGCTACTCGGCAATATTTTTAACGATTTTCGTTTGTTATCATTTGAAGCCATCGGCTTATGTTGTATTTTTACTTATCGCCAATATAACGAAAATTATTTTTACACTGAAAACTGAGTGGCCAGTTTGGGGGATTCCCCTCCTAGATTTAGGTTTTTATTTAATGTGGGTCGTAATTCAAATTTCTTATCATAAAAACAATTTAATAGAAATTATAAAATACTTTTAAATTGGGGAGGCATATTTTGCGGGGGAAGAAAAAAAATCTCCTGGTAACACTGAAGTCCTGGGACGAGTTCCCTGGGCAGCGGCATTCTAAAACTAAGCAGCCAATATATTTTAATACAAGACTGATTGAAAAAAAATATATAATTTGTATTTGTTTTGTTAAAAACTAAAAAAAATAACTGATTTTGATATTTATTCTATTTGTTTTTTCGTATATATGTATTCATAGAGCTGCCACCTAGTGGCATATTATAACGATGAAATTAACAAGAATTTAGTGATCTGATTCGCTACTTAAAATTAATTGGACAAATTTCGCTTTTGTCGAATTATTTAAAGCTACTGAATCGTCTTACAGAAGTGCTTCAAAAATTGGAAACACAATCGCTACAGCTGTGGATAAAAAAATAGTATTGCCAACTTGTGTGACGAACTGGTCGTGGATTCTATTTTCCCCGCACGATTGTAGGGGAATTCCGCGGACAAACAATTGTTTTTGTTATAAAATTTTAAAGGAACTAGATTTTAATTAAAAGTAAATCTATTTTGGAGACAAATGAAAGTTCCTTTTATACTTTAAACAGACCTCGTATGTAGATATTTTTAAAAGACACCCTATAAGCGTTTTTTTTTTTTTTAGAGTAATACAACTTTGAGTTGGCATCACTGCTTTATTTGACCACCCATTTAACAGCTGATTGTTGCCTTTTGTTTAGTTTGCTTTCAAATTTCATTATGGATCGACTTACACTAGAGCAACGCGTGAAAATTGTGAAAATTTTTGGGTTGGCGGAGTCATTGGCCCATTTATATTAAAAAACGAATTTGTGAAAATTGGTGTTCCAGATTGCGCCAGCCGTGACCGAAATCATATCTAAACATTAAAGTCATAAAATTGTCTATCCAATAAAGACCGTTTCATTGATATCAAAAATATAATACTATATTTTATTATGACTTAAACTTGTATCACTCTATAAAAAACACCCATTATTTGACGCATTTTGAAACTCAAAAATGTTTTAGGGCAGTTTCTTTAAGTGCGGTTTTTATTAGTTTCACTTGTTTTTTCTTTTTTTTTTTCTTATAATACTGCTTTAGTAGCGTGCTTCCCTGCGTATACTTAATATTATTAATAATGTTACTCATACGTCGCATTGTATTGATACAAGGTTGTTGTTGTGTTTCATGTTCTTATCTTCTCATAATGTGCAAGTGTCTTTACACGCTTTCGAATCTCACGAAATTAAAAATATAAATATCTTTAAAAAAATCTAAAATACTTTCTTTTTAAATAAATTGAACTTAAAAAGTTTCAAATAAACTTTAAAGTTTGCTTAAAACAATAGTGGACCAAAACACAAATATAACAGTGAAAAATAGTGCAGACGCCTTGTGCCCTATTTTATTATATCGAGCGCCCGACTCTTATTTTGGTTAAATATATTATTGTCTGGCGATATCAGATAGTTGGTGTTTTTATTTGTAATGAATGTGTTCGTTGGGATGTGATTGCCATGAATGAAATTGTTGTTGTGGTATATGTGCAATATACATGTACATCTTTGCGTGTGTATGCAGTTTTATATCTTGAAAATAAGAGCTGCTAAAGCGCACACATATTGACATACTTCAACGTAGTGGCAGGCAGCTGTCAATAACAGTTTAACTTGCACTAAATACAGGGAATTAAAAAATAAATTGCAAATTTAACGCAGATACTACAATCAATATTGTAGAACCGCGCATAATAGCACTAACGCAATCACTGAGAGAATAAATGAACATTTCAAACAGCCATTATTCAGTCATCATCCATCCATCCATCCATCCATCCATCCAGCCGTCGTTGCTAATAAACATCAGCCATCATCACCAGTTAGTCATTTCTTTGCCAGCACACATTTCCAAATACAGCGAAAGTTTTTTTTTTTTTTTTGTTCGTTAAAAGATTTTTTAATTCGAATGATTTGAATTGTGTTTGGCTACTCTTAAATATTTAAGGAATGTGTTAATATATATTTCAGCGCCCCGTAATAAAAGAAAAATTTTATCTCTTTTTTAATTATATTTTATATTTTTATTTCTATTTGCTTTGATTTACTGACGCATAATGAAAACAATTGCCGGTACGCGTACATGTGGGGTGTATACAAGCAGCTTAACGAACCATTTAAAATCAGCCTACGAAAAAAAAGCATAATAATAATAAAACAGAATTATTTAAAACCATAAATTCATATCACGTTCTGGCGTCATGTCTCTAGTGATTTAACAACAAAAAAAAAAAAACAATCTGTGCAAATTCTCATATTAATACCATTTTTATGCCGTGTTGTACAAAACAAACAGTTTTCTGTTACCACTCGATTTCAAAGTTTATACTTGTTCATATCCAGACAAACACATCGGCATGCACATGCATGCTAACACTTGAATACTTATGCCCTGCTTAAATGAGCATATGCATTTGCATAGTTGCATTTGAGAGCATTGAACATACCCGGTAGATCGGGAGATAAATAAGGAGGAATGAATAGATTTTTTAAATTATCATGCGAAATTTTGCTGCTGTATTGGTGAGAGAATTTTAATGCACAATGGCACGTAGTAGTAAATGAAGAGATTTTCATTAATATAAAAGACTGGCAAATTTGAAAATAGAAAGTAAATTCGGTTAAATAATCACTTTAGGGTTAACAAATACAGCCTTATTGATATCAGCGTAAAGTAGAAATATCGGAATTAATAATAGAATACAATGTCGGGCAAATGTCCACTTTTGGCATGTCCGCTGGCCAAATTTTCCAACAGAGACTCGCTTGCCGCGTCAAGGCAGCATCGAACTTCACAGCGTCAGTTCTTTGTGATTTGTTCACCCGAAACCCGGTCTTTTAAACGGCCCCAGAGAAAATAAGGTAACGGCATTGAGTCAGCCAATTGACATCGCCTTAAGGAAATATGGCGCGCCTGGGAAATTTTTTATAAATTAACCGACTTTGTGGTTTATGCCGCAGGCCTCTGATGTCAACTTTAGCCAACTGTAGTCACAGAAAATCGCAGATGATTCACGATCAAGGCAAAATACGGACCGATGATAACGCCTGATCACAAAACGCACAACACGATCACTTTCTTTGGAAAAGATGGCATTTTTCGAGGACTGTTTGTGAACTTTGTGAGCCCCATATGGGACAGTTTCGCTTGTTTGCGTTACCGCCTAATTGAGAATGGGCCCCATCATTAGAGAGGATTTTGTTGAAAAATGCGTTGTTTTAGTTAAGTTTAGTCAAGCAGTCGATTAACAAACCTTCGACGGAAACAATCATCGGCTGCATGTAATTCCTGAACGAGTTGAATTCGATAAGCGTAAAGATGTTGCGCAAAATGCTTGTGGCGATGGCCAAAGGTTGCGAATAACGACTCGTTGTTGTTCCAGGCTCATTCTCAATAATTTTCTGTACAGCGGCCACTACGGGTGTATTATTTTGGCCAACAATAGTGGCACAAGTCTCGAGATTAGCAATTAAATTACTCACAGCGGTCTCAGAAGCAGAACTAAAGACACGCATTTTAAGAAAATGGAATTAAAAAGCTAAAAATAAATTTTGAAATAAACTTAAACTGAAGAAAAAGTATTATTTTGAAAAAGTGCAGGCGCTCGCGATGTGGGAAAGAAGCACACAACGCCCAGTCTTCTTTTATCACAATAATGCTGGTATTTTGGTTAATTATGGTTTTAGACTTGTTCTATTATATTTCTTAAACTTTTTTCATAAACAGCGTGTTTTTTTAGTTTCTTTTATATATTCTTATTTTTTAGTTTAATGCTCTTCGAAAGCGTGTAAAAATACTTACACATTTTAAGAAGATAAGAACATGAATCACAACAACAACACTGTACTAGTACAATGTGCCGTATAAGTAACATTTTCAATGATATTAAGTATACGCGCCAAAGCACAATCTAAAAAGGCATACAATAAAAATAATACAGAGCGCGTGAAAAAACTATAAACTAAAACCCAAATAAAATATTATTGACCACAAGATGGGTCTGCGGTTAATTAGGGTTTTCCCTTACAAATCGGGTCATCTGTCTGGGAAATAAAAAATTTCGAAAAGGAATAAAATCAGCCTCCAGCTTCTACTTAGAAGAAAAGCTGATCCAATAAAGCAGTTTATTCCAGTTCTTGTACTTCATTTTGTAGGCATCTTCGGTGCCTTCCGAAAGTGTTGCTTCCATACCCATTAAAAAAAAGACGCTGTAACTCAATGAGTTCCTAAACTTATGATACGGAAGTAGTGCAGATCAGGCTCTTTTCTAATGCTTTTTACAATTGGTTGTCGTTGCAAGAAGTTCCCTTTTTCTAATCTTTTCTTTGAATCCAAATTCGTGTTCCAGATTTTAATTGTATTCGATTTTTTATAGCATTTTTATTTAATTTTTAATTTAATTAAAAAAAATGTTTATTGCGACTCCTCTGAGGGGTGGACGACTTAATAGAATTTTGTAATTTGGCAATATATCTTATATATATATATATATATATATATATATATATATATATATATATGAAATTAAATGCAGACTTCTACCAAACAGCGCCCGATTTTACAAATAATTACTAGTAATCAATTACTTTTATAGGAAAAACATCTTTCATAAATGAATTTTAGTTCAATTATGTATTCTTAAATCAAAATATTTTTATAAAAAAAATTTTATAATTGCCAAAACGGCAAATAACTTCAAATTAATTACTGAACTTGTTAATTAATTATCTGAATATTGTTAATAACCAATTTCGAAAATACAAACTAGTTGAATCTTTAAAGATAAAGAAAATGTAGTTCGCCAAAAATGATTTCCAATTTTAAATTTTCCGGGAAGTTACTGATTTTCCCCGTTTTGTGAAAAAATTATTTCCCATTAGATCTCCACGTTTTGAGGTTCCAGGACTAATTCAAAGAGCCCGTCACTATGTATTTGACCCGCTTATAAAATTTAAACGGCTGAACTGGTGGCGTTCTCAAATTTCAACCGATTCGAACCGGTAAACTTCAAGATATCTCAACAATTAAAAAAGAATATATCAAATTGGATTTTTTTTTTTTAGAAAAACTTTTTATCGACTTCTGTGATATTAAAAACCACGTCGATTATCGCAAATCGGGTCAAAATCGGTTGATCCGTGAGTGAGATATCCTGAACGAAAAAAAATTGATTTTTGAAAATCAAAATAGTAGCATAAAAAAGAGGTTGCTTTGCAGTTAAAATTATCGGAAAGTTGTAGGGGTTTGTAGGGTCATCTATATATTTTTTAACTGGTTGGCAAGTCGGACAGTGCCCCACAATAGGCCGTCATATCAAACAGATGTTGCTACTCATGTCTATATCCGACGAATTATGATCTGATAAATTTGTTATAAAAATCTATTTTTTAACTAAAAAGTATATTTTCCATTTTATTTTTACAAATTTTAAAGAGTTTGTAACAATAGTAATCGAAAGTATAACGATATGTATTGAAATATCGATATATATATTTAAGTATCGATATATTTCGATACTTATTTTTCCCATCCCTGCTTGCAAAATAACAGTCCTACACAAGCATTAATGGGATTCCTGTGTTTCATTATTTGAACGTACTTTTTAAGGTACTTTCTGTAACACTTCAGTTGCCCCTCCACAACATGTCTTCCAAGTAGTGTAACTCTAGTTCAACTAGTCGCAACATATTAACTAGTTAATTATAATCGTATTTAACACTCACTGAACGTAAAACCATCTTCCCTTGCGATGGCAATGACCTGCTTAACACATTAACCTTTTCAATTTTAAATATCTCCTGTTACTTTGAAACCACATGAATTACAATTCCCATAAAATTATTTCTATTATATATTTCTATTCACTAGACCGCAATGCGTTGAGCCTGAAGTCAAGGTTACTAACGTTGCACGTGCCAGTTTCATTAATGCAAAAGTTCTTTAAAAGTTAATAGAAACAACCTCGCAAGTACTCTGCGAGTTTTTGAATATATTTGATTTGTTTTTATTTATTATTATTAAAACACATATTTTATATATATTTTATATTACCTCTGCCACAACTGCTTGTTTAATAGTAGGCCAAGAACGTGGTACACAAACAACAACAAAAACAAAAACAAAAACAAAAGAAAAACGTTTGTTGCATGAGTAAAACTTGGAACTGCCTGCTTCTAGTATTTAACCGCGTTTTTTTTTTGTTTTTTTTGTTCATTTTCTTTAATAAATAAATCAAAATGTGACAACAACAAAATCGTATATTACATTTCTCACAACACGCATTGCAGTCAGCCGGGGAAGTAATAAAAACAAACTACATGCAGAACGTCGAATAGAAAAAGCGAACCGTGTAATCAAAAACAATTGAACGGGCATAGAATACATGCACATAATATTTATATAGGGGAAAAAAGAACTCTGTACTTGAATGAATCGTTCCTATTCATGCTTCTACATAAAAAAGTACTCCCCTCTGCATACTGCAAGTCGCCATCACAAACGAAATAAATAAATATCAAGGCCTCGTTTTACGTGGAACTCTTTGGCGTCTTTTCGAATGGCGTCGCATTGCTAAATTTAGAATAATTCGATTCGTGTCGGTGTGGCTCCAATTTGCATCGATTCGAATTGTAGAATCCTGATATCCGCTGCATCCTACTTACGTCGTTTTGATTACGTTTTACGTATATAATATCGGCATTCGTTATCGGTGAATTGTGTTAAAGGGGCAGCTTGGTCTAACGGAACACATCTTAACTTTTAGAATTCTGATATGTGCTGCATCCTGCTTACATCGTTTTGATTACGTTTTACGTAACTGCGTATACTGGGGGGCATCATGGAATTCATTATATTTCGAAATTCTGACAAAGGTGGCAGTTTGATCCCACGGAAAACATCTTAGCTTTTAGAATTGTAATATGCACTGCAGCCTAATTATGTTGTTTTGATTACGTTTTACGTATCTACATATACTGGGGGAAAATAACGGGATTCGTTATTGATCGAAATATGAATGGTGTTGAAGTTGGCGGTTTGGTGCCACAGAAAACTTTTGACTTTTAGAATTCTGGTATGTAGTATAACATACTTACGTCATTTTGATTACGTTATACGTGTCTACATATATACGTTATTCATTATCGTTCGAAACTTGTATATCGTTTTGTTGAAGGTGGCAGTTCGGTCCACGTAACTTTTAACTTTTAGAATTGTGATATGCACTGCATCCTAATTACGTTGTTTTGATTACGTTTTACGTATCCACATATACTGGGGGAAAATCACGAGATTCGTTATTGATCGAAATATGAATTGTGTTGAAGGTAGCGGTTTGGTGCCACGGAAAACTTTTGACTTTTGGAATTCTGGTATGTAGTATATCATACTTACGTCGTTTTCATTACGTTATAAGTAGCTACATATTTAGGTTATTCATTATCGTTCGAAATTTGTATGTATATCGTTGTGTTGAAAGTGGCAGTTCGGTCCCACGAAGCACATCTCAACTTTTAGAATTGTGATATGCTCTACATGCTGCTTACGTCGTTTTGATTACGTTTTACGTAAGTACATGTCCGGGGGTGAATTACGGCATTCGTTAGCGATCGAATTTCATATATGAATTGTGTTAAAGTTGGTAGCAGTTTAGTGCCACGAAACACATCTTAGAATTGCGATTGTTTTAATTACGTTCTACGTAAGTACATGTACTGGGGACGAATAACAGGATCAATCGAAATTTGAATTGTGTTGAAGGTGGCGGTTTTATGCCACGGAAAACTTTAGACTTTTAGAATTCTGGTATGTAGTATATCATACTTATGTCGTTTTGATTACGTTTCACGTAACTACGTATACTGAGAGCAAATGATGCCATTTATTATCTATTGAAATTCGTTTATTAATTGTGTGGAAGGCGGAGGTTTAGTCCAACGGAACAAATCTTAACTTTTAGAATTGTGATATACGTTGCATCCTACTTACGTCCTTTTGATTACGTGTTACGCAGCTACATATACTGGGGGGAAAAATAACGAGATTCGTTATCGGTCGAAATTTGAATTGTGTTGAAGGAGGCGGCTTGGTGCCACGGAACACATCTTAACTTTTAAAATTGTGATATGTGCTACATGCTACTTCGATTACGTTTTACGTAACTACATATACTGAAGGCAAATTACAGCATTTATTATCTATTGAAACTCGTTTATGAGTGGTATTGAAATTTCGTTCGATAGCGAAAGTGGTAATTCAGCCACTGGGATTTCATACCGAACTCCTTTTAACTTTTAATTTACGTCGGCGATGGTTAACGTAGTGGCATATAGCGCAAAATATATATCTGAAAGGAAATGCACTTCTGTCTAGCTCTGGCACAAGACATTGTGTAGTAGGGATCATTCCCTGAGTGCTGGTCCAAGAATTAAAACGTTGTTTTTTGTTATACGAAATATATAATTTTCGCTTAATTTAAATAGTTTTTGGTTCAATCAATACAAATAAAGGGTGTTTTCTTTAGAAGGTATAAATTTCAGTAATTCAAAGCAATTTACAAAAATATTTCTATTTGTACAAAAAATTATTGAAAACTTTAATAAACTACAAAAAAATTTAAAAAATCCTTTTAAATGTTTGCTGGGTTACGCTGTTATATCATATTTACCTGCACACATCTGAATGTAACAAGTGAGGGAATTCGGTTCGGTTTTGTATCCAAACTTACATATTGGCCTGATTGTGTGTGTGTTTGTTTATTTGCTTTCAAACTTTGTTTAACAGATACTCGACCAGGCGCTCTTATTCCCATTCTCGCCTTCACTCTCTCGTTCGATGTCATTCTATTTCAGTCTAATCATTCATATTCCTCAGCGTATTGAATTAATCCATTCAGTTTGTTGCATTTTATGTAAATTTTGTTAGAAAAAAATTATGATTTTTAAAATATATTTTTGCGCCAGTTGGAGAGGCGTTGTTGAGACGTCTCCGTACATTCATGCTGAAATGATAGCTGGCAAAAAGCCCGTTAATTAAAAAAGTGTTGCCAACTTAAAGTCTTAAATCTCTTTAACAGCTCTTTTTGTAAAGAAAATAAAGAGTCGAGTTGCCCGACGCCGCAAACCGTGGCCTTGGTGTTTAAGTTTTTGTCCCAACAAGCGGCGTTCCTTTACAGTCAACATTACATTCACACACACACACACACACATCCCTCGACATTTATTGGTTTGCTTGTAGTGCACGTTCCATGTCCATAAATCAATATTATTGCTGGTTTCTTTTCTTTCCGCTGCTGTATTGTTATTGTAGCCGTTGTTTCCTTTCGCAATTTACATGCACATACGAGTACTTATGAATGTATATGTGTGTGTGTGTGTGTGTTTGGGCATGTAGTGTGACTTACAAATGCCAGTACGTAAAACAAAAATATCAAACTTTTCATCTCGTTTTAGTTATCGAATTTTTTTCTTTTATTTTAAGTTTCTTTGTTCGATTGTTTAGTTTTCTTCGTAAATTTTTATTAATTTTTTTTTCTGGTATTTCTTGTTGTTGTAGGCCATACATATTTATTTATGGTTCTTTGCAACAATAATTGCCTGCTGGTACGATAAAGCTTAACACTGATTTAATTATGAATTCTCGTATTCAAATTTCAATTATGATTTGGAGATAGAATATGAAAATTAATGAAACCTTATTAATTGCGATCAACTCAATTAAGCCGTATGTATGTCTTAACTAGAGTTGGGTCCACCTCGATCAAATGCTCATTTCTGCCAACAACCTCTAATCAAGACAACTCTAGTTCAGGCATACATCGAGTTGGATCCAACTCTAGTCTGAACAGCATTTTATATTGTTGTGATATTCAGGAAAACATGTCAACTATTCCACGGAATAAGCAAATCAACATCAATTTAATTTTCCAACTGGCATGGCGAAGTATAGGGTGTTTCCTTTAGATGCTGATAAAAAAACTCAAGGTTTCTATACAAGACATATCGCTCATTTGTTGCAATACTGTCTTAACTCAAAAAACTCAAAATAACTAAAAAACTTAAATTTTTAAAATTACCAACAGCTTAATGGGAACCGAAAAACTGATTTTTCTCTCAAGACTAAAATATCTGAGATATTTAAATAAAATTTGTACACAACTACAACAACAACAACGATATGCATTTAAAACTCTTTAATTTTAATTATGTGTTGATATATTTTCCCAAAATCTTACAAAAACAAGGTAAGAAAATAAAAAAGGAATTGTGATCAATGAGTTCTTGTTATGACTTTGCTATTTGTTTTAGACTTCTCACTTATTACAAGTGGAAGTTTGAAATAAATATCTTTTGGTATTCTAAGAAATGTTGGGTAAAGGTTCCCTGATGATCTGTATTAGCCCCAGTGAAATGTGCATGGGAACTAGCTCAAATCCCTCAATTGATTACTTTGAATTTTTTAGTAAGAATTTGGAAAAAAAGAATCAGCATTTAATTAAAATTAAGGAGTTTAAAAAACGTCGCTTCCCCAAAACATGCACTGATATGTATATTACATCTGCGTCATAGGCTGTGAAAAATAAATTTTTTTTACTTATTACAGTATTGCAGCAAATGAGTGATATATAACATTGGAGATGTGGAAATAAACTGATCTGATTCGGCGAATTTGGCGAGTTCTTGAAATTTTGAATGTCATAAATTTAGTAAAAAAAAATTTATTTTCAAATTTTTTTTTTTTTTTTGTTGGTATTAATACTCAATTAAACGGGAGAGAGCTTCGGACGGAATTTAATCCCAACCGAAAGGGATCGTGTATAACTCCTTGTCAATTTGATATGGAGTAACCCATATTTATTTTGTATGAAAGATGGTTCTTACTCCCATCGATCTCAAAATGATCTCAAAATATATTTAAGACTTTGCTAATAAAAACAGGCGATAATGCTAAACAAAAAGTGTGCCCTTTTTTCGTTCTATTCTAAGCGCAAAAGGCGAATTGTTGATTGAACATTCCAACAAAAAAATGTTTGATTCGAAAGAAAACGTTTTATCAGGCGGTTTGTATATCTCTTGATACGATTATCCAGGATAACATTATGGGATCATTTAATAGTGAGGCACGCCTCTTTTATAGAAAGAATTCAATATATCTGTCAGACGACGGAAACTGGCTGATTCCAAAGCGAAAAAGTTCTAAACCTGTAGAAGGAGCAGCGAAGCCACTTGAGGATATCTCGTTAAGCGGATGACTGCGGGATAGGAGAGTGTGTGTTATCATTTTTTTTGTTTCAATTTTTCTTCAAACATAAAGAAAAAATAATCCCTATTATTCGCTAACTATTTTTCTACCATAAATAGGACACCTACTCTCTGTAAGTGGCAATAGCTTCTCACTCTTCTCCTTAACCCTAGAAAATATCAAGAGGAAGACAAAAATATGGCGTAGCTAAAGCAAAAGAGCACTTAAGTCTTCTATATTTATATTGTCGACAAAAAGTTACAGATTTATGTTGATTTCTTTTCTAGAAAAGAGTGCAATATTTTTTACACTTTTTGACAGAAAACGGCAAAATGTTGTCATTTTAAAGAATTTATTAGAAATAAATTCAACATTCTTTACGAGAAATAATTTAAATTTAAAAATCCTTCAAAACGCAACATTTTAAAAAAGCAGAAAAAAATTTTTTACACATTTTCTAGAAAAGGAAACTCCATAAAATGGGATGATTTTTATCTGGTACATCATTTTGTTTTTCCTTGCAGAGTTCAGTTTAAGTAAAATGGAGCAACAAGATCGCTTCGGAAATGAAAACGCCAAATTTGTAGCGTTTCAACTTGTCCCCTTATTCATAAAAATTATGAGAGGCTTGTAAGAGTGTAATAGAGTGAAGTTTATATGAAATTTTGTTTTATTACGCTGTTATTAGACTCTCATAATTTTTATGAATAAGGGGGTTAAACTATAAACAATCTATTTCTTCACAATATGGCCAATTATTTCGCCTATTGTGAAATTGATTTAAATTTAAGTTAAATTCTTTTAAAAATAGTTTTCTACTAAAACTATTTCAAAGTAGAACTTTTAAAAAAGAAAACAATTTATTTTCCAATTCCATTGTAACGTAACTGCCTGTTGACCTGATTTCATTTGTGTTTCATCACACTTTTCACACTAAATCTCTTGTTATTTTCTCTGTCCTTTTAACACTTTTTTCTATGAGTTTAAGGTGAAAGAAACTAAATCGAATGATTTATGGGAAGGTCATTTAGAATTAATTGCTGCTGAAGGCATGAATTTTATAAATCATATCTCCGGCATTAAAACTCAACAGTCCTAAAACAATTTTATTATTAATTGAATTGTGTGTGTGTGTGAGTAATTTTTTGTTGTTGTTGCTTTTGTTGTACATGATTTATAGCGACGGACATTGTTGATATTGTAAAAAGAAAATATTGAAGAAAGATATTATTCCCAGGATAAGGGGCATGACACGTTGTAGTCTTATATTCACATGACTAAATGAAATAAGTCTGGCAGCATTTTTTTAAAGAAATAAGTTTTTAAAAGCATTTATTTTACACTGCGAGAGCAGATGGCCAGTACTTGTTTTGCACTAAAATAAATGGTAACTGATTTAACCATTAATTGTCATATTGACGATTTTTTAGGCTCACAATAGCATTTTGTTGACTAGACGATTTTTGTCTCACATTTGACGATTTTCAAATAATAAAGCATGACTTTAAAAGTATCAATTGATTAGTATCAAAGGAAAGTACAGTGCCTCGTAACCAACATTTTCAATAGAGAGCAATTTGAAATGCTGCTTAAATGGAATCAGGGTAATATCGGTTTCAATGTTTTGATACAATTCGGCAACTTTGTGTATGAACACCATCTTAATTCCACTGGCGCACAGATCACCGATGGCTGGTACCAGGGTTACAAAAGTTGTTCTATTTTTATTTGTGAAATTGCAGACCAAAAAGTAAAATGATAGACCAGTCGTATCATGAAATTTTTATTTCGTTTATTCTTAATGCCAAAATATGTTTTATTAACCAGTTATAAATCAGAAAAAAAAGAATCTGAAAAATTCCCTTAATTTGTTATTTATTTAAGATCAAGAAAGCAGATTAAACCGAAAATTCTAACAGCAGAATTTTTTGCTACAATTTGCTGGTACAATTTCGATGATCTCATTTTGCAACTCTGACTGGTTTGAGTTTGTTAAAGTTATATCTTGACTTTTATTTATTCATCAGAAAATAAAAGTTATTTCGGAATTTTTATTTGTTCATCACAAAACTTTAATTATTTAACATTTTCTATATATTTTCAGAAAATTGTATTCGATCAAAAAATAAAAGTTATTTCTTTATTTTTATTTGTTTATCAGAAAATTTAAATTATAACAAATTTTATATATATTTTTCAGAAAATATTATTATTCGATTAAAAAATAAAAGTTATTTCTTACTGTTTATTTTTTAATTCGGAAATAAGAACTTTTTCAGAATATAAAAGTTGTCTTGACTTTTATTTATTCACCAAAAAAATAAAAGTTATTTCAGCCTTTTTATTTGTTCATCAGAAAATTGAAATCATATCAAAATTGTCGATATTTCTTTTTCTCCAAAAAATGCTATTATTCGACTAGAATATAAGAGTTATTTCTTGATTCTTATTTTTAATTCGAAAATAGGAATTGTTTCTTGATTTTCATTTACATATCAGTATATAAATAAAAGTTGTATCTCGATTTTTAGTGATTCATCAGAAAATAAAAGTTATTTCTTGATTTTTAATAATTCATCAGAAAATTTTAATTATTTCAATTTTTCTATATATTTCAGAAAATGTTAATCGATTAAAAAATATATTTTTTAATTCGAAAATAAGAATCTATCTATTCTTATTCATAAAACCTAGATTCTGTTAAACAATTATTCGTAAAAGAATGTTTTAAAATTGGGACAACGTGGCAGAGGCAGTAATTTTTTTTTGTATCATAATTTACTTATTGTTTTTAATTATGTTACTTGTGAATTATAAATATTTTTTTTTGGCTGAATTTCATATATTGTTTCAGTCATAGAAATTTAGCAAAAAGTAATTTAAACATTTCATTTCCATTAAGTGTCCTTCCATTTGATTTTGTAGCATAAAAATTTGTAATTTTTAAAGTTAAAAGTCAGTCTGCATACGCTGCCACTGTATTCAGCGCACATTTCTGTTTAATCTTTTCAATTTGATGTATATAAATAAATACATAATGTAGCAGTCTAATTATGACACAATCATAAATTTTTAACAACAGCATCTGTCTTGCTACATCAGCTGTTTTGTTTTTTTTTTTATTCCTTCTTCCTTTTTGGCTTCCTCTTCGTCTTTGCAGTCATTAGCATTCAGGCTACATGAAGGCTACATACGACAGCCACTCATGCTAATATGGATTTCAACCGGAAGCCAGTAAACCCATAAAAACACACACACACACACACACATGGATTTGTATTATTTGCTAGTGTGTGTATGTATGTGTTTGTGTGTGTGTACGCAGCAATATGGCATTGAGCTTGATTAGCATTTTTAATGAAGATGCTTTCCAGCTTGATTTTGTTTTGCAAAGCATCTGTTCTCTTCTGGTTGTTTATTTTATATGCAGGCCTCTTCTTGATCCTCACCTTTTTAACAAAGAAAAAAAAAACACACACACACACAAAACAAAAGTAGGGAGCTGAAGAATTTAAAAGAAGTATTTGATTGTATGGTCATTTGACAAAACAACTTAAGTCTAATATTGATATTTATTACAATTGTGTTACTGCAAAAATATTTTCAACTCTAGAAATTATCATCAACTAGAAATCTTACCAAGAAAAAAATTACAATGTAAAGGACTCTTTTATAAATCCTGTACGTAAATTATCATTCGTGTTATTGTGTACCGTTGAAGTGAATGAGACACCCTGTACATATTTTATATAGCTGACGGGTTTCATAGCAACACTAGGCCTTCAAAAGAACTTGCGAAATCCTGGAACGAACTAAATTATAGAAACAAGGCAAACGTTGTCGATATAAGTTTATTTTGAGTTTTAAATTGAGTTTGTTCAATCAATTACTTTAGAAATTTCCTTGAATTAAATTCCAGGAATAAAAGTTTTTATTAAGAAAATGAATATTGAAACAAACGAATCTTCAATTAAAATATTAAATCGATATTATATATATTATATTGATATTTATAATAATCAAAAACAATTTGATATTGAGAACTTAAAACTGTTACAAAGTAAATAAAATTTCAAATAAAGAAAATAGAAATCCAAATCCGGCAAAAAAAAAAATCAATTTATATGCCGCCTTATTCTGCAACAATTTGTCAACATCACGTCAATATAATATCTAAAACAGATAACTCTCAAACTCCTTTTTTTCTGCAACCGATAGACTTGAGGAAAAGTTATACAATTAGCATTTTCGTGAGATTTAAATGTCAATTTAAATTGATCCTTCAAAATGCTGCACGCAGGATAATGTATACGCAGATTAATAAATTAATGGCAGCAATCAGGAAATGGCGTGGGACTATGTCATAATCAATAGGAATTAATTAAAATTCTAACAACAAAATCTTTTGGTACAATTTAGTGTCGAAAAAGTACCATTTCATTAGCTTGTTGGTACAATTGTGATGATCTCATGTTGCAACTCTGGCTGATTTGAAATTGTTTAAACTTTAAGTCGTTTCTCGACTTTCTTATTTAAGTCGGAAAATAACAGTTATTTCTTGATTTTTCTTTATCGATTTTGAAATAAAAGTTATATCTTGACTTATATTTATTCACCAAAAAAATAAAATTTATTTTTAGATTTTTATTTGTTCATCAGAAAATTTTAATTATTTCAAATTTTTAATTTTTTCAGAAAATGTTATTATTCGATTAAAAAATAAAAGTTATTTCTTGAGTTTTATTTTTTAATTCGAAAATAGGAACTTTTTCAGAATATAAAAGTTATGTCTTGAATTCTATATTTCAATCGGAAAATAAAAGTTATATCTTGACTTTTATTTATTCATCAGAAAATAAAAGTTATTTCTTGGTTGTTATTTATCTATTAGAAAGCGGAAATTGTCTCGAGTTCACCTAATCAATGGAATATGATCCTCTAGTATTATTTTTTTTAAAATGCTACAGGCAGAATAGTGGGTACGCAGGTATTGAATTTAATTACTTCAATTTGAGCTTAAAAAGTTTCTTCTGGTTTGTCTTAAACACAATATTTATCACATTCATTATTATGGAAATTGTTAATAATTCGAATTAAATCACGCAGTCCTGATATGCACTGGAGATCTCCCAGCGATTCGATTTTTATGTTGGAAACGGCAGGAATGATTACGCCAATTTCAGAATGCACTTGGCTTCACGCTGCATTGCTAAAAATTCCGAAAAACTTACATCCTTAACCCTGGATGATTGCTAGTCATCCACTCTTTATCATATAATTAATGGTTTTATTTTGCTCAAATTCCTATCGATTTCAAGAGAGAGAGAGAGAGAGAGAGAGTGAGAGAAATAGAGTTTCTATTTTATAATTTATTTTTTTATTATTATAACTTTTTGAATTAAAACTATTTTTGTAAATATTTAACTTTAAAAATTGTTGCGCTAGAAGTATTTTCAAAAATTGTAGGACGATTCAACGAAGAGTAATTTTAATGTACAAAAAAATGGAGAGCAACCTTCCAGGGTTAATATTTTTTCTTCTTTTGAAAAAGATAAGAAATTGTTTATTAAATTTTTAACTTCAAAAATTCTCCCGCTAAAATTATTTTTCGATTCTACGAAGAGTAACTTTAATGTACAAAAATTAAGAGTATCCAGGGTTAAGGTATTTTTATATAATATATCTCAATATCTGAAATTTATGCTGGACAAAAATTAACTAAAGAGTTGCTATACAATTTGTGCAGATTAATAAAAAAGTACAGTCGGCAAGTCTGCATTCATTCATAAATTGTGAAACTTCTCTTAAACAGACTTAAGCTCTTTTAACAAATAACCCAAAAAGTTATTTGTATGTGTACACACTCTTATAAATGCTGCCATTATATGTTTTACACAATATAATGTTTTTTTTTTTGAACATTTTAGCAACTTCTCTCCGGCTGACATTAACCGAAAACTGACAGGTGCTAAGATTAAGTACCCGCTTACAAATTTTAAATCATACAATTTTCATCTGGATTATGTTTTTGGTTTAATATAAAAAAAAAAAAAAATAGCTGGAGTACAATAAAGCCAAGAAACAATTCCCATCAAAGCTCTTTGTTCTGTTCTACACTTTGAGTGTAAAAATTTATTGTTGCCAAAGAATATAAGAAATAAAAAAAAA
Source organism: Linnaemya vulpina (assembly GCA_963675445.1). Classification (NCBI taxonomy): domain Eukaryota; kingdom Metazoa; phylum Arthropoda; class Insecta; order Diptera; family Tachinidae; genus Linnaemya; species Linnaemya vulpina. The sequence goes on along the minus strand of OY776280.1, from coordinate 64,390,995 downwards.
AAAATTATTGATAAATTTGTACTGCAACGCTGTTTTACAACACAATATATCAGATGTTATTTTCCTATAAATCATCTCGAAATGGCAAAGTGAACATAAATATTGAGAAACTTTGAGGTGTGCAGATAATAAAATCCCCCTTCAATATTTTCAATGTTGGATAATGGAATTGTTCTACTTTCAAATTCTCTGTTGTATTAAAATATTTCTGTGGCTGTGGCAGTGCGGAGTTTCTGTTTCTGTTTATTTTTCCTTTTTCTTTTACAAGATAAAATTTAAAATGTTTTAAATGTTGCAAAATGAATTTCAAAATGGTTGTAGAAAAAAAAAGGAAATAAAGCGAAAAGTCAAAAAATTTACATAAAAGCAAATAAGAGGGCGAAAAAATGTTACTAAATATTCATCTTAAACTCAATAGATTTTCTTTCATATGAAATTGTAAATTGTTACTTCAATAGAAATAATAAAATTCTTTTTAAATATTTTTCTTAGCTGATGTTTCCGTTAAATCAATAAGTTAAATTTATTGAAAACATTTTAACTTAATTTACAAACAAGCCTTTTTATAAAATTGAAAAAAAAAAATCCGAAAGACTGTCTTAAAAATAAAAATATTTTACAAAAATTTACTTCTTTATTCAAAGAAATTGAATGGAAAAGGATATATTCAGTTCTGTTATTCGGCGTGCGATTGCCTCATTATTAATATGCGACCTCAGTCTGGGCTCTCATAAATATGGAAGTCGAATAATACCGTGTTCAGACATACCCCTTAATTGCGCAATTAGTGCATTTTTTGCAATTAAGGCCTTAATTGAGCACAATTTATCATACGACAAGGCAATTAGTAAATTGAGCAATTAGTAGTTAATTTTATCACTAATTAAGTAAAACTCGAATTGCAACCCTGGTCATAAGTATGTTTATTAAGAACTCGGTGTTAACTGAGCAGAAAAATTTCCTAAAATGGCGAGCCAAATGTCAAAAAATATACATACACATAAACAAAAGAAACTGGACTTTCAAACAGACTAGGCTGAACTCCAATAAATAAACTTTTTAAAAAATTGTAAAGTGTTCCTTTTTCATAGTTTTAACACTGATAATTTCGAATACAAATCGATCACAATGACTCCTAGAGCTCCATATTTCTATTATATTCGAGTAAAATTTCTTTTAAACCGTCCATTGCATCCATTTTTAAAATTTACAAACACGAATATCCACAAAACAAATGAAAACAATGTTTTTTTCAGCTGTCAAATATTAATTGAGCAGCTGAATTGAGCACACTAGATTTAATTGCTCAATTAAAATTAAATTGACTCAATTAAAAATTCATGTCTAAACAGGGTATAAGCAATGTTCGTCGACTTTACTCTAGCCGGGACTTTACTCTAGCACAGAGGTATTGAAAATTTCCCCAATTAGATAGGAAACCCGGGAAACTCAAAATAAGATTCCAGAGCTGGCAAACCTAAACTCATATTTGGTATATAAATGAAACTAACTAAAGCCAATTGCCCGTCTTATGAATGACAATGTCGACGTTACATCAATACGACAGCAAAACTTGTCACTTTTCTAGACTTTGTCGACAGAAATTGTCTTCTTGTTAATAACAATTAATTATTGTCAGACAATTAAATGACAAGTGACAATTTTTTGCTGTCCTCTTGATGTGACGTCGACGTCGCCATTCATAGTATGGGAGAATATTTGCTCTTTTCTGAATCAAATGTTCTGTGTTCTTTAGGAAAACTGAAAATGTTATTAAAAGTCTGACAAAATTAAAAATTCACTACCAGGATTGGACAATTTCATTTTCTTTTAACAAAATTGTTACCAACTGTTCATATTCTTTATCAAAAAGACATATTTGATATATCAGAAAAAAAAATATTTTAAAGCCACAAAACAGAAAATCCAAAAACAAATAAAAATAAAAAGCACATCCATGGCTGGAAAATGTTCAATTTATTTTGGAAAATTAATGAAAACACTACTTTCATATTGATATGAGTTTAATAAGTTCTGGTTTTGAAGTGCTGCCAAGTCAGAGATAACAAGATATATCACGAAATTTGTTACACCCGCCATCACATTCAAATTAGAAAATATTATAAAACAAAATTATAAAGCTGATATGAATTTTCTAGTCTGAAATGTTCAAGGATTATTTTTTATAACATGCTTGAACTTTCAGGAAGTGTATGTCGTGAGTTAAATAATAAGAAGATTAAAAGAATAAGTGGAACCACTACATAATAAAAAAATACTCTTGATAATACTCAATTATAATTAAGATAAAAACCATAAACATTTCTTTTGAATGAACTTATTTAATTATATTTATTGCAATTTTTGTTTGTTTGTTTGATATTTAATACGAAGAACTAAACTTCCTGAAGTGCAAAACAAGTTTAATTAAAAAAATTTCCTTAAATAACTTCTTTCCGATTTTCAATAGCAATTTAATTAGGACTTTTTCTCATACATCAATCGAAGAACGAGGTCTTTATCTCTATTAAGGTTTCGGAGAACCGGTGTCACATACAGACGGCCGGACGTCGCTTGGTTATATACTTCGTGTGGTCCGACAAATCTCTACCATGTCGAAGATACAAACAAATAAAACACGCAGATTTGAGGATCAGTCTCGTACAGCAGCAGCGTCATGATCGATCGCAGCATGTGCAAATTTTTATGTTTTTTATCTTCGTTAGAATTGCGTTTTATAAAGAGTATTTTTGTGTTTTAGTTTGTAGTTGTAGTGGAATAAAAATCTTATTGTTATTTAACTCACGGCGTATATTTCCTGAAAGTTCAAGCAATTATAAGCCTGTTATAAAAATAAGCCTTGAACATCTCAGACTAAAACATACTTATCAGCTGTATAACTTTGTTGTATAATATTTTTTAATTTGAATGTGATGATCAACTTTGTTATCTCTTAAATATCATACTGTTGATGTGATTTATCTAATCGTTGTATAAAATTAGAAGAACATGGATGAAAAATTAACTAAATTTTGGTTATAAAAAGTCTAAGAATAGTCTTTTCCTCATTAGTCTTCAGTACTTTGAATTAAATACGCGCAAAACCGCAAGTGAAACGTTAATAAAATGAAAAAGAATTCAATATTCTGGCATATTTTGGCAGCCGTTGCAATCGTATCTGCCACCGACTATTGTCAAATGAATTGTACGATTAATGGGTATGAAATAGGTCATATTGCTTGTGTGACCGATGAAGTAAGTAAAAAGAATTCATAAGCGTTTCTTCATACAAAATATATTGCGGCTTTTCTTGCAGAATTTGGGTTCCTTCTGTCCAAAATTAGCTAAAGAGGAAACAATCACTGAGAAACTGCAAAATGTCTTTCTAGATGGGTTCAATGAGCTTCGGAACTTCGTTGCGGGTGGAGGAAATGATACATACAAATACCCAATCGCTTGTCGTATGGCTACAATACAATGGGACAGTGAGTTCGCTAGACATGCTGCTCGTAATACTAAACAGTGTTACGAATGGTACGATGAATGCCATACGACTGCTACCTTTGCCAGGTCGGGCCAAGGTGTTTTTGAAATTATCCTCCCTGAAACCGTCGAAATTGAAGAAGCTATAATTGAGGCAATAGAATATTGGAAGGAAATAACTCTGTAATATTGAAAACCTATTTTTTTATTCATGTATAAATTGTAATCAATAATTTTTCCAATTTAAGTGATAGGATGTATAGTGATCTGGTGGCTGATAAAAATACTCATGTTGGTTGTGGTATTACAAGTGCGCCGTTTGGAGAGAAAGAGCTGGTGTTCTGGATAGTCTGTAATTTCGCAACCGATATTCAGGCTGATGGAACTCCTTATGAAGTATGCGAATCGCCTGGTGAAAAATGTATAAACAAGCCAGTTGATCTTTATCCCAATTTGTGTGCGGTGGGTGAAACCTTCGAGTAGGCGTGCTAAATTTTAACGCAGAAGCGATTTGATTTGTGGCAAAATAAATATTTTGTAAAAATGTCTGTACTTTTGCCTGAGAGTTCACAAAAAATTTTGTAAAAATGTTTGTCAATTCAAAATAAAACATTCAAAGTTAATATTAAAAGTGGTTTAAGGGAAATTCTTAAGAAATGGAATAGTTGTGATTCTTTGGTGATGTCAGAGTTTCCCTATCTGTAACACGAAAGTATACATTGCTAATGGCCCATGGTAAAGCGTTACTTAACAGCGGTGACCTGTTACAAAATAGTTTATTCCCGATTGGCTTGCATTTTCTATTACTGCAACCAGAAGGAAATATCCCCCCATTGAAAACTTAATTTTATGGGTTATTTTTTAAAACATTTTCCATGGTGCCATTGGTTTTCACCAAGTTTTGCTAGAGTATCATTGTGGGGGCCGTGGGTTCTAAACTCAGTCTTTCTGTTATTATAATTTGTAGAATCTCAAAAAAACTCGGAAAAAGAAAACTCTGATCAATTGGGCTGAAGAACAACTTTTCAAACAATTCGGGATTTATGACGAAATTATTGAAAGTTCTGTTCAATGTTTACTACTCATCAAAATTGATTTAAGGAAAATGTTTGCATCTTCTCTACAGTCTTGCTTGAGCCTCAACAACGTGCTAAAGGCCTGCTGGTGTAGGTTTATACGCCAACATATCCCCAACAATGAGCATTTATCTGGTTCTTTGGAATCAGGGGCTGATGTGATAAACGTGTTGTGTGACGTCAGATGGATGGATTGCGAAAGAAGAAATTTCATCAAACGGAGTTTTAATATCATCAAATTAAGAATATTTTCTGATTGATTTGCATATCAACCTTCATTTTTCAATTCAAAGAAATATTTGACTGAAATTTAAAAGTCATTAAACCTTTTCATTTACTTTGTTAATTTAAATATTAACTACGAGAGCTTGTGAATGGCAAATATTGTGCAGTGTGATTCCCAAATATGTTTTATTGTTTGATGACCAAAAGTTAGCGATCAAAGTGCCATGAATATGAGGATCGAAACAAAATCTTAACGTTCTATAAAATTAATTTTTTCTGTCCTCATAAATATTTTTAATATTTTAAAAATCTTTAATGTTTACATTTTTGTATCAATTTATGGATTTATAGGATTTAGTAGAGTTCAAAAAAATATGCACAACGCGTTCTTTTGGAGTGTCACAAGTTTCAGTTGGCATCACTGATTTATTTGAGCACCCATTTAACAGCTGATAGTTGATTTTTGTTTAGGGGGCTTTGAAATTTTATTATGAATTGAATTAAGCCAGAGCAAAGCGTGCAAATTGTTGAAATTTTAAATCAAAATAATAGTTCTACTCGTCAAGCTCATCCAGACGATGGCATAACATTAACGACACGATTGACATCATCGTCATCATCTGTCTGCTTTACGCTATCCCCTTCTTTCTATTTCTGGCATTTCTATGCTGTGCCTCGTTTCTGTAACAGAAGTGAGAACTTCTCGCATCGAAAAAACTGGGCTAATGCAGATCATCAGGGAATCTTAACCAAACATTTTTTAGAATAACTAAAGATATTTATTTCAAACTTCCACTTGTAATAAATGAGAAGTCGAAAACAAATATCAAAGTCATAACAAGGAAGTTCTTGTTATCGCCACGAGCGATGGGCATTATTTGTTTTGCACTAACGGTGTGACAGAATATAACAAAATGTAACAAAATATTAAATTATTTTATAAAATTTTATTTCCATGACGAACCAACGGTTCGCAGAATTTTTATACTTAAGATGTTGTTAGATTTTATAAAGTTTTTTAATTTTGTTAGTTTCTTCTTTTGATAAGGTGGGTTTTAAACTCAGTCGTTGTTCCTGCACAGAAAAAAAATCAAAAGAGAAACTCTGATCAATTGGACTGAAGAACAACTTTTTGAACAATTCGGGATAAACATATGACGAAATTACTGACAGTGCTGTTCCAATTTAAAGGGTTATTTTTATAACAGGGTTATCACGAAGTGAACGTTAAATAATAATAAGATTATAAAAATAAGTGGAACAACCACTACAAAATAAAAAAATACTCTTGATAATACGCAACTATAACGAAGATAAAAAACATACAAATTTGCACACGCTTCTATCGATCATGAGTCATGACGCTGCTGTTGTATGAGACTGATCCTCAAATCTGCTTGTTTTATTTGTCTGTATCTTTGACATCGTAGAGACTTATGCTTGGGATCTAAACTTGCTTTAAATGATCTTATTTTCTAGTGTCTGTGATCATCAGGTATCGCAGCGATCTTTCATTGCCACACCATGTTTGTTAGCGTTTCGTTTCCCATGCCTGAACTCAACTCCGATGTGTTACTGTACGATCTCAGAGTTCTCAAACTTTTAGTAACTTCCTCCCTCTTGGAAACAGCTGATGATGTGTGAAGACACTTCTTTCTCCTAGAATTCGCATGATATTATATAAAATAATATGCTTTTGCAATACTGCTTTTAATTTCAGTGTCAAAAGACTATTAACAAAAACATATTATTTAGAAGGAAATACAAGTTTGTGTTGAAAATTGAACGAATTATAAAATACTGGGGATTTCAGATTTCTTTATTTTCTTTATAAATTAAAAATACTTGTTATATTTGATAGACATTCAATGGAATTAAAAATCCAGCGTACTTGTTTTAATATTAAAATTTTCTAGTTTTTGGTAAATTTTATAATAGAACAGTATAAGTTAATATATATTTAATTGGCGGAGATAGGAACAAAGACTGAGTTAAGACTAGTAAAATTCTCACTAAACAAAATTTGGTGAAAGCCAACGTCACCATGGACAAATTGAAAATGGTTTAAAAAAAACATCATAAGAACAAGTTTTCGACCGATTCAAATTACTTTTCAATGGGGGGATATTTCCTTCTGGTAACAGAAATGGAAAATGCAAGCAACTTGGAAATAAACTATGGAAAATATTCAGTGATCTACTCGTCTTATTATGACGGGCCGCTTTTAGCCAACGCTTTCCCATGGGCCATTTGCAATCTCTACTTTCGTATTACAGATAGGAAAGCTCTGACATCAAAAAAGAATCAGCAATACTCCATTTCTTATAAATTTCTTTTGAACCACTTTTAATATTAACTTTGAATGTTTTATTTTGAATTGACAAACATTTTTACAAAATTTGTTTTCAACTCTCAAGCAAAAGTACAGAAATTTTTACAAAATATTTATTTTGCCACAAATCAAATCGCTTCTTCGTTAAAATTTAGCACCCCTACTCGTAGGTTTCACCCACCGCACACAAATTGGGAAAAGGATCAACTGGTTTTTTGTTACATATATAACCAGGCGATTTGCATACTTCATACAACATATCACCTTCCTGAAAGCCGGTTGCGAAATTACAGACTACCCAGTACACAATATCTCGTTTTTCCTCTTTAGAAGGCGCACTTGTAATACCACAACCAACATGAGTATTCTTATCAACCAGCAGGTCACTAAATATCCTATCACTTAAATTTGAAAGTTATTGATTAAAAATTATAAATAAAAAAAAATATATGTTTTTAAAATTACAGAGTTATTTTCTTCCAATATTCTATTGCCGCAACTATAGCCTTGTAAATGTCAACGGTTTCAGCCATTTTAATTTTAAAAACACCTTGGCCAGACCTGGCAAAGGTAGCAGTCGTATGGCATTCATCGAACCATTCGATACACTGTTTAGTATTACGAGCAGCATGTTTAGCCAACTCACTGTCCCATTGTATTGTAGCCATACGACAAGCGATGGGGTAGTCGTATGTATCATTTCCACCGCCCGCAGCGAAGTTGCGAAACTCATTGAATTCACGTAGAAAGACATTTTGCAGTTCCTCAGCGAGTGTTTCCTCTTTAACTGATTCTGGACATAAGAGACCAAAATTCTGCAAGGAAAGCCTCAATATATTTTGTATGAGGGGCAGGCTTACGAATTGCTTTTACTTACTTCACCGGTCTCACAAGCAACATGTCTCACTTGATACCCATAAATCGTACAAGTGACTTTGCAATAGTCGGTGGCAGATGCCATTGCAACGGCTGCCAAAATATGGCAGAAAATTAAATTCTTTTTCATTTTATTAAAGTTTCACTGGCGGTTTTACACGTGTTTAATTCGAACTACTGAAGACTAATAACGAAGAAATTATTCGTAGCGGTTTTAGTACCACAAATTTAATTCATTTTGATAAAATTGTTAGTCCAAGTTCTTTTAAAAAAGAGTGAAATCGCAACTAAAATTAGATATTTGATAAGAAACAAATAACATCAACAGTGTGATTAATTTTAAGAGAACAAGATTTATCACGAAATGTGTTCAAATTCACATTAGAAAATATTATAAATTATAAAGCTGATAAGTATTTTTTAGTCTGAGATGTTTAAAGATTATTTTTATAACAGACTTATCACGAAGTGAACGTTAAATAATAATAAGACTATAAAAATAAGTGGAACAAACACTACAAAATAAAAAAATACTCTTGATAATACGCAACTATAACGGAGATAAAAAACATAAAAATTTGCACACGCTTCTATCGATCATGAGTCATGACGCTGCTGTTGTATGAGACTGATCCTCAAATCTGCTTGTTTTATTTGTTTGTATCTTCGATATTCTAGAGATTTATGCTTGCGATCTAAACTTGTTTCAAATTATCTTATTTTCTAGTGCCTGTGATCATCAGGTACCGCAGCGATTTTTCGTTGCCACACCATGTTTGTTAGCATTTCGTTTCCCATGCCTGAACTCAATTTCGATGTGTTAGTGTACGATCTCAAAATTCTCAAACTTGTAGTGACTTCCTTCCTCTTGTGTTAATTCTTTCCAAGAAATGACTTCAACTTCTTGTTAACTTTTGATATCCTTCACTTCAAACGATAAAAAACGTCGCTCCTCAATTGAATTATTGAAAATAGTCGTATATAAATTGCTGTCGAAAATCAAGAAAATTCAAAATACTGTTGCAGGGCTGGAAAATGTAAATTAATTTTTGGTACATGAAAGTAACCATCTAAAATAAAATTTTGTTTTTTTTTTTATTAACTAACCCCCTAATTCACAAACGATTATTAAAGTTAATGAATGCTTTAAGGGATCTTTAACCATACAAAATCCACACTTTAAAGCCACTTTAATTTTAATAATCGTTTATGAATTAAGGGGTAAACCTATTTTATACTGCAGATAAAATGATATTAAAGAAAGTCAAAAAGACGACTGATTCCTTTTACCTTTTTTCAACCTTTTTTTTAAACTGTTTTTATAACAATTAATAGTTACTTTAGAATTATTTCATTTAATTATATTTATTTGTATTTTTGTTTGATATTTAATACAGAGAACTAAACTTCCTGGAGTGCAAAACAAGTTTAATTAAAAAAATTTCTTTAGCAATTTATTTAGGACTTTTTCTCATACATCAATCGAGGAACGAAGTCTTTATCTCTATTGAGGTTATAGAGAACCAGGTCCACGTTCAGACGACCGGACGTCGCTTGGTTATATGTACACTTTATGTGGTCGCATAAATCTCTAGAATGTTTCTTATCAATCAGATTTGATGATCAGTCTCATACAGCTGCAGTGTCATGATCGATCGCAGCATGTGCAAATTTTTATGTGTTTTATCTTCGTTATAGTTGCGTATTATCAAGAGTATTTTTTTCAGTTTGCAGTCGTTGTTCCACTTATTTTTATAATCTTATTATTGTTTAACTCACTACGTAAATTCCTGAAAGTTCAAGCAATTTTAAGCCTGTTATAAAAATAATCCTTGAACATTTCAGACTAAAAAATACATGACAGCTTTATAATTTTGTTTTATAAATTATTTTTTTAATTCGAATGTTTAAATTTCGTTATCTCCCACAAATCACACTGTTGATGTTAACTGTTTCTTATCAAAAATTTAGTTTTAGTTACGATTTCTCTCTTTTATCTAATCGTTGTATAAAATTATAAGAAAATTAATTGAATCGGAATGCTTGAATTAACTATTCACCTGCTTGTCTTATGGATACAATACAGTGGCATAAAATAATACACGACCTCAATCTACTCTTATAGTTATTTTCATTCTGTCGATAACGGATCGAAAAGAACGCGAGTAGTGTTTTCATACAGTAAGTCAATGCCTGCTTTCAGCATTCAGACAATAAAACATGTGATGTGGCGTTCACACTCTGCAGTGGGTTTTTAAATTACAAGTTGTCCAATAATATTAATCAAAATTAATTATATCTCTCATAATAATTGTTGTACCTGCTGTTTTATTTTATAATACTTAAAGCTCAAACTGTACGGCGGCTGTTTTTGTTTGCATAAAAAAATTGTGATAATTATAGAGCACTTTAAAACAAGAATTACTTGATATTTTGCAAATTAATTAATTAAAAGTATGAAAATACTTATACAGAGGGAGTAAATGCTTTAATGACAAATTATTTCATAAAAAATCATTAAAATTGTAAAAGAAAATATTTAGATATGGATTTTTCTTTTCTTTCAAATATTATCAGATGTTCGCAATATACGACTTGGCAGCACTCAACTTAGTCAGAGGCTTCCAGTATATCACTTGGCAGCACTCAACTTGGCATAGACAAAAACAAGTATGAATTTCCTTTTTTTAATCAATTTAAAATTTGTTTGAAATTGCTTTTAATAAAATCATTTTTTACCAGCTTTTTTCAAAAATGTTTTAAATGTTAAAACTATAATTTAATAAAACCATGTCAGTATGAAAACACTATAAGTATAAAAGAACGGCATGGTATAACCCATGCCGAAATTTTGAATAGATGACGAATAGGACTTTTGTTTTGATTAAAATTTTTATTAATTTGCAGGCGTTGCTGTGGTGTAAGTCGTTTCATTTTGAAATTTCAACGGAAACGAGTTAAAAGGGTGTTCAAATAAATCAAATCAAAATTACAACACTCTAAAAGATACACGTTGTACTTATCCAACATCACTTTGAGACAATATCAGGAGAGGAATATTTGCCAATTTCTTTTTATTTTGACAATGAACTACTTTTAACAGTCTCTCTCTCTCTCTGTTTCTCTCTTGGAAAAATGAGAGGCTGCCAGCGATGGTTAGTTGTCGAACAAAGCCTTTTTGTAATATATTATACCGTGCTCATACATGCATTTTTAATTGACTCAATTTAGTTTTAATTGAGCAATTAAATCCAGTGTTCACACATACACAATTCAGCTGATTCAATTAACATTTAACGGCTGAAAAAACATTGTTTTTATTTGTTTCGTGAATATTCGTGATTGTAAGTTTTAAAAATGGATGCAAATTTTGGTTTAAAATACATTTTACTTGCATATAATAGAAATATGGAGCTCTAGGAGTTATTGCGATTGATTTTTGATTCAAAACTATCAGTACTTAAAAAAAGGAACATTGAACAATTTTAAAAAGTTTGAGAAAGCAGCAGCTTTTGTTCCTTTCATTATTCCAGCATATACAACTCAAAGTTCACCTTCTTCACAAGCCATTTCGTTTTTGTTTATTTATTTATTTATTCAGTCTGTAATTTTTGACATTTGGCTCGTCATTATCGGAAATTTTTCTGGTTACCGAACACAATTCTTAATGAACATAGTTATGACTAGGGTTGCAATTCGAGTTTTACGCAATTAGTGATACAATTAACTACTAATTGCTCAATTTAAATAAATTATGGTCAGTTAAGGCCTTAATTGCGATAAATGCCCTAATTGCGCAATTAAAGGGTATGTCTTAACACGGTATTATTGACGTGACGTTGACAGATAGTTAACGAATGAAGGGGACAGCCAAGTACAACATGCGTATTGAGATAAATCGTAGTATGTCGCAGAGGAAAGGGTGTGCTCATGATACATCCTCTCTTGCAACTCGTCCTTAATTAAACTGTTGCTACAAAAAAGAACATTCAATACACTGAAATAATTGGGCGCACACGAACTATAACTTTTCATAAAACTGCAGGTTATAAAATTGAATGTCTAACCTATTTTCAGGTGTATGTTGGCACTAAACATATTGAACCTATTTTCTACTATTTAAAAAGAAATATATGTAAATATAAATTGACCAATCAGTAAAGCACACCCATCGTCCGCGCATTATGAATTTTGCACATTGAAATAATGAAATATGAAAAGCATGAAGCGTTTAATATACTCGTTATTGTGTAACCAGAAATGCAACTCATATTCGAGTTGGTAACATTTGCAGTTGTAGTTTTATTGCGTTGTTGCTTTTATGGCCCCCGAGATATTGTCTCGGTCTTATCGTTAACTCAGTTTTCTCTATCCATTGCCGCTGCCCCCGTGCTTTGGTGTAGTCTAATCAGCCAACCGTTATTACAAACTCGTCGTACGTTCATATTATTGAACAACATTCTCTTGCCAGTGCGCATTATTTTCCTGTAGCTTTCATTTTACAATGGCTACGGAGAACAATCATATCGGAATTTGGTTATCATGCCGTGAGGGAGTTTAGTGCTGTTGTTGTTCTTGTTGTTGTTTTCGTTATGGTTATTATAATACTTGCAAACTACGCACTTACAAACAAAATACAAACTATAAATGTTGCACACTTCAATGGACAAGCAGCAGTAAACAATTAATGATAATAGTAGGCCGGTCCGTAATTGTAAGTCATAAAATTGTATGTCATAAAATTGTATGTAAAAAAAAATATGGTGTTTGTAAACGATATGATGTTTTACAATATGATTATAAAAGTTTTATATGATTTTAGTGTTCAAGGAAACATATTACGGCACTCGATGTGGATCGAATTTTTTTGTATTGGAATTTAAATCGATTTTGAAAAATAATATCGATTGTGGTAGTGTTATGAATCCTTGCAAAAATTACAATTCGAAATTAAAATTTTTTTAATCACTGACGATCATTTTAATCCCTTTTAAAAACTTTTTCGATAATTAAACATGTGCTGGTATATACAACCGATATTTTAAAATATCGATATAAATATATTTTTGGGCTGTCTTCCTTAGTGATATGCAGGAGTTATTATCTTTTTATTAGTAGGACCAGCAACATGGGGAACTGGAAAAGGAGAAGATAGAGTTGAAATGACGTATGAAGACAGGCGCAATGCACTGCATATGTAGTGATCGTCCCCTGAGTGCTGGTACTACAAGATTACAAATTTTCAGTAACGTTATAAAAATAACAATCGATAGTAAAAAACAGACTTAGAAAATATCGATAGTATGCCAGCACTATATTTGCAAATATATACCAGCAAGTAAAACATATTTTGAGTTCAACATCATAAAACACAATAACGACAGCAGGCTACATGAACACCGACTACAAAAGCCGTTGGCTACAATCGTCGACTCTTAGTCAGCTACTTAATTAATTTTAAAACGACACCAGCAAATCAATAAGCATGAGTTTTTGTTTGTAGTACAATTCTCTTCAAATGCCAGTGTAGCCGCTTTCATTTACTTAAGAATCTTAAATAGTGTTATTCCCATAAAACATATGTAAAGTCCACAATATATGACAAGAAATCATTTCATTAACTTGGAAATATAATTTCTTGTTTCTTTTTGTAAAATAAAACAATATATTTTCAAATTTACATTAATTGAATTTATTTATATTACACTGGCAACATTGCATCTACTCATTGTCGCTCAACGAAATAGAAATTAGTTTAATATTGGCTACAGCTACAACGGTGGTCGGTAGTTGAGTGGCTGCGTCGTCATTAAAATAATCATTTCCATTTCAATGCGTGTATTCTAATTTCGACAGGTTGTAGCTTGTAGCCTGCTGCCGTTATTATGTTTAATGCTACGATATTCTGTCCTTAATTTGTTTAGTTAATTTAATAAATTTATTTTTAATTCATTATTTTGAATTAATTTAGCTTTTATCAATCACAACAATAATTGCTTACCCTTTATTTTTAATTTTTGCATAGATTTTAGTGGAAATGCCTAACACGTTTTCAAATATTTTTATTTTGAATGACATAATAAACTTTAAAAAAATGTTATCAAATAATTAATAAACTAGTACAACCAATAATATAAATATACATATATACATATAATTTTTTTTTTTGCCTTGAGCGTGTGACATACACTTACATACATAATTAAAAAGTCAGTGTTATCAAGACATGCTTGAGCATGTCTAGTATTTGTGTACGGAAAGCTTTAATGTTAAGAATTGTGCAAGTTTTTACAAATTTTAAATGCAATAAAATTGAGAAAGCCTTTAATATGATATATTTAATGACGATTACGAAAAAGAGAATTTATTATATTGATGGTCTAGTGGACTTAATGGTTGTAAGGCACGATCGGTAATAAAAGCAACCAACTTTAAAATAGTTTTCAAACTTCACAGCAGACTACAGCTGCTCTTTCTCATCAGTAGTCATGCCGATTTCGCTTATAGCCAATATATTTTATTATTATTTATATTATTAATACCGGACTAATAGACAGCAACGCTGCACGGTGATGTGGTAGAGATGAAACCGTGAATAATTTGCATGTCACGATCACTTAAGTTGACAAGAAATTAAAGTTACTGTTGCTGACTTGCTGCACTGTATTTTATATCTTTTTGAATACTAATTTGACTATAAGAGTATATTTAAATTTCTGTTATATGATCATGATGAATCTGGCAACACTTTCATGATCACTTTGGCTCTGTATTGGCAAATATCTCCAAACTCGCAATATAACAACACATGAAAAGTCAGTCGCAAAGCAGCTGTGAGTCAGTCAATATCAGGACTCGTTGGCTGTTAATTTTTTAAGAGCAGCCACACCACTGATCATTTACTCTCTTGCGAGAGTGTTTTCAATACAAATACAACAAACTTATTAACTTGTTTTGAATATTCAAATGATTGAATTGAAAATTTCCTAAGTTCCTGCAACCACTCTTGACTCACGCGAATCACTGGGAGTTTAGTCCATCTCTTTTGTAAATACATTTCGATAACACACTGTTTTATGGCCATTTTGTGTCTGTGTAAAATGTGCATGTATGCGAGTTGGAGTATTATGATCACAAATGGTCATGTTTTAGTTTTTATATGGCCATTTCGTTGCATTTTCTTATCAATTTATACAGAAATATACACTTGCAAACACTCGCACACACATACACATACACATGCACACACACACATATATATATTATACATCAGTAAGCACTTTTGCCATTTTCATGCTTGATTTATGCTCATGTAAATATCCATTAGATTTGGTCGATTGAAAATTCCGAAATACATGAAAATAGATGTGTAAATAAGTTGGTTTTACTGCAAAAAAAAAATATTATAAAATACAAAAATTCTGTTGCATCGAAGGATAAATTGTTGTATATGAAAACGATTTTCATAATTTTTATTTTTATCAATTCGCAACATGAAGAAAGAATTTATTTATCTGCACAAAGTAAAAGTGGCATTCAGTTTTCCCAATTAATTCTGTTCCAAACTTGGCAAAGCTGTCAATGGGGTTTGACTGAAATCTAAAAATATTTCGTGATGGATTGCAAACTAATTGATTCTGTGACTGATTAAAGGATTTTCGTAATTGAATTTAACTCTTCTTTGTTTGTGTTTATTATTTTTGTATTTTTATTGAAAATAGTTTTGCAAATAAATTTACAAAATAATTGGACAAGCCGACTAGTGTTTAACTGCAGATCACTTTTTACTTCACATAAGGAGTGGCAACGTAGTTGATCGCGAAAAATTCCGGCGCAGAAGCGTAATCCTATACAGTTATCTGAGGGTCGGAAAGTTATCTAGTACCACCAGTGACAGACAAAACTCTCGAAAGAGAGTAAACGATGAGTGATTTGGCTGCATTAAGAAATGTAACTCTCAACGAATCTTGATGTTGTCTTTCTCAGAGCTGCCTTGCGACTGATGTTTATTAAAGTGCACAACTATTTTTTGGTTCCATGTCACTAAGGATTTAATTGATTTTTTTTCTTCTAAGTTTTCAAAAATCGGGAAGCTAAAAATATAACCCCATTTCCAAGAGGCTCTGAGCCGATCTCCCAGGAAACTTCCCTCATTAATTCTGAAAGCCTGTCACTATGTATGTATATGTGGGTGTGTGTTGTATATATGTATATGTGTGTCTGTGCTTGCGTTTGTGTCTGTGTATTTGTACGTGGGTCAATAATTGGGCCGCTTATAACACTTGAACGGCTCATTCAAATCAACCTAAACTGACAGGTTCTGAAGAAAGTTCCTGAACTTCGATTTCCTGTGAATTTGAACCGATTCGAAACGTTAGAAAAAAGTACTTTTTAAAGTGTTTTTTTTTTACAATAATTTTTAATGGCTGCACCGACCTGTTCCTAATCAACTCTTGATATTTAAAAACCACTTCATTTCGATCACCGTAAACAAGATCAAAAACGTTGAAACCGTTCTCGAGATATCGTGAAAGGATTAAATTGTTTTTTGAAAAACTCCTAAATTATATATCTGATCAGATAGTGTTTTCGATATTTTTATAGAAAACGAAAAATAATTCAGGTATCGCTTGTCACGTTCGAATCGGTTGATTTCAAATTGAAATAAAAGTGTGGCTATAGAAACATGGAACAAACAATACGGATATACAGGACATAAAGAAGACAATAAAACGGCCATACAGCGACTTAATAAAAGTGTGTTATTAACGGGTTGAAAGACTTCTCGTATTCTGTTTCATAATAAAATTGCTGCTGTTACTAAATTCAATTGAGTCGTCGGAAAAGTAGTATTAAATAATTATGAACTTGGCCGCTGACGATAAAATTGTAGTGGCTTTCGAAAACAGCTGTTGTGCTCTGTGGTGATGTTGAATATTTAGCATGTCTTTTTGAAAATTTTATCATGTCTTTTCCCAAATAAAATTTCCTATAAAATAAAATTTAAATGCCATTGAATCATCCGCCCGACCAGATTTTAATGGAAACAATTTAATTGCTTTTATTCTTGACTTATAATTTCGAATCCCCATGCTGTGAAAAGAACACCCGTTGTAACACTCTAAATATATATTTGATATATTGTGTGAAGAAATAGAAATAAATTTAATAAATTTCTGAACGTCCCTCGTGCTATTTGGCCAATAATATCTTTGTACAGTTAATATCTAGTGTCTGTGCTTAAATATGAAACTAGTAGTGGATGCCGCGTTCTTTTGTGCGTAGTTAATAAAAGGATGTTATTGCATTATAAGTGTTTTCGATATCCATATGAAAATTGTTATTTATATTGAAAATGAAAAAAGAAAAATTAATTAAATTTATTGACCTGAATTTATAATCGGCTTAAAAAACCAGACCCGTTGGTATTAAATTTCCGATAATATTGAAAAAAATTAATTAATACCGCTCGTTTGTACTCTCAACAAATCTGCAACAGAATATGTTTCAAATATTCTTTTAACGGTTGCAAAATGAATAATTTAATTAAAATAATATTTAATAAAAGTTTGTTAAATTTATGTAGATATTAAATGTACTGCTTTGCTTTTGAGTCTTATCTTCTTGAATTTAATTGTTAAAAAATTGTCGCCATCAAGAGTTTATGAAAAATAAAGCCAGTTAAAAGGAAATTTTAAATCACTGCCGCCAGAAGTTCTACACTTTTAAACGTTTGTGTGCATTTTCCATCGCCTGGTTTGTTGTTGTTTAAAGTTTTTTCGATAACCAAATTTAACATTTTGGCTTGAAGGAAAATGTGAGATTGATTTGCGACAGTTTTGAAAGGAAATACTCTTGAAATGTTGCAGAACACCATTTAAGAAACTGCGGATTCTGAGGAATAACAAAAATTTGAATTTTTTAAATTTGTATTCGTTGGGTTCGGTAAATACCACGGCAAATTTGGCTGGAAAGCAGCGAACTGAAAAAACTGCGCATGCGCAAAATCAACGAGATGATATTTCTTGATCATTTCCGGACATTTTCCTCACTTCCACATATTTTCTTTGTTTTTTATTTTTAATTTCATTATATTTCTTTCCGATCTTACACGTCAAGAAATATTTATGAAGTTAAAAATGAGGAAATAACTTTCATTTTCACAAGATTAAATAAAAGTCAAGAAGTAACTTTTATTTTCAGTTCGAAAAATAAAAGTCACGATATACCTCTTATTTTCTGAAGAACAAATAAAAATTAAAAATAACTTTACTTCCTGAGGAATAAGTTAAAATCAAGAAATAACTTTTTTTTCTGATCTTAAACTAAAAGTCAGGAAATATATATTTTATATTCTCAGGAATAAATAAAAATCGGGAATAAAATTTATTTTTATATCGAAAAGTAATTGTTAAGAAATAACTTTTAATTTCTGAGGAATAAACTAACATCCAGAAATAACTTTTTTTCTGATCGAAAACTAAAAATCAAGTAACAACTTTTATTTTCTAAAGAATCAACAAAAATCTGGGAATAAATTTTACATTTTGTTGGATAAATAAAAGTCGGGAAATAATATTTTTTCCGATCCAAACTTAAATCTCAAGAAATAACTTTTACTTTGTGAGGAATTAATAAAATGCAGGAAATAACTTTTATATTCTAATCGAATTACAAGACTTAAATAATGACTTTTATTTTCTTATATCGACCAATAAAAGTCAAGAGATAATATCCAGAAACAACTTTTTTTTTCTGATCGAAAAATAGAAGTCAAGAAATAACTCTGACTTTCCGAGGAGTAATAAAAAATCAGAAAACGAATGTTTTTCTAATTCAAACTTAAAGTCAAGAAATATTATTATTAGAAAATAACTTTTATATCCTGATCGAAAAACAGGACTTAAGTAATAAATTTTATTTTCTGATAACGACAATAAAAGTCAAGTAACAACTTTTATTTTATGAAGAATAAAAGTCAAGAAATAACTTTTATTTTCCGAGGAAAAAATTCAAATCCAAAAACAACTTTTTTTCTGATCGAAAAATAGAAGTCAATATATAACTTTTATTTTCTAAAGAATAAAAAAAAATCAGGAATTAAATTTTATATTCTGATGGATAAATAAAATTCGGGAAATAACTTTTATTCTGATCCAAACTTTAAATTGGAGAAATAACTTTTACTTTGTGAGGAATTAATAAAATGCAGGAAATAACTTTTATATTCCAATCGAAAAATAAAAGTCAGGTAACAGCTTTTATTTTCTGAGGAACAAATACAAATCAGGAAATAACTTTTTTATTTTCACATCAGAATTTAGTAATAAGGGATTTCCCTACTTCGCATAAAAAAATTTCATAATAGAAATTTCTGAAATTCTTTTGATGTCAGCTTTTATAAATTATTTGATTCCACTCTTTTTTTTAATATAAATAAAAACAAAGAAATAACTTTTATATTCTCAGGAATAAATAA
Source organism: Linnaemya vulpina (assembly GCA_963675445.1). NCBI lineage: Eukaryota > Metazoa > Arthropoda > Insecta > Diptera > Tachinidae > Linnaemya > Linnaemya vulpina. Next base: position 64,371,524 of record OY776280.1, on the reverse strand, counting down.
AAATCACATCGAAAAATAATTGTCAAGAATCCTTTTTACTCTGCGAGGAATAAAACAAAACAAAAATATTATTTTCACAGATTAAAAAATTAAAGTCAAGTAATATTTTGCAAGCAGCAAAATAAAAACAAAGAAATAACTTTTATATTCTGCCAAATAAATAAAAATGAAGGCATAACTTCTATGTTATGAGGATGAAATAGAAATCGGGCAATAAATTTTATTTTCAGATCAAAATTAAAAATCATAAAAACTTTAACTTTTTGGGAAGTGAAATTAAGAAATAACTATTATGTTCTGGGAAACAAATAAAACTCAAGAAATGACTTTTATTTGCTGACCAAAAAAAAAAAAAAACACTGTTTATGAGTGCCATTTTAGTGCAGAAAATCTTTTGTTGAGTCAAATAGTTTCCAATCGAATTGGATTCTTTCTTCATCACTAACTGTTGGTTAAGTATGAAAATGTTTGACTTAAAAAACACGCACCGTTTAAAAATATATTTCTTGTTACTCATAACTAAACAACTTTTGTTTGTCACTGTACACTTTAAATGCTCTTTTGAACAATTCAGTGAAGTGTTTTGTTGTTATTCAAAAGAAATAGATAAAGGAAGCGTCTGCTTGGAGTGGCTAAAGGCTGATATAAATAAATGTTGAATCAAAAGATTATTCCAGTCTTGGGAATTTCTTTTACCAGTTCCGTAGTTGTTATTTATCGTTAAGGGATTTCTCTACTTCTCATAAAGAAAAAACTCATAATAGAATTTTTTGAAACTTCTTTTGATGTCAGCTTTTATAAATTATTTGATTCCACTCTTTTCTTTCTTTACAGCGAATATCTCCAGAGGCGGTGAATGCAGAAATAATATGTAAGTATTTGCTAAATATTTGAAATAGTTAATGCGCTTAAGTAAATTGATTTATCACTCATTGAATGCCAAAGCGATTAGGCAAAACTCTTTTAATGCCATAAGTATTATTTATTAACTTATTTGCTCATTGAACAACTTTGGCAATTAAGTTTCTTAACAAAATCGTTAGCAGAATGATGATTTTTATAAAAAAAAATTATACAAACATCTTTTCGTATGAACATAAAATCCTTTAGAAATGTCAAACGTTTAAAATTTAACTGCATGTCTTTCTTTTGTGTGCTAAAACGGAAATCTTCTGAAGAATGTTAAAGACTTGGAAAGAACAACACAAATACAGCCTAAAGCTTTCCTTGTCTCTTCGAACCTTACAAACGTCGAATAATTAAAAGTGTCATTAAAACCATATTTTAAGTCATAAAAACAACCATTAAATGTAAGCGAACGACAAAAATATTGAGGCTTCTTAATTTTCAGTCAGAATTTAAACGAAACAATCATTTTTATTGGCTGGCAAAATTAAGTGCTGCCAAAAAAAAAAAAAAACAGTTGAAAAAAGAAAACTTTGTGATGGAATTCATACAGATAAACTTATTTTGCTCGTATAATTTATTGTGACATGTTGTGGTTTTGAAAATGAAAATGCCCTCTAACCAGTTTTTCTCCTTTATCATTTGAAAATATATTTTCTTCTGTTCTGAACTTCATGTTAAATAAAATTGCGAAATATATGCTGCCTTAATTATAAAGAGTCGAACAACAAAGACCTACAACTGTTTATGTGGAAAATAATGAGGTTTTAAAGGGAACAACAGCACTAACAAAATAGCAACTGTTCAATAAAAAGGATATCGCATCCTTTTATTACATAATCACTCCAATTATAACAATTGCAATTATATATTTATTCCCTTTCGTAGGAAAAATACTGTCGTGACTTTCACTTGAACAATTTCCTCCCCAAACAATTCACTGTGAAGAATGTGAAAAGCAAAGGAAGTTTAACAAATTAAAAATAAAAATCAAAAATTCAATTAAAAAGATACCCGTTTATATTCAACCCCTGTCGCGATTAACATTCCCTTGAATAAACTTCCAAGTTTTCCGATTTGTTATCGTGAATATTTCCCATGGGAGGGAATTCAAAAACAGGAAATATGGCATCGCTAATATTTATCCCCTTACCCTTCAATTATTTTGCTAAATAAATTCACAATATTAAAAATTCACAATAAATCAATATGAGAAAGATAAAGAAACTTGTAAGTTTTATATATTTTTTGTAATTAGAACTCTATCGAATCGTATTTTACTTTCATTGAAAGAGTGCCAGTGTTAATAACACAGTGGACGCCCTCTGCCAAAAGTTCCGCTTGCACTATGGGAAGTTTGCTCCAACTTGTTGGAATAAATTTGTATCCAACTTGTATTACTCTTGGAATCTGTTAAATTAAATAACACTTGACTTAGAGACAAACCAGCTGGTATCTGGAATATTTTTATTTTGTCTCCATTAACGATAGCGGATCCGACTATTCGCTGCAAACTCTCTATGGATTGCTTCCTACACCTCATCGGGATCCATTAATTTTTACCCAAAGTCTGCATATATTTTTTACATAATATATATATATATATATATATATATATATATATATATATACTTTTTTTTTACTTTTACTGTTTCGCTTTCCTTTTTACTCACACGTTTTTCAAAGCACTTACAAATAAATCACAATATGCAATATCACTCCCAAATAATTCACAATAGAAACTTTATTCCCAAAATACTTAAGACATCGATTTGTTTGATCCCAAACAACTCATTTCCATATTTTAAAGAAAATTTTAACAAAAATTTAATAATCTTAAGTATTTACACCGAACGTTTAGTAAATTAATTTGGATGTATTTTGGAAACCCAAGAAAACAAAAAAAGTTTCTTTTTTTAACTTCTTATAGTCGGCCTCTTTTAAGTTTTTATAATTATTAAGTTGCGGATTAAAATCTAGTTGGGCTTTCAGGATCTGGTGTTTGATTTAATGTAAATAAAACTATTATTTCATGTTTTCATCCGACATTTCGCTGATACTTTCCGGCTATTTAGCGATACTTTTTATCAAATCTGGCAACGATATAAAAGTTGCAACAAATTAAAGCGAGCAAAATCTATATAATTTTTTGCTTTATTAAGAATCCGCTGCTCTTAAAAAACACTCTTTTTATCAAACTAATTTTTGCTGTATTTTTCTGCAAAATAAATTAAAGGGAAAAATGAAAACACTGGAAAGAACAACATCATTCACAATAACAAAAAAAAAAAATTATTTCAGCAGGACATCATTAACGTGAAATTTTTTCACGATTGCAAACTTAATGTTTTATAAATAGGATTTGGGACTTGAACAGTTTGGTTTTCCCTTGAGCTTTAATAAGGAATTTCTTTGAACTCGAAAATAGAGGACCTCTCTCTGGTTTTTCTTCAAACTGTAACATCATCAATATTTTGCAATTAAAATTAATGTTTCATATTGTTTTCAGCATGAAAAAACGATTAATAGTTTGTTAGTGATTTGTATGAATTGTTTTATTAATTTATTTATTGATTTATTTAGTATAATTTTAATAGGCCAAATATTCGAAAGATATTTTTAATCAGATAGAAATGATGAACACTATAAAGCTCTAGGGAAGTTTAAAGCAGCAGTTTTATATATTTAACTTACACAACACAGCAGAAGAGCTGTTTTCAGAAGCCGCCGCTTTGTGCTCTATTTCTCGTGTGTTGAGCTCTTGACGCGTTTTCACACTGGCACTTGTTTTTGAAATGCATTTTTAAGTTTTTAGTTAATTTTTTAAAAATCCTGATTTTAGTTTTTGAAATTATATACTTCTTCTGCCACGGCCTTCGTTGCCAACATCAAAAGTATTTGCACGAGATGATTGCAAATTGTTGCCTGTTCTATTACATCGCCATTATTATGGCTCCTTTGTTCGTTGGAGGTTCGTTCACATATTTTCAGTTTTTGTTTTGTAAATTTGCAAAAAACAAAATAAAGTTTGCAAGTTAAGTAGACGGGCAAATGTAGGAGAAAAAAAGTTAACGAAACACATCGCATAATAATCTGAATGCAGCACGTGCAACCAATAAATAAAATCAACAACCAGAAAATGAAAATGAATTCAAAAAGTTACTTATACTTGATGATTTGCAGCGTCGAAAATTTGTTTCCTTTCATTTTAAAAGTATCGACTTGAATTGGACTGAATGGAGAATATTCATCAGTTTCACTTGTTCTCGTTTATTTTGATCGAAAAAGGCAATTTCAAATTGTATGAAAAGAAAAATGCCACATACGGAGATGTTGTTGCTCTTTTTTTTTTATTGTTATTAAAGAATACGTTCCAATTGCAACGGCCAGCATAATAACCACTGGCGACAAGGAGCCACCACGAGCAGGTTGTATACAAAACAAAAAATATTGAAAGAAGTCTGATCACAATAGCGATAGAATTAAGTCCATTGAATATATGTTACAACATCAAAAAATATACTGAATATACCCCACTATGAAAGTGGGGTCAATGCTTTCAGGTTTGTAGTTGGCTTTATGCAAAAATTGTAAAATAATATCTGCCGTATTTATAAATAAATAAAGTGGGCTTTAAAATATAATTTAAATCATTCTTCACATGCACTTCATTTCTTATGAATGGAATCGTGTAAAGGGTAGTCCAACCATAACATGTGATGTTAATGTTAAATAAAACGAAAAGATTTCAAAATATTTAACTATTTTATTATTATTATTATTATTATTATTATTATTATTATTATTATTATTATTATTATTATTATTATTATTATTATTATTATTATTATTATTATACCGTGTCCAGACATGTATTTTTAATTGAGACAATTTAATTTTAATTGAGCAATTAAATCTAGTTTTCACACATACTCAATTTAGCTGACTCAATTATCATTTGACAGCTGAAAAAAACAATATTTTTATTTGTCTCGTGAATATTCGTGTTTGTAAATTTAAAAAATGGATGCAAATTTTGCTTTAAAAGAAATTTTACTTGCATATAATAGAAATATGGAGCTCTTGGAGTCATTGCGATTGATTTTTGATTTAAAATAATCAGTGCTCAAAAAAAAAAAACACGGGAAATTTTACAAAGTTTGCGAAAGCAGCAGCTTTTGCTTCTTTCATTATTCCAGCAAATACAACTCAAAGTTCACCTTCTGCATCAACCATTTCGTTTTTGTTTATTTATTCAGTCTGTAATTTTTGACGATTGACTCGCCATTATAGGAAATTTTTCTGCTCACTAAACACAGTTCTTAATAAACACACTTATGACCAGGGTTGCAATTCGAGTTTTACGCAATTAGTGAGACAATTAACTGATAATTGCTTAATTTACTAATTGACTTGTTGTATGATAAATTGAGGTCAATTAAGGTCTTAATTGAGAAAAATGTCCTAATTGCGCAATTAAGGGGGATGTCTTAACACGGTATTATTATTATCATAGAAGAATTCATGAAAAATATATGTGAAACAAAATATCATCGAAACTCTCGATGGTCCATAATTTCAATGACTCTGAGACATGATTGGCCTCCAGTGATGTGACGAATTAACTCTTTCTTTAACTCTTGAACTATTCTTGGCGTACTGATGCACATTTTTTTTTTATTTTAAATATCCTCAAAGAAAGAAGTTCAACTGTGCCAAATCACATCATCTCGAGAGGCCAATAAAAATCGCCACATCTTTAGAAATTACCGCCAAAGAATCTCTCGCTCAAAAGATTCATTCTTACGTGGGCTGTGTGAAACGTGTTACCATCCTGTTGGAACCACTTGACGTCTAGGTTCATATATTCGATTTCTCGCAACAGTGGTACTCGTGAGCTGTCTAATTGTTGGATAGGATGACAAGTCGAGGTTGCCACACTCAATATTTGTGGAAAAAGAACTTGTTTCACATTTGCTACACAATTCACCCGTTTGTGGATACATTTAGTCTATTATAGAAACCAAAAATTTAAACGGGTGTTTTCGTAAATTTTTATTCGCTGCTCTCCCTGGGGTGGATTATATCAAACACTGAAACAAGGAAACTTTAAATTAAGTTGGACAGAAAACTTTACGTTAAAGTAATATTAATATGTAACATCGTCCACTGTGGTGGGGTCACCCTTTGTCAGGTCACATTTGCCCCAACAAGCGTAACCACTACAAACTACGGAAATACTTACGGAACAAGTCTCTAAATCAAAATAGCTTCTTCATACATAATTAAAAGTCAGTGGCAGAGAACAGAATATTTGGATGAGCTTAACTGAATTGAAATATTTTTCGTTAGTATTTAGTGATTACGCCTTTTTAAGCAATTTTTTGCTCACTTGGTGACCATGCCCTTATTCAAAACAAATTATATTAGGCTTATAAGCTGGTTATAAGACACATTTTGTATGGAAAACTTGCATGAAGTATTTTTATGAATATGGCCTTTAAATTCTTTGATCACTTTTACCAGCTACACTTCTCGCACATTTTTTTTTATGCTGAAGAGGTCGAAAAGCTTTAATTTTTGTACACGAAAAACAGACAGCGAAGGAAAATTTTATTATTATTATTTATTAACCTGTTTTATTTAACGACATTTTCATTATTATTAAAGAATTCGGCGTTAAAACCTGTTCCTTCACGTAGTTGCAACAGTAACAACTGAAAATTTCTATTAACAGTGTGAATTACAAATACAATGAAAATCGTTTAAAAAAATCAAATAACCTGCTTTTCAAAAAAATCGCACTAAAAACTTGGAAATTTATCTTCAATTAAAAGTAAAACAATAATGAAACAAAATACGAGAGTTGTTGTGAACAAAGTGTAGGTCGCTCGATAGGGCGCAAAGCGGCCAGTGCTTTTTTCAAACCAGTTCTTGTTTTTTTTTTTTCTTTATTATTGTTTTAGTTTAATTTTAAAATTCATTTTTAAGTTTTTAGTTCGATTCTCTTAAAGAGCGTGTTATTTATTTCTTTATAGCACATTTTACGAACGCGTGTAAAAATACTTGCACTTTAGGACAAGATAAGAACATGAATCACACCAACAAGCTTGCACAGTGTTTTGCATGAGTAACATATTTAATAATGTTAAGTATACGCCTTGAAGCACAATAAAAATTGAGAGTTGGATACATACAAGAGGAACTTATAAGAAGCGTATAAAAAGAAATGCTCGAAACTGTTGAAGAAATAAGGGAAAAAGCTAAAGAAATTGTTAATCATAATATGAAATTTATTTGTTGGGTGGTTAAGCAATGTCTATATGCATTTCATTGGCGCTTCTTACCAAATCGTCAGTAGACTTCAACCACAGTTTTGTGAAGTTTCAAACTTCTCAACTTATTAAAAGACTTCCAAAAACCATCTGAGAATTATGTTAAATAAATTAACTATAAAAATTCACAAACGATTTAAAAAAATCACATTATAATAAGTGTAGCAGGCTATGAAACTTATACAAACCAAACCCAACAAACAACTTTTATTCGATATGACTCTATTTTATTTTTCTATACCTTTATACAATTAGAAATCCCTTGGATAACAATGAAAGTATTTATAAGGCAAAATGAAAAATAAAATCTCAATTGAATTGTTAATAAACTAATTTTTTGACATATTGTCATTGTACTATTATAATATGAAATTTATTTGTTGGGTAGTTAAGCAATTATTTTTAATTATTAAAAAATTGTTAATCGCTAAATGGAAATAAAATCAACCTCGAAAACTATCGATTTAGTTGCAGATATATTCAAATGGCCGCTTTGATTATGCATTTTTGTCGCATTCCCTTTTAATGCATCTTGTCGTATCCATTGTGTTGCAGTGAGTCATTCAATGAATTATCTGCAACTTCACTTATCTGGTCGCTTATTGCAACTTAATCGCAACTCAAAAAAAGAAGTCAAACTTGGCAAAGTGCGTCTCAAGTTTTTTTCAAATGTACGATAACATGAACTAATTTTGCTACAACTTCCCTCTCGCTGGAGAAATAATCCTGATGTTTTCTTTTTGCTTCTTTTTTACACATGAAAGAGAACTTTTCTTCGAATAACTTAAATTTATAAATTTTCGTGATATAACACTGTTGCAATAAGGAAGCGATATGTTCTTTATAAAAATATTTAATAATGAAATAAAGCCAAAAGAAGAGGCGAAACCTCTTTTAGCAAAAGAAAGTTGATTGCAACGATGGCTGAATGCCACACGTTCATCAACAAACAATGACATTTTATTGCTTCCCCATGCGAAGCTGGAGCTTAAGTTGTAAGTGGATTTTTATGAAAATATTTTAAGATTTTTAATGAAATTTTATATCTGAAGAAACAGAAGATGCTAAGGAAAAAAAGTTATTGCATTTTCTCCAGCAGAAGCATTAAAATATCGTCACCATAAATGCAAAAAACATCCTGTCACATTTTGTAAATTTCATGGAAAATGATAAAAATCGTTTTCTAAAAAAAATATGTGTTCGAATTTATAAAAAAAATTTCTATATCTGTAAATAAAAATGGATCAACAATTTAAGTTTAGGGCGAAGGAAAGCTAATCACTAGACTTGAAAACAATTTTAATTTTGCTTTGGAAATAAATTCTATAAACCGATTGGCTTGAAATTGTATAAAAAAACTGGAATTAATTACCTAAAAGTACCTCAAACATTGGCGCGGACTGTACTCTAAGATCGTGTTCTTGAGATGTGGATTAAGTTAAAACTGAGTTTAACATATTTTTTCTTTTTTTTTACAAAATGTGATTTTTAGTATTTTATATAGTTTTTAAGGACGAACCTTTTCAGAAAAATTAAGCTGTTTTGTCAAAATTCGGCGGCACAAATCCATTTGCAGACTAACACGGCCCAGTTGAACTGAGATCTCCAAAACCCAGTCTAAGTGAGAAAAATATTTGGAAGAGGTCCTTTTGAATTGTGCTGCCACGAGTATACTCTATTATAATTATTATTATTATTATTATTATTATTATTATTATTGTTATTATTAAAGTTACTTATACCTCATATTGCACGTGTATAAGGCTGCTGGTGTGGTTCATGTTCTGGTCTTCCCATAAGGTGTAAGTATTTTTACACGCTTTTGAAATTAAAGTAAAAAATAAAATAAAAATTAACCAAAACAAACATTTCTTAAGAAAAACGGGCTAAAAGAATAAAAATCAATTTCAAAAGAACCTTAAAAGAAAGAATGAACCAAGAATTATGGTAAAAGAAAGTGAAAACTTTGTGCCCCAATTTTCGGGCAACGAACGCCCGATTTTAAAACAACAGAATTTACAAAAAAAATCAGTATTAAAACGTTTTTACACGTTTTGCAATACCCGTAATGTTATACTAATGTTATATACCAGGCAGCTGCCTTTCAGCTTTAAGAATCACTGAAATACACACACACATAATTCTGTAGAACATAGAAATTTTTGTTCAAAACATGCTGTTCATACTTGTAAATGGCATGAGTAAATAGTAGCAACCCCTTTTGAAATGTAACAGTTTTATAACATTTAATTACATTCATTGAAATTCCCAAGGATATTGTACAAGAAAAGAACATGTCCTTTTTGCCAAAAAAAAATGTGTTTAAATTTTAATATTTCAGCACAATTAAAAATATAATTCCTTCCTTTCTATTTGTTTCATTTTTTTCTCATTTATTTCTTAAATATATAAATTTTTTCTCTTGTAGTTTTTGTAAATGTTGCAAAAGTTCAAGGAAGGCCTTAATCCTGCTTCATGTGCAACTCAACACGGCTTGTTAGCAGGAGAGTGCATTTGTGTTGTGCACACAAACACTTTTAGTGTCCGTAAAATGCAATTTAATTTAACGCTTTGTTGCACATACTTTTGCTCCGTATTCATTTACTTAGTTTTAGGTTTATTTGTTGGAGTTGCCTTTCCTTTAGGGTTGTCTTAATTTATAGAGCGCCCCTGTACAGCCGTATTAAATAAATATTAAATTTACACTATGAAAGTTGTGTGTTTGGTTTGGATTTTTCTCTTTCCGGTTTTCATCTTTTCACAAAATTTCATGAGAGCGAAAACAATCTGGTGAGTGTCTAGACTAAATTTTTACCAAAATCTTATCAAATGGAATGAATGTATTGGGAATATATAAAAAGAGGTGTTGGTAAAGGCAAGCAGGTTGTGAATTCATATAATAGAACTGAAAGCATAGAATACGTTAAGGGAGTTGCATATTTAAAGAGTACAGTCACACACAATAGTACAGTCACACTCATGGGAAAAGTAAAGATTGAGATGACTTTAAAAGTTGGTAAACCAACGCAAATATATCAAATTAGCTGGTGTGAATTATCTTATGGGAAACTTCAGTTTACATCGCAGGATTTAGTAAATCGTTTTCAAAGTGGCGGAGATTATTTTCGTTAACATCCCCGATTGTATATTAATCCATGGAATGCATTACGATGGAACTATACAATCGAGGTGATAACGTTTTGAGGGTAGATTTCTCAGATGAGAAAGGCTTTGAAAGCGTGTAAAAATACTTGCACTTTATGACAAGATAAGAACATGAACCACAGCAACGACGTATGAATAACATTATTAATAATATTAAGTATACGCGATGAAGCACAACACAAGAGGAGGTTTATATGCAAACAAACAAACAAGTGCAGCTAATAAAAATTTTATAAATAATTTTTTACTTATCAAACTGTAACCCCAACTCTTTTTTAAAAATTATTTAATTTTAAAATCTTCTCAGTTGTGATTCAGTTGATGTGTTAATGGTTATAATGGACAAAAACTATTTGATTTATAATACTATTTCTTGATACATCGCTCTAGCCGACAATTCTTGTACAGCGTGTTTTTTTTAGAGTGTCACAACTTTGAGTTGGCATCACTGCTTCAGTTGAGCATCCATTTAACAGATGATTACGGGTTTTTGTTTAGTTTTTTTTTTAAATTAATTTCCATTATGAATCGACTTACACCAGAGCAACGCTTGTAAATTGTTGAAATTTTTAATCAAAATAATGGGTCTGTTCGCCAAACTCATCCATTCAAAATTGTATTTTCCAATGAAGCCCATTTCCGGTTGAATGGCTGCGTAAATAAGCATAATAATAGACGCTTTTGTCGAACCATTAAATCTACAGAAAACTACTGTTGGGTAAGCTTTACGGGATGGTGGAGTCAGTCATTGGCTCCAAATATCTTCCAAAACGATGATGGCCAGAATGTTGCTGTCAATGATGAATGGGATTCGAAATTTTTTCGTAACTCCATGACGTGGTATTAATCTGGCTGATATATGGTTCCAACAGGGCGGAGTCACATGCCACACAGTGAGCGCTAGAACTGATTTACTCAAAGAAACTTTTGATGAAAAAATAATGGCGAAGTTAATTGGCCACAAAGATCGTGTCATTTAACCCCATGGGATTATTCTCTCTGGGATTATCTTCAATGACTTGTATTCGCCCATAAATCACAAACAATTGAAGAAGAGTTATCAACGAAATATAGTCGCAAATTCGGCGAAAAATTGTTGAGAATTGTTGGTCCACATTGCGCCTTCTACGCGGTAGCCAAGGCGGTCACATGGCAGAAATCATATTCAAAATTTAATTTTATAAAACTTTCTTTAAAATGAAGCCTGTTTCATTGATATTAAAAATATATTTCCTTTTTTTTATGATTTGAATTTGTGTTACTCTATAAAAAACACCCATTATATCGAGCGTTAAATGAAATATATTTTAAAGCTTTCAAGCTTTTGGAAATTATAATGAGAAACAATAATAATATTTTGCATCATATTTTAATTTAAAACTCTTCTTATTTAATATAATTAAACAAACTAAAATTCACTTCGGCCGAACATGTTTGGCTCCCAATAAATTTGAGAAGTATTTATTTTTTAAAGCTTTTAATTTATTTTAAATTATTAATATATCATATTTGTATGTAACCATCCAGGGTTAAGCTGACCCTCTTGTATTACAAAAACAATTTGCTCTTTCATTAAGCAAGAGAACTATTTTCTACTCTGCGAATTTTTTCCTTTTTATTTTGTAACTGCGTGGGAAATTTTTCTGACTGCCAATCAATGGCTGTTAACAACCAGTTAATACCAAATAATTATATGAAATAAAATTCCCATTAAATGATAATGCATTTTTAGAATTTGCATGCTCGTTCTTTTTCCATATTCTTCTATTGATTTATATTCATAGTCGGAAGCTTATGTTTCATTTCTGACAGAATACATTTTGTCCCTCTGAAGTCCTTTCGTGTTGGAGCTGAATCCTTAATACTGTGAGTGATGCTTTAGTCTATATAATTTTGTGTTGAAAGTCTGGTGTGCATTTACTACAGTGAGTGGGAGGCATTTGTGCCACTTGATAAATAAGTATTCTTAATATCTTTTGCTTTTTATTTTTTTAGTTTTTCGTCATTATAGTTCAGTTCATTTAAATATTTATTGGATTTTCTGATGTAGAAACTGGTTGGAAATATTGTCTGACGCTGGTTGAGTTTTATTTTTTGTTTATTTTTTTTTCTTGCGAAAATGTTATTTGTTTTATAATCGTCTATTATAATTCAAGTTTTTTTGAATCTCTTTTAAAAACTTTCTCCTCTGCGTTGTGTTCTGCCAATTCATTTCTTTCTTTTTTATTTTTTATATTATTTTTTTCCAATCAATATTTGAAACAGTTCCAAGAACAAAAACTAAAACGTATACAAAATCTAAATGGCATTAATATTGCATGACGCTTTATTTTATAGTTTAACCCTGTAAAAAAGTGAAAAAAGAAATGTTAAGTTTTTTTTTTATTATGAAACAAGTGTTTCAGTTTAAAAAGATTTTAAGAAAATGTTGCAAAATAATTCAAAGTTACAGTTCCTTATAAAATTTTTTCTTATAGAGTTATAGAACGTTGTGAAATAAATTTGAAATCAATATATTAAATTGACTGAAATTTACTACATTCTCAAGATGACCTTTTGGTATTATCATTTATATATGATTTCTGGCATATGACCGCCACGGCTGGCCCGGATTAAGCTCCCATCTGTGCTTCGTTTCTATTAATTTTTTCCTATTAATTCTTTTTTATATAAATGGAAATTATTTTCGCATTCAATAAATTATTTTATACCGCAACAAATTACACATGAGCACTAGTTGGAAAGTGTAGCGACCTTCCAAAACATACTAGTGGAGTAGTTTTGTGAATTAAAAATTAATTTGATTGTTTATTCCTTCAATAACCTTATTATTTATCATGTCTTTTGCACAGTAGCCTACTAATTTCAAATTAAATAAATGAAAATACTGGAGTGCTAATATTTTTTTTCAATCCCACCGACTAGTTAATTTGTGGATGTCTGGAAACTATCCGCTAAAAGAGTTGTTCATTTATTGAAATATCGTTAATCAATCTCTCCCTCATCAGATCAGTTATATAATTCTCGCGGAGTCAAAGTCTTGTGAGTTGTTATAGCCTTTTTGCTATCTCATATCTAAGTAGACTTGTAATTTGCTGTACACTTTTCGGTATATTATCGTCCACAAAAATTCAAAATTTTCATATGATTTGCAAGATATTGTTGTGTAGATATGCACAATATAAATAATTTTGTAAATTCTTGGTAAAAGAATTTTAAATATGCTTAAACAACAAGAAACATTCGAGAATTTATGCATATACTCTTACATCATTTATTCCCCGATTGTCATTTGATATAATCGGTAAAAGTAAAATAAATATAAAGAAATGAAAGAGTTATAAAATTTTTCATTTTCATGGTAAGTTTGAAGCCATTCCTGTGGCCAAATGAGAGGGTGTCCCCTCTACAATATTAACTACGCATTATTTGCAGGCATGATCATGTCTGAAAGAGCAGGTTACAGCACCCTAATTCACCGGTATCGTGGTGAAAATTTACCGGCAATAAAACAAGTACGAATTCCTTATCTTGTCTGTCTTAATGGTATCCTCTGAACACCTACCCCGGGTCTAGGAAATAGTTGCGGCATTAAATATACCCTGAGTATGTAGGGGTCATCCCTTGAAAGCTGGAATATGAAAAACTGTTGACTCTAAAGTCCATCCTAGCAACTACCCGCTAATTTTAAACTCGAATTTATACCAACTTCCTATAAAAAAGTGGAGAACACTAACTCATCAGATATATAATTTCGAATATTTGTAATTTTACTTTTTTCGCACTATTTTCGTTTATTATATCTCACTAAAAAGCTGATCCATTTCTATTCACTTTGTGGCGATTTACGTGAATTTTCAATGTCAAGATTTTGTGGAATCGGTCGAATAGGGTGAACAGCCAGTTATATCGAAATAAACCACTTTTGAAAAAATATTATTTCTTAGTCTGGTTTTTGAGATTTAACAAGCCTATTTTTTGGAATAGGTTTTAATTTACATGAAATCAAAATTCAGATGAAATCCGTAAAACGTTAACATTTTCGAAAGTTATAAATGGGTCACATGCATGCACCTACATGCTCCTACATGCCCCTACATGCACACGACTCACATACAGACAGAGTGACGGGATCTCAGAAATAGTAAGACTGACCTCACAACGTCGAGATCTGATTAGACCTCGATTCTTTTCAGTATGGGACAAAACCAATAACATCACGATTTTTGAAAATCTTCAGTATTCTCAGCGGGAAGTTAAATAGAACATGTTTATGAACGATTTAAAATAGATTTATTTATTTTTTAATAAAAAAAAAACAATAATAATAATAAATAAATAAAATAGACTTAACACGCTTTGGATTAATATGACTTTGTTCGACACGCTGTTGTTATAGCGTGTCTGGACATGCATTTTTAATTGAGTCAATTTAGTTTTAATTGCGCAATTAAATGTAGTGTTCACACACACACAATTCAGCTGACTCAATTAACATTTGACAGCTGGAAAAAAACATTGTTTTTATTTGCTTCGTGAGTATTCGTGTTTGTAAATTTTGAAAATGGGTGCAAATTTTGGGTTAAACGAAAATTTACTTGCATATAATAGAAATATGGAGTTCTTGGAGTCATTGCGATTGATTTTTGATTTAAAATAATCAGTGCTTAAAAAAACGAAACACTGGACAATTTTACAAAGTTTGCGAAATCAGCAGCTTTTATTCCTTTCATTATTCCAGCATATACAACTCAAAGTTCACCTTCTTCACCGGCCATTTCGTTTTTGTTTATTTATTTATTTATTCAGTCTGTATTTTTTGACATTTGGCTCGCCATTATGGAAAATTTTTCTGCTCACTGAACACTGTTCTTAATAAAAATACTTATGACCAGGGTTGCCATTTGAGCTTTGCGCAATTAGTGAGACAATTAACTACTAATTGACTTGTTGTATGATAAATTGAGGTCAATTAAGGTCTTAATTGAGAAAAATACCCTAAAATGCGCAATTAAGGGATATGTCTGAACACGGTATTATCCTATTAATAGTTTAGAATTTACAAAATTTCTTTCCATTAATTATTCCAACTGCTTCACTGTGCCTCAGTGCTACTTATGACTCCCGCTCCAGCATTGCAGGGTTAATGTTAGTCTTCATATCTGTAAATGGCAATAATATTCTTGTAACCAAATTCACATTAAACTTGCCATGGACTAAAGCCAGTGCCAGCAAGAAGCTAAACCTCTCCCTCAATCAGCCAACCAGGCAGCCAGCCAACGAACCACTGAAATAGCGCCAAATAATTTGATTGTTAAAAAATAACAAAAACATTTCACAATATATTGAAAGCATTTTGCGGCAGCAGCAAACAAACAATTTTCTATATGAATGGGTGGCAAAAGCAACCTCAACGCCAACACGGTGCAGCAAAGAAAATAATATAAAAAAAAATTAAAAAAAGATATAGAACAAAATATCCTTTAAAACGAATTGTAAATATTTGTGTGACCGACACCCAGAGCACATGAACAAATAAAATGATTAAATGAAGCAATTTGTTTGATAATCTATCTTCTGGCCACTGCATCTTTAGGAGCACGAATGCTACCAAAACTCCATCCAATTTAACAAATGAAATAAATATCGATGGAATCGAAAGGGAAATAAAAACCATCAGAGAGAAACAAATTGATACGAGAAGTTGAAACAAATAATGGGAAAGTACTTACAAGAGTAGTGAAATTTATAGAAATGCAAAGTAGTTTTTTCTTTTATTGGGAAAATTTTCTTCTACATTCACACACGTTGTGTTGCTCCGCACTAGCAGTTGACTGGCGCTCCAGCAGAGTGGACAATGTATTGGCATGACTATATAAATATTCATCCTGCTTTTAGCATTTCAAATTGATATAAAATCATTTATAACTCTGCCAAAGATATCGCAACAAATGTGGGGAGTACATGAAATGGAAAATTGTCAAAAGAAGACAAATTGAAATTCGTTTGCAAATGTTTTGTGTGTTAATAATATCTGCAAATGTTGGATAAGGAATGACAAATACAAGTTAGTGAAACTAAATTGTGTTTATATATAGAGATGGCTATCATGGGTATTGCTGCACTCATGATAAGGTCTGGCACAAAAAGATACTGGCCGGCTTTCATATACTCTCACATTATCATGAATAATCCGGGCTGTAAATAATAAGGAGTGGACAAATTTGAGGTTAGGAAGAAAATTGGCTTAAGAACACAATTCATTTTCTACGCAATTAGTTTTATTGACACCAATCCAAAGTTGAAATACAAGAATTAATATTGAAACATGATATAGGACGAACGTCCACTTTTAATACGTTGGCAGATGTCCGTTCTAATCAGGATACCCTGGCCTGCTTTCAGACGTGGACACATTTGAGATTAGGGAAAGGAAATTAACTTAAAAACAAGAATCTGTTATATAAATAAGCGCATTTGGTGTTGTATATTTCTTTACTTTTGAAAACACTTAATTCACAAACTGTATTGCTGCTATTTTTGTTAGTATGTCCCCTTTCACACACATCAAGTTTGACTCATCAAGTCTTGAGTTTATAGAAGAAAGGGGAGAAGAGAATGAAAAGAGGTACAAACCTGACTGTACCATCAAGTTTTAGTAAACTTCTCACTTGAAGTTGGCTGCAGCATATCAAAAAACATATAAAGTTGAAAGCAGAGACAATGAAACTTGATGAAACAATACGTTTGTGTATGAAAGTGAATGCAGGTTTAAAAGAAAACTAAAGAAAAACTGATCAAGTAAACCTGATGTGTGTGAAATAGGACTATGAATAAAAAACGAAATTCAGAAAACCAAGACCTGAAGAAAATAATTGAACAGCAACATGACAAAAGCGTGCTGCCATTTATTTTATATAATTCTCGTATCCTTTTCCATAATTAAATTGATAAAAATAGAAACTATTCCGGCATGTTCTTTAAATCTCGGTGATTTAAAATCGCGTGATTTTCGAAAACTAGCTCCACTAACAAAAATATTTTTCAGATATTCTTATATTTTCTCGGATATGATGTATAAAAAAGTCTTTTCTGATTTTTAAATCCCTTCAGGATCAATATTTACGTTAGAAATGGTGTGATTTCGAATCGACGTAGTTTGCAGAACACGCCCATTTTTCACATTCAACTAAACATCGCAATGAAAAGTATTAAACATAAATACACCTGGCTGCAGATGATGAAAGTGTAGCGGCTTTCGAAAACAGCTGCTCTGCTGTGCTATATAATTTGAGAATTAAAGCCGTTGTCTTTTCTCATAAAAGTGTAACTTGTTTTTACTCCATTTGTAAAAAGTGGCAGATTGGAGGAGTTTTAAGACTGAAATGATTTTTCGCCGGAGAAACCAAATTAATTGCAAATAAATTATTTATTTTTAAATGACCGAATATTGCCATTTTGTATCAAAAAGTGTAAAAAATGTTGCATTATTTTCTAGAAAAGAAATCAATATAAAAAAGCTGATGTCGACTTTTTGCTTTAAAATATTTATTATGTTTCTCAAATCAAAAAACTTTCCGAACGATTAGCCAATAAAATTAAATTTAACCCAGGATGATTACTTTTCATTTTTGTGCATTAAAAAACACATATTTCGTTAAGTATTTTATTCCAGAAATAAAAAAAAATTAAATTAAATTTAACAAAAACATTTTTTCTGTGCTAAAGTTTGCTACGAATTTGAGCAAACATGAAAAAGTTTTATGACAGAGAGTAAATGAGCTTCCTCAATTTGACGAATACTAACCATCCAGGGTTAAAAAGAAATTTATTTTATATATTGCAAATTAATATTTTCAAATTATGGAAACTCTTATAAAAATTAAATAAGTACTCGTGAAATACATAATTCTATGTAAAATCGTGTAATTCTCAGCTGTTTCCAATATCTAACTTGGCAGCACTCAAATTAGCCCAAATTTTGGTTGGTTTTATTTAAATCATTTTGTATGATTAAACCAGGTTTAAACAGTTGGTTTTTGAAAACAATGTCAGTGTGACAACTCTTTTACATTTTGTTTGCTTCGCAAAAAATATTTCAAGTGTAAAGGGTGTTTTTTATAGAGTGATACAAGTTTAAATCATAATAAAACATAGTAATATATTTTTGATATCAATTGTCTTTATTGGATAGATAATTTTATGACATTAATGTTTAAATATGATTGCGGCAATATGGCCGCCACGGCTGGAGCGTACAAGGCGCAATCTGGAACACCAATTTTCACAAACAGTAGCATTCTGACCAGCATCGTTTTTGAAGAAATATGGGCCAATGACTCCGCCAGCCCATAAAGCGAACCGTAATTTTCTGTGAATGTAATGGTCTTATGGATTCTTCTCACTACAAATGTGACAATTCTGTTTATTTAAGTACCCATTCAACCAAAAATGGGCTTCATCGGAAAATAAAATTTTGAATATACGCAGTGCATGACAAGTTTGACGAACAGGACCATTATTTTGATTAAAAATTTCCACAATTCGCACGCAATGTTTTGGTGTAAGTCGGTCCATAATGAAATGTCAAAGCAAACTAAACAAAAGGCAACTATCAGCTGTCAAATGGGTGGTCAAATAAAGCAGTGATGCCAACTCAAAGTTGTATCACTCTATAAAAAACCCCTTACAGCAGGGAAAATTTTTACTCTTAAGAAGTAAAATTTTTATGGGGTTTTTTTTTGTTTGTTTGTTTGTTCTTGTTTCAAAATTGTTTATGTATTCGAGTGAAAATGAGAAAAAGAAAATAAAAGTTTCTGTGGAAATAAAATGAAATTTTCCCATTAATTTCACTTTTAATAAATTTCTTTCGTTTTATAACATCCTACAAAAGTAGGACACGGGGCAGGCAGGTATATATTTCAATATGCTACAAAAACTGATTCATGATGATAGAAAAAAAAGTGCAAATAATATCTATAGTTTTTTGTTTTTTTCAACAAAGTGGAAGCAGCATCAGCATCAGCATAATTTTTCTATTTTGTCTCTTCAAACAGACACTGACTGCGCAATCATTTCATTGAGGCGGAGGCATAACCAAAATAGTTTTGGCCACTGAAATAGAATCAGCACTCCTTTTGGCTTTATTTTGCATGAACATGCACGAGCGTGTATAGAGTTGCAGTCCGTAACTCGTTTAAAATCGCCTATTGAAATTTCAATTAATTATGCGATGGTTAATGAAGAATATACACACTCATCACATCATCCATTTGCAATTGTCGAAATGCATCCTCTTTAATTTATGCTCCATCTACTGCCGTAAGTGAGCAAATGCAAATTACTGCGGACCACTTTATATATCCTTCACCTGCTTAGAATGAATGTTGCGTCGAATAATTTTTTTTTTCTTTTTTTTCGAAATGCTAATTAATTATCTTTGTAGCCTATTTCATCTGCAACAGTTTTGCGGTCAAGTTGGTGTAAATAAAAAATTGTTTCAGCTCCATTAGTGGGGATGCTGAGTGTATGGGTAATTCCATAGCAAAAAGCCAAATCATTAGACGCGCGAACCCTTTCGATTTACATGAAATTTGGTCACAGGCTCTCTTTTGTCTTATTAAGTACTTATTTAAAAGGGTAAAAACTCTTAACTCTAACGAAGAACTCTGAAGTGTAGAATAGCACAAAAAGCAGGGTAGAATAACTTTGCGGTGGAAATTAGCGGGATGTTACAGGGATGTCCGTTAGGGTTAACCTTTTTCCATATATTTCTTTTCTTGAAATTCCCAATTCAATATTTAAGTTTGGAAATCGAATCAATTATTTTTCTTGCTGTTGGTTATTGTAAAATTATTTATTTCAGTGGCGGATACTTTTAGTTGTCTGTTGAAAATGACTCCATTGTGTTATTATTCTTATGAAATATTTTTAATTTAATTTTTTTTTATTATTAATTAAGTCAAAATGACCGTTAAGATTTTTATGCTCGATTTGTATTTAATAATCAATAAGAGGCCATTGAAACTGATAAACAAAAGACATAAATCTGGTCTTTATTAGCGGCGTTGTTGTATGAATGGATTGAATTGTATTCAAAAATATGTTTGTATAAAAATTCTTTGGATTCATTCGCATTAAAATAAATTCGTTTATTTATTAAACAGATATTTAATGTAGTGAAATGGAAATTGTGTCAGATATTCATACTATTTTTCTGTTGAATAAAAGTTTTATTTAAAAGAAATAAAAGTGCAGACGGTTGCGAGTATTTTTTTTTTTCTTCAAAGCCAACTTTATTTCGTTTGTGTAAATAAAACACTGAAAGATAATCTGCAAAAATCATTATGACATTGTGCATGTCCTTCGATTGTACATCGAATACGGCCTTGGGCCTGTTTTATTTAATATTCTGTTATCATCAAGTTTAACGTCACACTGTGCATAGACATTAACTTTAAATTTCAAAGTCATTTACTATATAACAATAGTGGCAGTTTTAAGTCCTTAAATTTTGCTACAAAATGAAAAATATTTAAATTATAATTCCAAAACCATGTGCACGTAGAAGAGTGTGATAAAATAAAAAATGCTATAAAACTATTTACTGGATTAATTTACATTTAAAGATAAAGTTTAAATAAAAACTTGTCAACACATTCTGCAGTATATAAAATTATTGTAACGTTGAAAACAAAAGTTCTGTGTCAGACTCTCAAAACAACAGCGTACAGAAAGCGACATGCCCCCTTAGCCAGCGATTCTTTGGCTGCACAGCCCTAAAAAAAATGCTACACCATAGGAACGCTTTTGTACTGCACTATATTTCTAACAGTCATCATTTAATACATCATAGCAATTAAGCAGATTCGAAACATGCTACACGTTTAATGCTTTTCGTTTTCAACACCCAACACCCAAAACACTCCTACACTTCAAGCATGACATGAACAAATTTTACTGAATCCTAAACTGAATTGCATTTTCTTGTTTGAAATAGTTTTAATGCACTTACAAAAAGCAAAAAGAAAAAATAACACACACACACACACACATAATGACAAAGTTAAATTTGAATAGAAATTATGAAAACAACAGCAATTTTATAAGCATTTAAAACGTCAAACGAGTTACAAAAACTCGCTGCCGCAAGTCAATTAACAAAACACAGAAAATCACTTTACAAACGCAAATCAGACACCAAAAAGAAAAACAGTTCAAATAAATACATAATTGAAAAATAAAAGTCCCACTAAAAGCACACACACTCACACACACACACACATAGAGAGTGTTTGTTTAAGTGTTGAATAAAACTTTAAATATTAAAAACAAATTCAACAATTTAAATTCTCAAACAAAAAAGAAAATTGAAGTCGAAAACATTTCAAAGTGATTTCGAGCGTATGAGAAAACCAATTCTGGTCCACTTTTTCGTGGACAACATGGCAAAATATTGCCCTCCCAGGGGCCAGTTGTTGCAGTAAATATTCTAGGACCAGCAGCTAATAATTGGACTGTATCAAATCGAACAATCCTGAAGGCTAATTTCGCTATTAAGAAGTCAATCAGTATGTAAACCCACCTTCTCGAAAATATGTCCCGTCTGGATCACTGTGGTCCACAAGTTATTAATCCTTATCACAATTTTACAATGGGTGCTTTTTATAGAGTGACACAAATTTAGTTCATAATAAAACAATGAAAAAATATATTTTCAATACCAATGAAATGGCCTTAATTTGTAAGAGAATTTTATGAAAGTCATATTTAGATGTGATTAAATGAGTGGGCGCGTGGAAGGCGCGATCTGGAACACCAATTTTCAAGCACTTTTCGCAGCATTTGCGGCCGTATTTCGCTGGCAAATCTTTGAATGTTGATTTCCAGGTATTCAATATAATCCCCACTATCTTGGTGGCCAACTAATTGGGGCCGTTACCTGAAATAATTTTCTCATCAAACATTTCTTTTATTAAATCAATTGTAGGGCCAGCTCTGCGTGTCCTATTTTAAGCACATGTCAGAGGGATTAATGTCCCGTAATTGAGGTACGAAAAAATTTCGAATTCCGGTTTCCATTGAGCATCATCGTTTCCGAAGACTGTAGTGAAGAAGCAAACATTTTCCTTAACTAAAATGGAATAATTTCACTTTTAATAATTTCGTCAAATATCCCGAATCGGTTGGAAAGTTGTTTGGAGTTGATTGGAGTTCGCTCTTTCCGATTTTTTTTTTTTATTTTTTTTTTATATTTTTATTTTTTTAGGTGCTATAAATTATATCCAAACAAACACTGAGTGTTTAGAACCCACGGCCTCCACAATGATGGACTAGCAAAATGCTCACTGAACAAAATTTGGTCAAGGACAAAGACGCCATGGAAAATGGCAAAAAGAAAAAGATCATACGATCAAGTTTTTAGCCGATTTAAATCAGGGAATATTTCCTTCTGGAAAATGCAAGCAAATTGTAAATAAACTATGGAAAATATTCAGTGATCTACTCGTCTTATTATGACGGGCCGCTTTTAACCAACGCTTTCCCATGGGCCATTTGGAATCTCTGCTTTCGTATTACAGATAGGAAAGCTCTGACATCAAAAAAGAATCAGCAATACTCCATTTCTTATAAATTTCCTTTGAACCACTTTTAATATTAACTTTGAATGTTTTATTTTGAATTGACAAACATTTTTACAAAATTTGTTTTCAACTCTCAAGCAAAAGTACAGAAATTTTTACAAAATATTTATTTTGCCACAAATCAAATCGCTTCTTCGTTAAAATTTAGCACCCCTACTCGTAGGTTTCACCCACCGCACACAAATTGGGATAAGGATCAACTGGCTTGTTTATACATTTTTCAGCAGGCGATTCGCATACTTCATAAGGAGTTCCATCAGCCTGAATAAAGGTTGCGGAATTACAGACTATCCAGAATACCAGCTCTTTCTCTCCAAACGGCGCACTTGTAATACCACAACCAACATGAGTATTTTTATCAGTCACCAGATCACTATACATCCTATCACTTAAATTTGAAAAATTATTGATTACAATTTATACATGAATAAAAAAATAGGTTTTCAATATGTATTACAGAGTTATTTCCTTCCAATATTCTATTGCCTCAATTATAGATTCTTCAATTTCGACGGTTTTAGGGATTCTAATTTTAAAAATAGCTTGGCTAGAGCTGGTAAAGGTGTCAGTTGTATGGCAGTCATCGAACCAATCCATACACTGTTTAGTATTACGAGCAGCATGTCCAGCCAACTCACTGTTCCATTGTATTGTAGCCATACGACAAGCGACTGAGTAGTTGTATGTATCATTTCCTCCGCCTGCAACAAAGTTGCGAAATTTATTGAACCCATCTAGAAAGACATTTTGCAGTTTCTCAGTGATTGTTTCCTCTTTAGCTAACTTTGGACAGAAGGAACCCAAATTCTGCAAGAAAAGCCGCAATATATTTTGTATGAAGAAACTCTTATGAATTGTTTTTACTTACTTCATCGGTCACACAAGCAATATGACCTACTTCATACCCATTAATCGTACAATTCATTTGACAATAGTCGGTGGCAGATACGATTGCAACGGCTGCCAAAATATGGCAGAATATTAAGTTCGTTTTCATTTTATTAAAGTTTCACTGGCGGTTTTGCACGTATTTAAATCAAAGTACTGAAGACTAATAACGAAGAAAATATCCGTAGGCTTTTTATACCAAAAATTTAGTTAATTTTGATAAAACAGTTAATTAATGTTCTTCTTATTTTATACAACGATTAGATAAAAGAGAGAAGTCGTAGTTAAAATTAGATATTTGATAAGAAACAATTAACATCAACAGTGTGATTTGTGTAAGGTAACGAAATTTACCATGAAATTCGTTACAACTACCAGCACATTCAATTTAAAAAAAAAAAATATATAATAAAAAACACATAAAGTTGATAATGATTTTTAGTCTGAGATGTTCAAGGCTTATTTTTATAACAGGCTTATAATTGCTTGAATTTTCAGGAAATATACGCCGTGAGTTAAATAACAATAAGATTTTTATTCCCCTACAACTACAAACTAAACAACAAAAATACTCTTTATAAAACGCAATTATAACGAAGATAAAAAACATAAAAATTTGCACATGCTGCGATCGATCATGACACTGCTGCTGTATGAGACTGATCCTCAAATCTGCATGTTTTATTTGTTTGTATCTTCGACATGCTAGAGATTTATGGGACCACACAAAGTATATAACCAAGCGACGTCCGGCCGGACGTCTGTATGTGACACCGGTTCTCCGAAACCTCAACAGAGATAAAGACCTCGTTCTTCGATTGATGTATGAGAAAAAGTCGTAAATAAATTGCTATTGAAAATCGGAAAGGAGTTATTTAAAGAAATTTTTTTAATTAAACTTGTTTTGCACTCCAGGAAGTTTAGTTCTCTGTATTAAATATCAAACAAAAATACAAATAAATATAATTAAATGAAATAATTCTAAAGTAACTATTAATTGTTATAAAAACAGTTTAAAAAAGGTTGAAAAAAGGTAAAAGGAATCAGTCGTCTTTTTGACTTTCTTTAATTTCATTTTATCTGCAGTATAAAATAGGTTTACCCCTTAATTCATAAACGATTATTAAAACTAAAGTGGCGTTAAAGTATGGATTTTGTATGGTTAAAGATCCCTTAAATCATTCATTAACTTTAAAAATCGTTTGTGAATTAGGGGGTTAGTTAATAATAAAAAAAAACACAAGTTTATTTTAGTTGGTTACTTTCATGTACCAAAAATTAATTTACATTTTCCAGCCCTGCAACAGTATTTTGAATTTTCTTGATTTTCGACAGCAATTTATATGCGACTATTTTCAATAATTCAATTGAGAAGCGACGTTTTTTATCGTTTGAAGTGAAGCATATCAAAAGTTAACAAGAAGTTGAAGTCATTTCTTGGAAAGAATTAACACAAGAGGAAGGAAGTCACTACAAGTTTGAGAATTTTGAGATCGTACACTAACACATCGGAGTTGAGTTCAGGCATGGGAAACGAAATGCTAACAAACATGGTGTGGCAACGAAAAATCGCTGCGGTACCTGATGATTGAAACAAGTTTAGATCGCAAGCATAAGTCTCTACGATGTCAAAGATACAGGCAAATAAAACAAGCAGATTTGAGGATCAGTCTCATACAACAGCAGCGTCATGACTCATGATCGATAGAAGCGTGTGCAAATTTTTATGCTTTTCTTTTTCGTTATAGTTGCGTATTATCAAGAGTATCGTATTTTAATTTTTTATTTGATTTTTTATTTTATAGTGTACCAAAACTCCTGTTATTATTTTTAACTCATGACCTTCATTTCCTCATAGTTCAAGCACTTACAAGCTTGTTATAAAAATAAGCCTTGAACATCTCAGACTAAAAAATACTTAACAGCAGTATAATTTTGTTTTATAATGTTTTTAATTTGAATGTGATGATAAATTTTTTTATCTCTTATAAATCACACTGTTGATGTGAATTGTTTCTTATCAAACATCTAATTTTATTTATGATTTCCCTCTTTTATCTTATCGTTGTATAAAATAAAAAGAACATGAATTAAAATTTTTGTCAAAAGTAACTAAATTTTGGTTAAAAAAAAGTCTTTGTATATTTTCTTTCTTATTAGTGTTTAATACGAGCAAAACCGCAAGTGAATTTTTAATAAAACGATAAAAATTTTCTATTCTGGCAGGTGTTGCAATCGTAGCTGCCACCGACCATTGTCAAATGAATTGTACAATAAATTCTTTCTTATTAAAATGACATACATATATGAAATAAAATTTTCGAATAAAACGTGTAAAAAATGTTGCATTATTTTTTGTTGATATGACATGGAATTGCCCATATGAGACAGCAATTTTACTTGCTAATAATGCTGTAGTCAATTGTAGTATTAAACAAAGAGAGGGGGTTTAAAAGATTTTTTTGCTTAACAATAAAAGCGTCTGGACAGTTTTCTAAAATTATTAATTAACATTTATCCGATAAGACCTCCCAATATATGCACTTTCATTGTCTACCTGCATTGAAGTTTGAACATTGTTTAAAGTTGTTTAAAAAAATCTCTTATACAGGGAGATATTTAATAGTTTCTTTAAAAGAAAAACTGTTATTGTTAATATTATAAAATAAAATGGAAACGGAGGCGGAGGCGGATATTCCAAAAACATATCCTTTTCTGGAATATTAAAATAAAAAAAGTTAAGATAGAATATGGCAAAGCCCAATAGACTTTAATGGCCTAAAAAAAGATGCATTTAAATAACAATTTAAAATAGCAATTAAAAAATCTCGAGCATGAAAAGACTACAAAAATAAAATATAACACAGAAAATATTCAATTTCAAGTTTGAAAATAAATAAATATAAATGCAGAAATAGACAAGTGGAACACGTCTTAGGGCCACTGATTGCATAAAATGCAATTAAAAATTGAAAGCAAAAAATAATGGGAAATTTAAGCCGCAATAATGAACTCAAAAGGCGGTTTGTTTAGGCAAAAAGTGTTGTTTTTAAAAATGATTAAACAAATACATGCTCGCTCACACATCTTCCAGTAAATATAAGTTGTAATTTAATAACATGTTTATAGTTTTAAACACGCGCTATCTGTTCCTCAAATATATCTTTTCATCTCTTCTGCCCTCCCCAACATATTTGCTTAGTATGAAAATAAATATCCCAGTACGACAGCCAGTCAGTATCTCTTCATGCGTTCATCTCTTCTGCTTGGACTTGATCCTTAAGCAAAATGGTATTGCAAAAGACAGTGACAGCAACAACATGATTATTATCAAATAGCAGCAACAGCAACAGCAATAACTAAACGGCATGACGACAAAATAAATAGCAACGTTTTCTGCTTGGCTGGCAATCAACAAGTTCCATCCAGTGTTGTACAACTGCAACAAAACGTTGTCTTAATGTGAAAATAATTCAATGCAGTTGTTGTTGGATAATATGGAAATGATAAATGATTGGAATTTGAAGATTCAGAGGTCGTCATGCTGTTGTGAAATCAATTACAATCAATGCAGATATTTATTTAATTTCGTTTTAACTCTGTGTGCCAACAAACCATTGTAATACTATATGCACAAACGGGCGTCGGCAACAACAACAACAACAACGACAACAACAACAACAAAAATAGGGGAAAAATACTGCCAGTAATAGAGATAATGAAGCTGACAATAATTATGATGCGATAATGGTAGAGAATATAAAAATGGAGATAAAACTCAGTCAAGCAGTTAACCAAGGAATCAGCCAACCGACCAACCGACCCAAAGCAACATTTCCCCCCAGTCATTCATATTTGAATTTTATTTTTTTTTTTCATCCACTCATCCATTCAGTAATTTCTTTTGGTTTGCAATTTTTGTATGTCAGTATTTTCCATTTTTCTAATAAACTCTCAACGTTGGCGAATGTGCCTGAAGCAGAGATGGACAGTTCAGCGGTATTCAGATATTTTATACTTAATATTTTATTATCTAAAATTACAGATGTTATTTATATTTAAATTAAATATGATTAACACTAACTCTTCTAGTGTTGTCAGTTATTCGGTTATCATCATATTTCTACCTGATCGAACAGTGGGACAATTTGAAATTTTTATTCGAATATTCAAACGAATTTAGAAGACGATATTTTATCGAGTTCTCATCAGATCTCCGCTTTTTGAAGTTTCTTTCTTTTTATTCGAATATTCAAACGAATAAAGAACACGATATTTTATATTAATAACTTTGGAAAATTATATTAAAAAAGATCTATGTTAAATATTTTTTATTAAGAAAATCGGGAAGTTATTGATTTTAACCCATTTTGAAAAAAAATATCGAATTCTCATCAGATCTCTACTGTTTTAAGTTTTTTAATTTAATGTGTAGGTGTGTGTATATTAATGTGTGTATGCGTAAGTATGCGACCCGCTTATGACTTTTGAACGGTTAAACCGATTGAAATCGCTTCTGCACCAACGTCTTCTTCCTGACATTTGTGGACTGTCCTGCGAACTATCAACAACACATGAAATATTGTCTTCCATGTGGACCGTATTTGGTCCTTAAAGGTCCAGTACACTTCTTTAAAAAAAAACGACAATAAGTACGCTGCGTCAAAACAATTGACCGTTGATTTTCAATATAAAATTCAACAGATTTTAATCGCTGCTCTGGAAGTAGCGCCTGTGGACATTCGATTTAAACCTTCACTAATTAAAAGTGACAGGTAACTTATTCCACATGCGGACTGTTGGACCCAAAAACGAATTCTTCTTGTAGTACGATTCCTTGCAATATCGACCACAAATGCATGGGCCTGTTGTCAAAAAGGAATGGGTTTCGGGAACAAGCTCCCTGACTTCGTTAAAGCACATCCAATTATAGTAACGATAAAACAACGAAATGCAGCGATGCTCAAAAGAGTCAATAGGGCTGGTTACTCTACTGTCTCCGAGAAGCTTCTTCGCCCTCTTAAATGGACTTTGTAGCACCGATCCATGCATTCTAGTATTATCGTCGTATATGTTATCAAATCGTATAATTTTACAATATTTTATTTTTGCTGGCAATAATTTTCATTTAAAAAATGTTTTCAAATTTCATATGATTTCCAAACTCTTTTATGGAGGTTTGACTTCTCAAATAGTTGATAACTAACAGCGCAAACTGAAATATTCTTAATGCTAAAAATATATATAAAATACATATATATATATATATATATATATATATATATATATATAATTCATTTCAATTAAAATTTCAAACTATTGCAACTAAAAAGACTTAAAACATATTAAACATTTTGGATACACGCCAGAACTTGCATACCAGATTGAAGTTACTATTGATTTTATATTTATAATTTCTGACGTTTAAAAATACGACAGCATAACGATACAACAAATTTTGTGTGTTCACAAGTGCATAAATAAATGTTGTGTTTTTATAAACAGTAATCGATTGAAGTCGTATATATATGTAAATAACTGAGAGTAGTAAAAGAAATAGTTTCGTTATTCCCAGCCTTGCTGTAACGCAGTAGATGATAAAGAAAAGCAACACAAAATATTTTAATAATCTATTGATACTTATGAAATTGTAAACGTTTTACAAATTCAAATGCACATAAAAACTAAACTGCAGCTCTTCTGCTGCTGCTGCCTAAGTTGCAATACTTGTAGCTCGTTTAATACCAGAGACTATAACGCTGTGCAAGTAACATTCAATGCAGCTCAACGACCTTTTCGATTTATATGCATCTTTACTGCACTGATCTCGATAATTGAAATACAAAACTTTTTCACTCGCTTTATAACGTCATGTGGCAACTGCGGTTGCCACAATCAACAGCCAATCGTATGCATATCTGCTTGCAAAAGAAGGGACTTGTGTGATGTTGTATGTGTGTAATGTGAATGTAGTGGTGAACGTTTGCCATGAACGCTGTGCAAACATTATTAATATTGTGTACTTTTTGTGTAGTCTTTCAAGACCCCTTTTGCTTCTTCGCCAACAAATACCATGAAGAGAATATAGAAAAGTGCAACAGCCGTTGCCGCACATCATTATGTTGTAGTTTAGAATTTCATTGCGTTGCTTCATTGCGTTTTGTAATTTAGTTTTTAGTTGTTTTCATTTTGTGAATATTTTAGCGTCTTGTTCATATTTATTTCACCCACCAACTGTTGTAGCCATGGCAGTTCTTTAGTCTATGTATATTTAAAAATATGTACTGCAGGTTTGCGAAATGAGACCATCAAAATTAGTACCAATAAATTCGTGAAATTGTACCAAACAAAAATATTTTGAGCAATTTTTAGTTCTCTCTGGTTACTGGAGCCAAAGTACATACAAAATATTGTTACATGATTTAAATTCCATTTTCTTAATTATTTAGGCTTAAATTAAAACCGATTTTTCTGATTTATAACACATTAATAAAAGAAATTTTGAGACAAAAATATATTTCATGAGTCTATGAATTTTATTAAGACTTTAGATTCCATTTGTTTTATTCATTAAGATCTATTTTTTAGAAATATCTGATTTATAACAGATTAATAAAACAAATCTTGATACAAAAGTATATTTCATTCTATTTTTAATTATTATATAGATTTTTCTGATTTATAACCTGTTAATAAAATAAATTTCGATACAAAAAAATATTTTAGGAGTCTATGAATTTTATTAATTCGTTAATTTTAATATTTTAATTATTTGACGCCCATTTATGAAAATTTTTTCCAATTTATAAAAGATTAATAAAAGAAATGTTGATACGAAAATATATATCTGTATAAATTGTATTAATCTGTCAGACTTTTTGAAATTATTGAGGCCAAATTTATAAACTTTTTTCTGATTTATAATAGGTTAATAAAATAGATTTTGATACAAAATGAAATTTGATGAGTCTCCAGTAATTTTATTAACTCGTTAGATTCCATTTTGTTATTTATTGAGGCCTATTTTTAAAAAACATTTTCTGATCTATAACAGGTTAATAAAACAAATTTCAATACAAAAACATATATATGAGTCTATGCAATTTATTAATTCTTTAGACCCCATTTTTTTTAGATTATTGAGGCCTACTTTTTAGAAATATTGTCTGATTTATAGCAGATTAATAAAACTAATTTTTATACAAAAATATATCTTATTAGATTTTATAATAATTCTTTTGATTAACTTTTTTTATTTATTGAGGCCTATTTCTTAGAAATATATTCTGATTTATAGCAGATTAAAAAAAAATTATGAATTTGATTAATTTTTTAGATTCCAAATTTTTTATTTATTGAGTCCAATTTTTTTGAAATATTTTCTGATTTATAACAGATTAATAAAGCAAATTTTGATACAAAATCTTATTTTATGAGTCTATGAATTTTGTTAAGTTGTCAGATTCCATTTTTTAATTATTGTGGTAAATTTATAATCTTTTTCTGATTTATAACAGGTTAATAAAACAAATTTTCATACAAAAGTTTACTTTATGGGTCTCTGCAAATATTATTAGTTCTTTAGATTCTATTTTATTATTATTATTTTTTTTTTTTTGTAAATTTACTGAGGCCTATTTTTCAGAAATATTTTCTGTCTTATAACAGATTAATAAAACAAATTTTGATACAAAACTTAATTAGTCTCTTATGAAATTTTTTATTTCTTTAGATTCCATTCCCTTAATTATTGAGATATAATTTATAAAAATTGGTTATATTTTGTAACAGGCTAATAAGACGGATTTTAATACAAGAATTTCTTTTTAGTCTCATTAATTTCTCAGATTCCATATTGTAAATTATTAGGGCCTTGTTTATAACATATATTATAATTTGTAACGGGTTAATAAAACAGATTTTGAAACAATAGTTTATTTTTTAAGTCATTAAATTTTATTAATGCATCAGACCCTATTTTTAAGATAACTAGTTACAACTAGTTTCTAAGTATATATATTTTGTTAATAAAACACAGAGCGTTTCATTCAGAGTGCAACAATAATTAAAATTTCTTTATGCCAAATTATCCACATTTTGTTAAAATTGTTGCTTTAAAAGAAATTTACAAGAAGTTAAGCGATCTTATTTGCTGTCATTTGCATTTCAATAGGTGAATACAGATGACCTAATCACAAAGAACTAGAATGATAGAATCTGGAAATTATACAAAATTACATCAGCTGAGAATGTTTGCTAATTGTACCATAAGAGCAATTTTGTGTACCATTGAACTGTGGAATCTAGAATTGTACCAAAAAAGAGTACAACTCATGCAAACCTGTTACTTAGTTTGTATTCATAAATTTAATGCTGTTGTAGCAGCAGTTGCATTGTAACTATTTATGAAGGGCGCAACAATTAACGAATATTCTGGTGAGCATTTTATGGCTGATTATGTTACAATCTTCATTCAAGTTAACGAGTATTTTTTTATTATATATTTTGTTGTAAAAACACCGCAGTATTTTTAATGCTTTTTTTTACTAAATTCTCCTGCTCATTAAATTAATAACCAGAAGCAAATATATATTTTACTGTAAAATGTTTTATTATTTATTCAATATTCACATAACTTTTATTAGCTCACATCATAATTTTTATAACCAACATTTAGCCAGACTAAGATAAATATGATATGAATTAAAATAGTTCTTATATGATGGATGCTGTCGGCGTCTCACACTAAACTAAGCGACTACCAGCATGCAGATATACAGGTGCAGTTTCATAGTCTATGATTTTATGTTCCAAATGCATATTTTTCAATATAAAATATTAAGTGGAAATGTATAATATAGGGTGTTTTTTTTTAGAGTGATACAAGTTTAAATCATAATAAATCATAATAATATGTTTTTGATATCAATGAAGCGGTCTTTATTGGATAGAAAATTTTATGACATTAATGTTTAAATATGATTTCGGCCATGTGAACGCCACGGCTAGCGCGTACAAGGCGCAATCTGGAACACAAATTTTCACCAACAGTAACATTCTGACCATCATAGTTTTTGAACACATACGGGCCAATGACTCCGACAGCCCACAAAGCGCACCAAACAGTAATTTTCTGTGGATGAAAAAGCTTGTGGCTTCTCCTCACTCCAAATGCGACAATTCTGTTTATTTACGTACCCATTCAACCAAAAATGGGCTTCATCGGAAAATAAAATTTTGAATGGACGAAGGGCACGATAACTTTGACGGACAGCACCATTATTTTGATCAAAAATTTCCACAATTTGCACGCAATGTTTTGGTGTAAGTCGATCCATAATGAAATGTCAAAGCAAACTAAACAAAAGGCAACTATCAGCTGTTAAATGGCTGGTCAAATAAAGCAGTGATGCCAACTCAAAGTTGTATCACCCTATAAAAAACACCCTATACATACATAAATTCTCCGCACTAATATTTGTCGTACACATTTCGAATATCTTATGACTCTGTAATGTCAATCAAATGAATATGAATTGAAACATATTTTTATATAGATTTCTACAACATAAATATTACTTCAATATATTGAGCATAAAAATTCTCAAAGTTCAATAGTCTTAGAAAGCAACAATTAAGTCTTGCTATTTTATTTTAAAAAAAATAAAATTACTAATCTTTTACTGATGCACAAACTTTCAAAAACCAATTGAGAATTACAAAGAAAAAGCTCAGTAGCATTTGAAATTTTTTTGAGAGCAAAATGCTGAGCGCTTCTTTGCAGTGTTTTTATCTATTAAGAGTAGGCTTTACGCCATATGTGCCATTGTTGATTGTTAACCCTGGATGGTTATTCCTCATTTTTGTACGTTAGGGTAACATTTTGTTTAAGATATTTCTAACGGCATAACTTTTAAAGTTAAAAATAAACAAAAATATTTTAAAACTGTTTAATTTTAATTATGTGCTGATTCTTTTTCCCAAAATTTTACTAAAAAATTTAAAGTGATCAATTGAATTAGCATATAATTAAAATTAAAGAGTTTTAAAAAACGACAATTCCCCAAAAAATATGTACTACTATAAAAAAAATATTTTAAATTAACTATTTTATTCAAAATCGAAAAAAAATCAAAGAAAATGTAATATAAAAACTTCCTTTTTCTATTAAAGTTTGATACGAATGTAACCCAACATAAAAGAGTTCTATGATGAGGAGTAAATGTGCTTCGCCGACTCGATGAAGAGTAACCATGCAGGGTTAAAAAACATGCTGATCCAAATAGACGAGATAAACGCTCTTCAAGCGCCAATAAATTCTTGGTCATTTGCTGGGTTATGCTGATTACAAATTGCTTCTTATTTTTTTCCTTAATGTGCTTCGAAAGCGTGTAAAATTACTTACACCTTATGAAAAGATAAGAACATGAGCCAGACGAGTGTAATGTGACGTTTGAGTAATATTATTAATAATATTAAGTATACGCGCGGAAGCACAATACAAAAGGAGAGCTAGATACATGCAAATATATAATGGGAGCTCATAAAAAGCGCATAAAAACTTTTAATTTATCACAAAAACTATTAAGGATTTGTAGACTTTTATAAGAAAATCGTCTATTTTTACTTTGCTGCCAAAATCGTCCCATTTACAGCCCTGATTTTGGTGCATATAACTTTCAAATTTTTTTCAGTCGTTATATATCGGCCACAAAGTGAATAAGAATTAAATTGTTCATAAACGTTTCATCGATGTTATGAGAAGGCCAAGCTACGCTATTAATCTTGTTTTGTGTATCTCTTTTGTTAACTGATATTTTGATAACTCAATATGTAATTTCAAATGTATTTACAACTACATTTTAAAGTTAATGTGATTCAATGCTGTTTGCAAATGTCTTCTTTTTTCTTCAAAACAAACAAACGAAAAAAACAATTTAGAACCCAAATCATGACATAAATACAGCATTCATGAATTATTGACAAATTATAATGTAAAGAGTTGCAGATTAAACAAAACAAAGTTATTCCAACAGATGAAAATCATAAAAATGTTGAAATATACAACAACAACAATTAGGTCATTTGTCAAAGGTTGTAAACATATTTAAATAAGAAGAGAAAAGAAAAGAAAAGCCACGGCAACAGCAACAGCAAAACAGTTGTTGTATGAAATAACAGAGAATCTCAAAGAATGGGAACACAAAAATAGCCAAAAGTTATCAACAACAAAAGTATTCTTTTTTAATATAAAAACATATTTTATTTTACTTAAAGACATATTTTCATAATCCCCAACAAAAGCGAAAACTGTTGTTGTTGCTGTTGTTGTTAGTAGCGCTGCTGCTGCTGCTGCTGTTACAATACAGCACACTTTCCAACGACACAAAAGATTGTACTGGAATTAAATGAAAATGTGTAAAGAATTAACGTTTAAATATTTACTTGGGGGGAGAGAAGACAATGACAAATGAACTAACTGTTGTTTCTATTGTTGTGGCCAAATGAAAAGGGTTTACTTTCGGAATAAGTTTGTCAAAAGTTAAGACGTGCTTAGTGTCAGATAACGAAGCTCTGCAAGTGGAAACAAAAAGTGTGCAAAAAACATAAAAACTTGAGAAAATAAATAAATAAAAATTGTTGTAAACCACAGCACAGCGGTTCAGATCCATCTGCTGTTTGTTTATTTTGCGTGAGCAAAAGCCCGTTAAAGGATATTGAACAGATTTATGCATGTAGCGTCGTAAATACATAAATAAATACCTTTCGAAAGGCGTAGAAAATTTACAATGTCAACGTGTGACATGATATAAAAACGATCGAAATAAATGTGCATGCCAAAGTGGTTTTAAGTTACGTTACAGTGTAACGGGGAATACCCTACACTTGCGCAATTACAGTCATGCAAAGACATGTAAATATTTACATGAACATGACATGGCCAGAGGCAGGGTTGACAAAAAATAAGAAATACTGAGGCAGGACTGAGAATTTGTGGCAGGACTCTAAAGAATTATTCCGAAATGCACAACAACGTTGGCTGTTGTGCGATAACAAAAATTGCATTTCATTATAGTGGCTGCAACATTGAACAGATCAATCGATAATTATATCGTGATATGCCCATTAGACAAAAGATAGGCAATCGCCGGGGAAGAATTCCAAGTGAAAAAAGGAAGCGCAACGTCTTCCTTCAGGCTTCGATTATGCAGTGTGTTGCCAGTTAAGATCTCTGCTTTCACAACAAAATTTGTTGTTTTACTTTCTAAAGCACTAAAAAATTTTTTTTTTTCTTGTATTTTTAGGCCAGTTTCCCATTTCTTAATTGCTTGCTTTTCTTAGAGAATTTGAAGAGCGAAACTATCAAATTAAGAAATCAGCTGTTCGCTTGTCTTTTCAGCAATTGAAAACCGGCAAAAAACGGGCCGAATATTATTTTCTTGCTTTTCCATATCCATCTTGTGCCATTGTGCAAGTCAGTGTAGAATCTAATCACTGCAAAATCAAAGAAATAGCGGTTTCGAAAAATGACATGTGCTCCGCTGTCAAGGACTTATGGGATTTCTGATGTATTAAGAGATATGCCGCACTGATCCAAATGGTTTCTGTTGCACAACACTTTTCTATAAGATGTGACCGTATGAAGTGGAGGCCTCATTGGACCTTCAAAATGAGGACGACGCAGCCATTACGGTCAATGGAGACACCTATCGCACCATGATAACCGGTTTTCTTGAACTCACTCTTCAATACGATGAGTGCAGCAGAACTCTGTAGAACACCATCACTTTGGTTCGGTTTAGTTAAGCCGTTCAAAAGTTATAGGCAGGTTCCTTACACACACACATACATGCAGACATATTGACGGGCTCTCAGCAATGGTTGGGGAACTTCCAAGGACCTCAAAACGTCGAGGTTTGATGGGAGCTTGATTTTATTAAAACGGGCTAAAGCCAATAACTTACCGATTATTTAAAATTTTCCCAGCGAGAAGCTAAAAATCGGCATATATTGGACTATTACCATATAGTATATTCTCAGAGCTCTAATATTTCTAAAGTTTTTATATTTTATATAAATACCACGTAGAAAAAATAAATTGTGTTTTTCTTCTTATTCGTTTTAATATAATTATACACTTTCGTATATCATTAATGCCCTTAAACTTATTCCTTTCCTTTTATTTATTGTTTTTTTAGATGCTACTCCAACAATAAAAAATAGCAACAATAACGACAACGTGTAATTTATTTGTGTATGCATGTGTTAAGTACAACAACAATAATGTTATGCTAATTACGAGCTGTAAATCCACAAACAAATGCTGACATTTAAAGGAGTGTCAACATCAGCAGCACCTACAACAACAAAAATCACTACAAACAAGAGAAAAATACAAGGGCAACAAAACAAGAACGAAGCAAAAGGAGGCAACATCAAGTTACAGCTGTAACGAACAAAAAAAAAAAAAAACAAGGACATTAATTAATAACAAGTAAACGACACGAATCCCAACACTACAACCAGAGTCGAAGCCATTATCGTCAACGTCAACGTCAAACACGACAACGTTGACAATAACGTCGTCGTCGTCGGAATCAACAACATCATCCGTATGCTAAATGGTTGCTGGTTCTACTAAAAAACCATTGAACATTCCACAAGAATTAACAAGTTGATTAAGAATTTCACAAGACCAGCAAAGGAAGAAATAAAAAATTTATATAAAAGTAAGAAAAAACGCACAAAGAAAACAACAACAACACGTACCCAACCAGCACACAAGTTGGCCCAAATTAAGGCCACTTTACAGGCACTTGTTAAAAGAAGCAAAATAAGTCGGTCACGTGCTTGAATGGTGGCATAGTTGATGTGTCAGGCGAGAACTTTGAAAAGAAATAAAACTCTCTGAAAGGCAATTAATGTCTGCCTAAGCAGTTCAAATTAAACAACTTAATTTCCCATCACTCTGCACCAGCACACAATATTGCCAGCAAAACGCACCAAAATGACTTCCAGCGTTTGCAGAAAACACGCCTCCCCCTCCTCCTCCTCCTCCCATCACCTTCCCAACAAAAAGACCAACAAAATGATAACAACACACTACCTGCAAGACTGGCTAACAAAACTTGTATTCTGCATAAGCATTCTGCTGCTTCTTAGTGTTCACTCTACTTTCGGAAACTCTGACTGGATGCAGAACTGCAGCATGTGCCATTGCCATTGGAATTCGGGCAAGAAAACAGCCGACTGTAAAAGCAGACAAATCTCCACGATACCCAACGATCTGAGTAACGAATTGCAAGTCATAGATCTCTCGAATAATATTGTAGCCGAGTTAAGAAGGGAAGAGTTTATGGAGGCAAGTCTTCAAAATTTGCATAAAATTTTCTTAAGAAACTGCACGATACAGGAACTCAATCGCGATGCCCTGAAAGGTCTCGCCATACTCATAGAATTAGATTTGTCACACAATTCCATTAGGGAATTACACGTGGGCACCTTCAACGGCCTGGGTAAACTGCGCAATTTGGTAATGAACAACAATCAAATCGAAGTTTTGGAAAATCATCTGTTTGCGGACTTGCATTTTCTGTCGCGTGTAGAATTCAAAAACAACAAACTGAAACGTGTTGATATTCATGCCTTTGGCCAGCTGCCAGTACTGTCAGCGGTCTACCTGGAAGCCAACAATCTGACAGTACTGAGACGAGAAACCTTTCAACGCACACCAAAACTAGTGCACCTATCGCTGGCCTCAAACCCCTGGAATTGCACTTGTGAATTGCAAGAGTTTCGAGATTTTGCAATTGCCCATCGCCTGTATACACCACCCACAGATTGTAACGAGCCCAAGCAGCTGAAGGGAAAGCTGTGGAATGAAATACCTTCCGAGAATTTTGCTTGCATGCCGAAAATCTTAGGCTCCA
The DNA here is from genome assembly GCA_963675445.1 of Linnaemya vulpina. Classification (NCBI taxonomy): domain Eukaryota; kingdom Metazoa; phylum Arthropoda; class Insecta; order Diptera; family Tachinidae; genus Linnaemya; species Linnaemya vulpina. Next base: position 64,332,656 of record OY776280.1, on the reverse strand, counting down.
TTAGATCGTATGTTGAAGCCCAGTCAGACAACATAACGCTACCCTGCCGCATTGCAGGCTCGCCGCGTCCCAATGTAACTTGGCTGTACAACAAACGTCCCATTAATCCCAACGATGCCCGATTTCGTATACTCAATTCAGTCGAACAGCAACATTCCGAAAGCATAAATATGCTCAATTCCGAATTGCGTATATTTGGTGTACGTGCCACCGATAAAGGCTCCTACACCTGCATTGCCGACAACCGTGGTGGCAAGGCCGAAGCCGAATTCCTGCTACTCATCAATGGCGACAACTACAGTGCCTTGGATGGCACCGGTGGGGCCAATAACTTTGCTGGCATCGGCACTACCACCTCCGACAGAGAAACAAATATTTTACTTATCATTTGCCTTATTGTCACCACATTGTTGCTGCTGCTCATTGTTGTTGTGCTTGTCATCTGCTGGTATTGTCGTCGCATTAAAACGTATCAAAAGGATAGCACGATGCTAAGTGAAAACGGTTTAATCTCCTCAAAATTGGACAAAACTCATAATGGTTCGATGCTGGAAGGTTCTGTTATAATGGAGATGCAAAAGAGCCTATTGACAGAAGTTAATCCCGTTGAAAAGCCGCCACGTCGCACCGAATTGGAAAGCATTGATGGCGTTGGCAATAGTGGTGATGATGGGCACGAGATTAAAAAGACTTTGTTGGATGAAACACAATTTGGTAAGTAAAAAATGCTCTGCTACAAAAACACCCACTCGAATGTGCATGCAATCGCGACGTCAAGTGTAAATGGAAAACAAGTCGAATGTGTGTATGTGTGTGTTTGTGTTTGTGTGTGTACAAAAAGCAAATTGTCAGCAATGGCAAGATTATGTTGCTTTGTTGCCATTGATATGCCATCATTCCTTATGGTCCTTTAAATGCACAAATAAATTCTTGCTTGAATATTTCCTTTCATTTTAAATGACCTTCCACTGTTTTCGTTAGCTAAGCAGATGACGTGCCAGGATAAGGCGTAAACAAGTTTAAACAGTGCGGTTTTCCTTGTCAGTGTTTGTACAACAGCTCATTTGAGTCTAGTGAGAAGCATTTAGAATATTTTCTCTCTTCTAAAAGCCAATAGATTTGTGGTTTTATGTCCTTTTAAACAACAATCAAATGTGTTTAACGAAATAAAGGAGAGTAGCCGTTGGACGTGCAGAACTTTAATATGACCTAAACACATACGAGTTAAACAAAATAATAGGAATTGGAAGGACTTCATTTGAGAAATTACTTCATTCCAACTGTTGTATCCAAAGATAATTTCCAATATATTAAGTGTGATGTAGCTAACTGCTTGGGTCAAATGGGTCCGGACGAAATGCCCACAAGTAAGGAGAACACGAAAAGACAAATACTTTCAACTAAATGTTCACTGCATTTAAATGAATTGTTTCAACAAGTAAATTTTTTAATACAATTATTTTAGTACGATTTTCCTCCTTATTTTTTATTCTCTGCATAATATTTATATTTTCTGCTATTATTCATTGCTCGAGCAGCTGATTACTTGACCCTGGAATGTTACCAAGACGACGGACGAAGCTCATTTACTCTCTATCCTATAACTCTTTTATTTTGCTTAAATTTGTGTCGAACTCTAGAGATAAAAGACGATTTCATGTTGTATTATATTTTTATTATTATTTTTGTTTTAAATACCAAAAATATTTTTGGTAGTTCCGCTAGAATTATTTTTAAAAATTGTTCGTCGATTCAACGAGTGTATAAACATGAAGAGTAGCCATCCAGGGTTAAATACATGCGCTAACTATCCCAAAGATGAGTCGCAATACAGCTTTTAAGTCAGTCCGCCTCCCATAACATTAATAGTTTACTCTCTTTTGAGAGTTTTGCATCCCATAAGCTCTAGTTAACTTCTACAAACCAGATAACTTAATAGGATCAATATACTAAATGGTTGCCGGATCTACTAAAAAGCCATTGAACATTTCACAAAAATTAACAAGTTGATTGAAAATTTCACAAGACCAACAAAGGAAGAAATAAATACTTAATATAAAGAAAAACTCAAGACGTACTCAACCGGCACTTAACAGTTCTTCTGGGTAATTTTCCTTAATTAACTATGTTGCCACCTCTTATGTGAAATCATAAGTTTGTACAGTCGGTCAAATAAAAGGATACGGCATCTCTGCAATGATATATTGCAAATAAATTTTCAAATATTTTTGCACGATGCAGGAAGAAGAATACGTTTCTGTAAATTATCTTCCTCACTTGTCCAGACTTTGAGTACGGGAGTATTGGTAAAACGAGATCATCCTATTGTTGGTTGAGGGAAGTTGATAATTTTTGGTTTTCCAATTTGGAAAAAATCTTAAAAATTATGCTCTATGGACTGTTAAATGAACATGTCACATTTGGCGAATGTGATTTGAAATCAGAAAAAAGTGTGCTCTGTTTACACGTTCAGATACGCAAAAAAACTGTTCAAAATCACTTTATTGTTCTGTTGACTTTTGGAAGTTCTAATATTCGAATAAAAGTTTAAAATTATTCAGCTGCTTGAACAAGATTTTATTCGATTATAAAACCCGAATAATTGACAACATCAATTAATATATACTCTTTTATATTCAAACTAATGGTTTTCATTATTCTCATGAAATATATTTATATCCATAAGCGACTGTTAAAGTCAATAAATGTTTGAAAGGCGTTTTTACTTCACAAAATTCATCCTTTAGAGCAATTCTTTAATCAATAATAATAATAATAATAAAAATAATAATAATAATAATAACAATGATAATAAAAATAATAATAATAATAACAATAAAAATAAAAATAATAATAATAACAATCCAAATATCCGAAGTGGGTATTAAAAAAATATCCCGTGTATACCAAAAATAACTAAACTCTCATAATTCTACTACATCTGGTAGCTCTACTTTTATTGCATGTAAATAACTTTAGTTCCATCGTGCTCTTCCTTGAAATCGGTCGCTGCGAATTATTATTCTTGCTAATATTCAATCAAGTTCAAAGTAAAGTGTCGGATGAAGTGCAGTGTTCTATATTATTTTTAAATTGATAAAATGTAATAAAATAAATTGATAAAGTTTTAATTTAGTTATTAAAACTCATAGAAATGAGTAAATCAATTAAGAAATACTGCATAAATACATGTTTTCGTGTTTGTTGTTATTGCAATTAGCGGCAGTCAAGTGTTTTTTGTTTTTGCCTATTAAAACAAATGCATGTGTTTTTGTTGTTTTTGGCATTCCTAAAAAAAAGAAAATAAAAGAAGAGCGTGTTTTTGCAGAGAATAAAGTAACAAGCAGAGTGCATTTTAAAGAGTATTAAAAATAATCAATTGTTTTGATGGCATATTTTAAGAGCTGCCACTTAAATGTAAAATTGTAAACAAAACGGTTATCGGTACGGGCGTTCAATATAATAGAATTTTTGGGGATACAATTACAATAAACAATTTTAAACGGGTTTGAGAGGTAAGAGCAAAAAATATATAAAATAAATACAAAATAGTTTTGGTTATTAAGAACAAAATCTGAAGCAAATTATATAAGTGTCTTAAAAACGTTAACTTAAGAATTTTTGGTTTACATACAACAATTTTTGTGTTCTTTTTGGCAAAATAATTCAATCACTGAAATATTTCACTCACTTTTATTTGGCTTTATCCATTCCTTTCTATCTAAAGAGGATTTTTTAAAATATAAAACACATAACTTCTTTGAAATCCGCAAGTATAGGAGTAATACTAAAGTATTAAGTGATTAGGACAAATATGAGATATCTTGAAATCTACCGATTCGAATCGGTCCAAATTAATAGGAAAACTAAGTTCCGCAACGTTCTTCTTTGGATTACTATTAAAGAACCGAGAAAACCTAGTGATCAATTAATAACTTCGGAGTCTTATGAAAAAAAATCACTTAGTTCGTTTAATTTTCTTTCACGATATCTCACGAACGGATCAATTGATTTGACATCGTGAATGACATGGTTTTCAAACATCAGCTGGATTTAATTTTTCTTATGGTGGATATGGGCTGCCTTAATTGTGTATTAAATATTCTATTATGTCACGTTGTAATGATATCGTACATGGAAGATAATATATGTATTTTTATAGATCGATTTTGTAATTTCTAATTTCCTAAATAGAGAGTCAGCATCTTTTTTGTAGGTAATTTTGTATAGGGCAATTAAACAAAAAGTTAATTAAGTCAGTTTTCATCAAACAGTGGATAGAAATTTCTAGTCATAAAGATATAGATTAAAAGTGTAAATTGTAGTAAAATTTTTAGTGAGCTCCATTTTCATACTTTTAACAACTTTATTGTTAGTCAATTTCTATAGGGGAACCAAATAACTGAATTGAGGGTTGAATAACAAAAACATTCGCATGCTCGTTGGGTTATATGAAATGAAATTGTTTCTGCTGTTCATTAAATTTCAATCTGATGGTGTTTTAGAATAAATTCGACAACTCGTTGAACTGCTAAAAAGAAAACTTTTAATAAATGCTGAATTTTAATACCGCAAATATTTCTATTTTAATTATGGAAAATATCTCTATTTCATTAGCGTAATTTTCATATGCAAATATTCGTAATTATATTTGATTAAATTTAAAAAATAAAATTAAAAATGTGGCAGCTAATTTATTGTTGGTTTAATCCAATTGTTGAACGACTTTTGTTTTTCCTGTCGCATTGGTTACTAATTATTGTGTTTGGTAAAACTATTTAGTCAATTTATTTATTTATATATTTTTTGGCACTGAATTATTTGAAAAATACATACAAACAAGTCTTAATGTTGCTTTGCCCCCATTTCATTCTTTCTTACACCAAATAATTTGTAGACTTCAACTTCCATCGTTTTCTTTTGTAAAAAAATGCAACATTTTTTCACTTATTTTTTTTTACGTGGCATTTGGAAAGAGTTGTAAAAGAAAAGCAATATTTTGTAAGAGATGGTGTAATAATTTCCAATAAATTCTTTATTTTCAAATGGCATAATGTTGCCCTTTTCTAATAAAAAGTGTAAGAAATGTAGCATTTTTTTTAGAAAAGAAAACAGCTTTAGTTTAATAATTGCTTGAAAGCTTGTGCTCAAACTCTCACAAAACAAATGAGAATTGCATTAATGAAACCACACTGTAACGAAGAAACTGTGAATGAATCTATTTTATTTATTGTTGCTGTAACAGTAGAATTATTCCAAGTTCTTATATATAATTATTACCGAAAGTTCTACTGCCATTCTATTTCGCCGTTATTTATATATCGTTTATAAATTGCATTTAAATTATTAAGCTGTGGAAAAAAATATTTATAATTTTTCTTAATAACTAGAAAATGGACTATTTAATTGGATAACTTCTTTTTCTTAGTATATCATGCTTAAATTAGAAAAAAATGTTTTAGCGAAAATTCAAATTTAAAGAAAAACTCAACAATTTTGCCAGAAGTCTATCAGAAAAAGCACTTTGTTTTTACGTTAACACACAATCAAGTGGAATTAGTTTTTACAATGAAGAAGATGCTGAAGTAAATAATGCAGTTTGTTGTTTTCGTTTTATATAACACCAGGCAACAAGAATTTTGGTTCTGACTTTAAATATAAAATTTCATATACTGCCAATGTCGCAACTTTTAGTTCAAATGTATAAATAATTGCAGAATGTTTTCTTCCATATATTTTATAATAAAACACGTTGCTTTAATCTACAAGAAAAAATCTTCAATTTAAATGCGAACACCCGCTATCACGTACAGCCAAACAAGAGTAGGAAAACTACTACCCTTTTAAAAAGGAAAAGGTATGAAAAGCAACAGTTAAGAAATGCCCTGAGGGTAACAAGTCTAGCTCTGGGGAAACATATAAAACAACACTAAACGCAAAAAAAAAGAAAACCATTCAATGAAAATCACTCACTGAATTTTAAAATGTTTTTTAGAGGTGTTTAACTTTAAATTGAAATTAGCGTAAATTGGAATTTCTTTTATAGACAACTCGGAGGCCCTGACAGTATATATTTCGTCAAGGTTATTAGCGTAATAAGCGTGAAAACTTTTTTCATTATATACCAATCATTTTCGAGATTGTTAATGTCTTCACAGTTGGGTCGTAGAAATGAAAATAGCTCTGTCATACTTGGAGGAATTCAATATATTTGGTAATCAATTTTAAAGAATGTCTCGATGGAAACACGATAAATTAGTCTATTTGTTATTTTACTTTATTAATATATTTAGTGTCCAACATTTTGTTCAGATATTTCATATGTTGATTTCTTTTCTAGATAATAGTGCAATATTTTGTACACTTTTTTCATATAAAATAGCAACCTTCTGTCATTTAAAAATAAATAACTTATTAGAAATTAATTCGACATTCTTTACGCAAAAGAATTTAAATTTAAAAATCCTTCAAACTGCCTTCAAATTAGAAAAGTTGTAAAAAAAATGTTACACATTTTCCAGAAAAGAAAACGTCTTTAGTGTAACAAAACTACATGGATTCATATCGAATTGAATTGAAACCTGGTTTTACCATACAGAATGATTTTGTTTTATGAAATACAATATTGTTTTTGTCGTGGCTAAAATAAGTGCTGCCAAGTTATATATTGGAAACAGCTGACAATGTTTACAAAATACACAGAATAATACTCCACATCTGCATTTTTTCCTCCAAAATTTACATGATTTTAATTTAAAAAATAAGTTCTTAAGGCATTAATTCCTTCTGTAAAAGTATTTCTCTAATTTTGAAATATAAATTTACAAAATAGAAAATAATTTCTATTTAAAAATTCATTGTTTTCAATAAAACAAAAACAACTGCAGCACAGTTTGAGCAATAAGTACCATAAATTGTAGTGGAAAATACTACAACAAAAACACAAATTTTTATGACAGATTACATTTATTGCAATTAAATTAATTGGGCAATTAATTGCATTTCTTAAATCTGCAGTGTGAACGCAAAATCACATGTTTATGGTTTTAGCGTTGAAACCAGAATTTAAGTTCCAGTAAGAAACCACTAGGAGTTTTGAAATAAGATTGAAATAAGCAAATATTGACGTAATCGAATATATTTGGTGTTGGCAGTGGTCCAAACCGCAGCTTAAAAGAAAATAATGAAAACGAATTTATTTTGTTAATATATTATATATCGCCAACTGAAATGATAAAGGGTATAACAACCAAGAAAAAATCAAAATCGAGTTCTTAATGGATAGTGATACACCCCTTCAAAGCACACAACTCCAAAAATTGTTAACTCTTCTACATTTAAAAATGAAAACTGAAAAGATCGTAACAACAAGGAACTGTGTTTTTTTTTATTCCAAAAGGCCTAACAAAGTGAACTCATAATTTTGTTCATATTAGCTTCACTTGTTTGTGTACAAAATTGTTGTTGTGTTTCATGTTCTTATCTTCTCATAATGTGTAAGTATTTTTACACCCTTTAGTAATAAATAAATAAATTCACCCTTTTCAATAAAATTGGAACTTAAAAGATACAAATAAATTTTATAATAAAAATTAATTAAAATACAAAATAAAACTTGTATTTTGGTTCATTATTGATTTAAGTTTAAATTAAATTATAATTTCAACTTTTTAGTTCGATTTTCTCAAAAAACCTGCTCGCTTATTGAGTTTTTTGCCTGTCTTGTAAAATATTTGAATGTGACCATAGGCCCTTTTGCATATTAGGTAACGATATGTATATGTCTTTAAGCTAACGGTATGTTGTGTATAGCTAATACATAACAGGATGTTCCTTCACCTCCAGCTTTAATATTGTATATTTTTATTATATAAATTTTTTTATCGACATTCTGTTACTTATTGAATTTTATTATTTCCTTGCAGGCAACCACCACCATCCACGAGACGACGAGACACAATCTGTAGCCATGTCGGATACAACAACACCACGTACACGTCACACATACATTGACGATACGTACGGCACCAGTTTGCCACCAGATTTATTAGCATTTCCTGCCCGTGTGCCACCAACTTCACCCTCAATGCAATCCTCCCAGTCGAATATACCCGATCAGATAATTTACGGTATACGTTCTCCGCCGCTTACCAGTCCAGTTTATGCTCACATGACACCCCATGGCATATATGGTACAACGACTATTGCGGCAGCTACACCGAATGGTTTTATGACGTTGCAACATCCCAAATCACGTAATTTAGCACTTATTGCTGCAGCAAATAGCAGACAGCAACAATCACCGTTTGTGCCAGCACCAGTTGTGTACTCGCCGGCAGCAACGGCATCGGTTGTTATGAAACAGGGTTATATGACAATACCACGCAAGCCACGAGTGCCTAGTTGGGCTCCCTCCTCTTCGAATACCCACTCGACACAGCTGAGTGAGTTCCAATCACCCACCTCGCCCAATCCAAGTGAATCGGGTACAGCAACTACAGCAGAACTAACAGTGGAGCCAGTCTATGATAATTTGGGGTTGCGAACCACTGCTGGCGGTAGCTCTACTCTTAATTTGAATAAGAGTCATTTGCAAGAACCACCAGTACGTTATACAATGCGTGATCGTCCGCTACCGGCGACACCCAGTCTCACATCGGTGAACTCGAACCAAGCCCAGCAGCAACAGCAACAGCAGCATCAGCAATACCAGCAATCTATGTACCAACAACAGCACCAGTTGCAGCAACAACCTCAACAACAGCACCCAACCAATATGACAAATAATGCGAACAAAATCTACGAACCATTACACGAACTAGTTAATCAACTGCATCAGACAACGACATCGGACACAGAGCCCTTATACGGCTCGTCCCGACATCATTCTGGCCTAACAATTGTACCCAGCAACAGCAACAGTATTACAAACCATAATACAGGTGTTAACAACAACACCTCCTCCTCCTCCTCTGTCAACAACTCGCCCTCAAAAAGTGCCAGCGGCGGCAGCACAGAACCAAAACTAACGAAAATACCACCACGACCACCACCGAAGCCTAAAAAGAAAATGTCTGTAACAACATCGCGCAGTGGCCACGGCAGCACAAGTCAACTGTTCGATGACGAAGGTGAAGATGGCACTGAAGTTTAGTTAATAATTCATGTCACAGGTGATGATGGCAGTGGTGGTTGCTATAACGATGGTGCATCTCCTGATTGTAATATTGTTGCTGCTACCGCTGCATGTTCATCTTGTTAGATTGTAAAAACGAAATGCCTTCCTATCCAAATCAAATGTACCGGTAAGAAACACACACATACAAGCAAGAAACAAGAAAGCAGGACTCTTTAAAAGTCTTAAAAGGTATGAAATATAAAACATTAACAATCCTTTTAAAGCAGTTATTTTAGGAGTTTTTTTTGTTTTGTTTGTATTCTTCCCAAAAAAGTGCACTTTATTAACTCACCGCAACAGAAACTGCAATTCAAATGATGCAGAAATACTGTAACTAAATATTAATCTTTAAATGTCAGCCGAAACAAAAAATAAAACACACAAACACACACACACACACACACATCACCACCAACAACATCTCCTTTCGAAACTAACACCCACCCCACCACCTTCATGCTCCTACATTTTGCATAAAAAAATGGGGAAAGCAATTCATACACAACTGCCATACATTTTGTTGTTATTAACGGCATTCAAAATATTCAAATTTTCTTTGTTTTTCTAATTTTTCACTCACTATTCTTATTTTTCCAATCTCCGCCACAAAATGTTTTTATTTTCCAAATAATTGAATATTCCAATTCAGTTGATAATTCACTTCTTTCACGGTTACCGTGACGTTACCCTGAACGAAAACAAAAGAAGAAAAAAATAATTGTTAGTGAAAACACAAAAAACGATTTTTAATCTGTTGAAAGAACAACCTGCAGCTATTTTTGCATTCAAAATTTAACTTTCTCGTGGTCTTGCCGCTTCCCGCTATTTTGTTTGCTTGTGCTCGAGCATGAGGAGGGAGTGTTGGATATATTGAACTTTTATATAACAAATGTTTTGCTGCCTGTTACTAAATACTACTTTCATGCAGGACAGTACTCCATTCATATATAGGGTTTGCCGTTTTAAGTTGAAGGGGAGTTTTCTTTTTATCTTGTAGAATTAGTTAAATGGCAAATGAAACCTGGACTCGTTCCGGAACCAAATTACCATATTCGACATCGATCGAAATTTCGATACATTTTCTATACAAATTTCGATCGCCATCGAATGCTGTCACTTGCCTCCAGGCCTAAATATGGAACTATACTAAACGATAATATAAAAAAAGTAACGCCGAAATATTTGACTCCAAGCAATTTTAAGGTCACTATTGCGACTTTATTTTAGTTAAAAGTAGAATTTATGAGACGTATAAAAAGTGTATCTCTATTCAAACTATCCCTAAACAGATCAGGAAGATAAATCTGTCTTCAACTTAACCATGACTTCAGGTTTGAGTAAAATTTTAATAATGGAAAAGTTTTTATACGTTCGACAAAATCCCACATGAACTAACTGATATGAATTTATAATTACAGATAAAGTACATTCACATTTTGCCAAATATTTCCCTATAAAGCATAACCACTAAATGAAAACTGATGAAAAACTTATTAATTTAGTTAAACATTCATTGAGTTAAACAGTTTCCAATAAAATTGGGAACTACTTCATCGACTATTAATTATGTGTGATACTGTTTGAAACACATGTCGAAGTCTACAAATTTCTTGTTACTATTTAGTTGGTTACGCTTTATTGAGTGAATATTTGCCAAGTGTAACCGTATCTTTGTTTATACATATAAAAATTTTCTTTGAACTTTTTAAATTTTGGTCTGATCTACTCCTTTTTGATACAAACGCTCAACAGCAGTACTTTCGAAAATAAATAATTGCAGAAAATTGTTTACGTTTATAAAAATTTTCAATAAAAATAGTTGGAATAAATTAAAGATTGTTGTCTGAAACTCATTCAGATATTTAAAAATTCCTTATTCTAACATGCTAATTCACAAACGTTTGTTAGAGTTAATGCTTGCTTTAAAGGTATTTTAGCCATATAAAATTTATACTATAAAACAACTTTAAATTTAATAACGATTTGGGAATAACGCCATATAAAAGTAGTTTGTGACATTAAAATCAAGCAGATGTGAGCTGATTTTTGTTTTAGATTAATTTTTTTGAATACAAAAAAAAACCCCTACACGGGACAGTTCAGTGTATTTAATTTAATACAATGAAATATATTTCAGAATAATTTAAAAAATGGGGATTGCAAATATAGATTGATTATCAGCTTCCGTCGAACAAGGCCTATATTTGTTTTATTAATTTTTTTTTCTATATTCGAAACATTTTCTTTAATTTCTTTGTCTGAAAAAACTCCCCTTTTCATTTTGCCATACAATTTTTCTTTAATCTCTTTGAAAATTCCCCCATATAATAAAAATATTAATAATATCGCTCATATTCTGAATATGCCGCAGAACATTTTAAAAAATGTTTAAGATTCAATAAATTTTTAATTGTTTTGCCAACTATTCTATTGCACTCTTTTAAGAAGAATTTTAACACCTTGAAGATTCAAAACTTTTTTGAGGGACTTAAGGTTCACTTTCAGCAAATAGAACTTGTTTTTAAGTGACGATCCAAAGGCATTGGACTTTGAGTGATCCGATTATTCTTTAATTAATGGCGAGGTCGTATTGACTGGATAAAGAAAAACATAATTTTTTTTTTTCAAAATAAACCGTCACCTATGTATGACCTTGAAAATGAGTGCAAACAAATAAATAAATTAACTTATTTAATATCAATTAACTGCCTGGCCCACGATGTCGTTCGATAGCTTTTTCCTATGCAATAATATATAAAACAAAAATTAGACATTTAAATATTTATTTCATATCATTTCATATTATTTTCAATATATTGAAATTAATGTCCATTTCTTTTCTAGAAAATAGTGCAGCATTTGTCACACTTTTTACACTTTAAACAAGGAATTTATTAGAAATGAATCCAACAGCCCTCACGAAAAATAATTTCTGTTTTAAAGTTTTTCAAACCGCCACTTTTTAGAAAATAAGTGAAAAAATTTTACATGTTATCGAGAACAGAAGAAGCTATAAAATAACAATTAACTAAAAAGAAAAAGCACTAGCAATTATAGGCTATCGGCTTGGTAAAATTATATATTATTGTTTTAAATGTAATTATACGACAGAACGACAACGAGTGACTTTGTGACGCAGGTAGTAAAAGATTTTTTTCAATTATACAGCAGACGCTTGTCACTTGTGGGCTCCTCAGATCTGTAGGCTTTAAAAGAATTTTGTAGCTTTTATTTATTCACTTGCTGCTGGTTAATTTTAATATTTTTGTATATTAACAATTCTCATTTGATCTTTGAAAATTTTACCACAAGAATACATCTACAAAATTCGGCCCAGCATAAAGAAAAGTTTGTATATTTTGCAATTTAAACCCTAAAACTTATTAACAACTGCAGTTGAATAAACACAACCTCCCTCCAGTCATTCTTGCATGAAAACTCCTCATAGATTCGTTATATTTATTTTCCCTCTATTTCTGTTTATTATTTTACACATTTAAATACACAAAAATACTATATCATTTGACAAAACTTTGCAACAACTTCGGCCCCCAACCACAAACATAACGGCGATTTATCTGCTAGACTTGTGTGCCAAATGACTGATGTAGTTTTTAACTAAAAAAATAACAAAAAAATAAATAAATAAAACAATAAAATAATATTGAAAAAAAACCGAAACTAAAAACCAATAAAAACGACTTGTTAAGCCGCATTGTAAACTTTTGTAATTAAGATATTAAAAAAAAGATGTAATAAAATTTGAAAAATACTTTTTGGCTCACTGATCTTCATTATCATAAGCAATTAAGGAAACAACTTTATTGATAAAGTTTTAAATTCTTAAAAATTAATGTTCAAAGCAAAAATATTATTATTGTAATATTATTATTCTTATTTTTATGATTTTTATACTTATTTCAACATCGACTTTAGTTAGGATCATGTACAACAACAACATATTTTATGAACAAAAAAAAAGTAACAAGATTATGAAACATAAAATTTATTATGTATATAAAACAGATACAACAGAGTTTCCCACGATATTTTTTTTTTTCTTTCATACGTTTTATTTTATATATTTTTAACTGAAAAATATTTCTACCAGCTGCCATACATTTGCCACTGTAGGGCACATAATGGAATAACGTCCCGACTAATCAGTCATAATAAACAATTTGATGTTATAGGCCGCTCTGATCTAGTACAGGTGATCTAAAAAGCTTTCAAAAATCATTCAGTTTTATGTTACAAATCTAAAAAATTATATCTCTTGAGCTTAAGAAATCTTCTAAATGGTAACATATTCTTGAGAGCGAAATTGTCCCTCTAAAGAATTCCGAATTTCCCAGCATATCACTAGATATCGTTCCTTCGAAATAAAGCACAAAATCAGATGGATTTCATTTGAAATCTCTATTAAAATCTATACCTTTTACATCCACGCTTATTTTACATAAATCAAGACTTCGAATACCGATAAACTGGAAAATATTTACCCGCTTAAAGTCAAGTTCCTTGTGAAAAAAACTTTCCGAAACATTTTTACCGGAATGAAATCATTTTTAATATCAGGAACAAAATTGTTAGTTCCTTGTCTTGCAAAGCATATAAAGTTTCGAAATTATCTTTTATCAGTTAACAATTTAGTTTTCCATAAACTTATTTTATAAATAGAAACAAAATTGTCGTTTCTTTCTTATTTTTTTTTTATTAATTCAGGGCATTAGAACATATATTTTTATATTAATGCGTTCAGCAGGAGATCTGTTTCACTGATCTGCAAAGAAAACTATTTATATAAAAACGTCGGAAGCTCTGTTGTACATGACAAACATTAAAACAAAAACGTTAGATTTAGCCAGATATAAAATTAAGAAATATCAAAATTGTATTATAGATATTAGTAAATTATATTTACAAAGCAAATCAAAAAAGAATTGAAAGAAAAAATTATTAATAAAATGTTGAAAATATAATTAATAATTTTTAAAGAAGAAGACATTTGTAATTAGCTTTTATTATAATTACAAATTATAGATATTTTTACCTAAACGAAAATATAGCAAAGAAACTGCATGAGTAATGCAACTAATTATATAGAGTAGGAAAAAGAGAGAGAAACGATTGATTATGTTTGTTGTTGGTTAGAGTATGTATTTGTTAAATAATTAAAGAGCATATTTGAAATATATTGTAAACATTTTAATTAATACTCATTAAGAATACACCAGACTATAATACAAACTCTATGCGGTGGAAGTATAAAGAAAAACTTCTAAAAAATATATGCGTGCTTGGAATTATTTTGATTGGTTTTGGGGGGGTGCTATAATTATACATATTTTTTTCTTTATTATCCTTAATAACAAAAGCTAAAGGCCAGTTTTTTTTTTCATATTATAATTTTAGTAGTTCAAAACGATCAAAAAGAACAAAATTAAAAAAAGTATTCACTATATCAAATATTAATTTTAAGTTTCCTTTTGCAATTAAACCAGTTCAATTAATATAATTTAAAAAGAAGGGCCGACTTAAAAACGGACTTTAGTTAAATTGGAATGCTAAGGACTTTCATAAATTATTTACTAAAATCTTTAGAAGCCAGTTTTTCTGGCAAGGAAATATTAAAAAATAAGCTAAATAACAAGTTATATTTTACCTGGATGTAATTGTGTTGGGTTTCGCTAAATACATGACGAACCCCCACTGGGACTAGTTTTGTTGAATTACCATTTCAAACGCTGTTTGCATTTTCTTTTGTAAGATTGTGATGCTGTACGAAATGCTAAGTCTTGCCCAACTAATACAAAAGCCATAAGAATGCTAAAGGTACGGTCACACTTGGCAAATATTTGATCTAAAAAGCGTAACCACGACCCACTTGTTTCTTATGTTAATACAGTTTCATACACAAATAATTAGATATTATTGCGAATTTCTTTCTGAATAAATAATTGCCTGAATTAAAATATTTTCTCAAATATATCCGCTCCTTAATAAAATTTGATACGCATTTTTGTTTTCATAACACAGTTGTCAGCATTTTAACAAGCAGCCGCTGTTAAACCTTCTAAATAATTATCTTTTTGTTTGAAACACTACCGCAACATTTTTTTTAGAATTCCCCCCGCTGGGTTTTTTTTACTTACGTTACATATTAATTTTGATAGAATGAGTCACAAAAAATTTCTTCCATTTAAAATATGTTTTATATAATTCTTACGTCAGTTGTTCATGACAAAAATGACAATTCTCGCATGGTGTCATATTTTTTTATATGATACCCACTTTTTCGATCACTTACAAAATGTTTTAAATGTTTTGCATCGCCTTGTAGTTTTTACTTCAGTTATTTATGACAAACATGACATGGTAAAGATCGCATGACAATTATGTCACATTTTTTGTATATGATGGTTACTTTTTCGATCATTTACAAAATGTTTCATATGTTTTTGCATCGCCTTGTGGTAATTTTTACAACAGTTTTTCATGACAAAGATCACATAACACAGATCGCATGACAATTATGTCATTTATGTATTTCATGGCTTTCTTATCGACCATTTACTAAATGTTTTATATGTTGCTGAAACGCTTTGCAGCAATTCTTACATTGATGACAAAGTCTGCAATTCTCATATGACAACTGTGTCATAAAGTATTCGACTGTAAGTTTTTTCAAATTCTTGTTAATAATGAGTTCGAGGTAAATTTTTCTAAAACAACAATTTACTACATTTTGTTTTATCAATATTTCGATGTCCTCTGAATATTTTCTTCAGTATAACAATTTAATATTAATTATTGTATAACCTTTTTAATATGTTATTGTAATTGTTCTCCTGAGGACGATGTCCTGCAGGATATTCAAATATTTATTAAATAAAATATTATTTATTTGTTTTATAAAATATGACTTTGAGCTTATTAGGAATAAATGAATGGAAAATTATATTTACATTTAATTGTTTTACTATTAATTGTTTCAATTTAAATGAGAGTCCGAAAATAATAATTATTTCTGAACTTTCAAACGAAAAAGCCATCACATTTGTCTAAATTTGCCCGAAAAATTGTAGTCAGACAAACGTTTATTGAATAAAGCAAAGCTTTATTCATAACTAATAGTCACAGTCATATAATCCTAATATTATTGGAAAAGTTTTTAGATAAAAAAAAGATATTGAGTGGCTACGCTTCTTTGAACGTGCTCTAAGACTCTATATTCTTTAAACAAGCTTTCTAAGGCAGAGTACAAACAACGCAGCTTTTGAAGGAAATTGTCAAGATATTCCCTTTACAATTTATTAAGAAAAAGAGTTGGCAACAATATCAATTTGAACAAGTTTAATTTTAATTATTGCTCCGAAACAAATGAATCGTACTGCCAACTATTTTAATTGCTCAAGCAGAAATTAACTCAGCTACCGTATGACATTATATCCGCATCTGTATTCACAGTGGTTTTGCGAGTTTTTAATGTTGTTTATTATAAAAATTAAAAGAAAATAACTTATAAAAGATAAGAAAAAGCCGGGCAGAAAATGTTTGTACGACCATGAGCAACAAAACTTTCAAGAATAGCCATAGGAAACAGTGTGTGTGGTTGACACTAGCAATTTCTAATTAAATTGGGAAGGAAGTAAGTTAAATTTTATTGATGACTATCGAAACTGTTCAAAATGTTGTCTTTAATTAATTGCAGGCAGAAAAAAAACCAAGTACTTTGGCAGGGTTTGCGTAGCAGATAAAAACAAAAAAGAAAAACCCTAATCAGTTCTTTCATATGGCAGCAGCGTTTTTCAAGAAACGTTTTTCGAAGAGATCGTTAAAAAAAATTTAAAATATTTCGGAACAGCAGTTTTGTTCCCAAAACAATGAGTGAACATAAAGTTAAATGCTTTATTTAGATGTCCCATATGAATTTGTCAGGAGACAAGCAGCCAATGATTTACATTTTTAATATAACAGTAAAACTCGGTTATGACGAACTCCAAGGGCACAGCATAAATACATAATACAAATAGGCTTTAGCTGTGAATGACCACATAAATACTATACACTTATTCGCCAAAAATAATTTGCGCTTATAAACTGCTTATAAGACTAATTTTCTGTAAGAATTAATAGTGTTTTCTTTGCTGGAAAACATGAAAAAAATTTTTCACTTATTTACTAAAAAGGGGAAAAATAGAAACTATTTTTCGTGAATGATGTTGGATTAACTTCTAATAAATTTTATATTTTCAAATGACAGAATTCGGCTATTTTCTGTAAAAAAAGTGTGAAAAATGTTGCATTCTTTTCTAGAAAAGAAATCAGTATAATTGTTATAAACAGCTTATAAGCTCAAAATATTTGTTGTTAATTAAGCCTTGTCTAAATATATATTTAAAGAAATTAATTTAATTACAAAAAAGTTTGTGGAAACAAATTGTGTTATTTGTAAAACTTAAGGCAAATAAAAATCTAGGAAAAGCGCAACACATAGTGGGAGCTGTTTTAAATACAACAACACACATTTTTATGAGGTCCCCTGTAAAAGGTTTAAAATATATACAATTTATTTTGTGGGAACTTTAAAAGCATTTCGTTATAACTCAGTTTTTTAAGGAAATAGCAACAAAAACGTTGGGATCTTTGAAATTAGTACGTTACAACTGCATGTTCGTTGAGGGCGAGTTCGTTTTAAGCAGGTTTTACTGTATATTTTAAAATATGAAATCCTGCAAAATATATTCATTATTAAGTTATTATCTTTAAAAGTTCTCTTTGGGTTTAAAAAATCATTTCAATTTTATTTCTTATTTTTTTTTAATATTATATAGATATTTCTCATTGTATGTATTTGTAAATGTATGTGTATGTGTAAGGCCTTAGATAGTTTAAATCTTAAGTGGTACTCTTTAGTCTTTAAGATCTACTATTAAGAAAAGTTAATATATTTTTATATTTTACAAATTATTATAATTTAAATTACAACAACAACAAAAAAAAGAAAACTTTAATTAATAGATTTATGAAAACGAAAACTAATTAAACGAGTACAATTTAAAAATTTTTTTCATACATTTTAGTAATTAATTTAAAACAATAATCATTTAGAATTTTATAATTAGTTTAAGTTAAACTTAATTTTTTTTTCATCCTCAATTACAATATAAATTTCGCAGTGTTTTAAATATTTTCACACACACGTTTTTGCTTAAATATTTTTTACTCTTGGAATTTGTTTTAAACTGGTTTATAAATACAACGTACAGTAAACTGAAATATCTTTTATATATGTAAACTGAGCGTGGACTTGATAAGGCAACTATTTTAAAAAATTTCCAATTGTTTTTAATAATTTGAATTTTCATTTCACTGTTGTCATGCACAAGAGTTTCATGTGAATTTCAATCATTTAAAAATCAAGTGTAACGTAAAACTGCTGATCGAATATCTTATACAACGCAGGCCTACACAAATTGTATATATTGAAGCCTCTCAAAACACTGTTGTTGTTATTGTTAAGTTTCCACTTATGCTTGAAAGTACAGCGCTTTGACCTGCCGGTTGCAGTTTACAAATTCTACCTTAAATTTTTAGTGCACGCTTATCTTTTTTTTCAACAACTTCTAATAAATAATTTTAATTTTACAGAAATCTAAAATTTCACAACGATTTAAATTAATTGTTCATAAAATCATTCGTGATTGCATTTAATCAATATAATAAATATTTTGTTGTAATTTCTGCAATATATAAACACAATTAACTGCAACAACAGCATGATTTCAATTATCACAGTTAAATCCCATAATATATTTTATTATTATTGATTCACTTTTTTTCATCTTGCAGCAATTTAAAAAAATATATATTTAAAATGCAACAAATTGTGGTAAATATAAATAATAGAAACATGTAAAAATATATTTAGCGTTATAATTATTATTATTATTATTATTATTATATATAATTCTCTAAATATAAACTGTATTGATAAATATAATTATACATATAAAATATATAATAATAAAGAAAACGAAATAACTCTAAATATTTAATAAATGTATAAAGAAATTTTTTTATTAAAAAGATATATTATGTGTTTTATTTAAAAAAAAAATGGTGAGTGGGAATATCATACTGAACAGAGATATTAAGTCCCTAATTAAAAATATGCATGGCAAAAAGGAGCGCCCTAATAAAAACTTAGCCATTTCTAAGGACATTTTTAAAAAGTCAACTTTCTTAGCAAAGAGGTACTCCTTATGAAATTTTCAATTTTAGCATTTCTTTTATAAAATTAAAAATAGGCTTCTACACTTTTCCAAAGGATTTATTTTCGAAAATACTGCAAAAAAGAAGAGTGCTAACAAAAAGTCAGCCGTTTCTAAGGACATTTTTAAAAAGTCAACTTGTTTGCAAAGAAATTTTAAATTTTAGCTTTTGTAAAGGGCACTACGAAACTCAGCCTTGTCCAATCAGAATTAAAAAGATTTATTTTTTTTAAACAATTTTTTTCAGAAATGATAAATGAATTTGCTACATGGATATAAAAATGACTGGAAAATGGGAAATGTGAGCTTTAAAACCTAATGA